>JAYKKI010000001.1:46820000-47420000 GCA_039881145.1 Druceiella hillmani | reverse complement strand
TTGATATATTTTCAAATGTATCAGCGTGAACCCGGACAACGAACCGAAATAATGAAAGACAATTGAATATCGGAAAGCACGTGGTCATTACCTACACCTACTTGTAAGGTCAAATGATATTGGTGTTTATTACGCTACTACTAATTTTTGGATTTCCATAATTTATATATCCACTGATACTTGGATAAAGAAGAAGAAACCTTTTAGTTTCAATCCGTATAAGTAAATTTTGCCAATTAATGACTATTAAAAAATAAATGTTAGAAAACGGAGCAAGAATTCTCCATTTCAGCTTTCTTAAACCAGATTTACGAGGAGTTATACAGTGCTTTTAATTTTTTCGAATGATATTTTGATTATGACTTCGATGTATTGACTTATATCTGCCGGAGCGGTGGACGGGGATAGTCCCTTTAATTGATGAACTGTGGCTGAAATTGAAAACTGAATAAACAATAGTTGAAAAAACATTACTGGCTTGGTTTGAAATAATTTACAATCATCTACAAGATGAAAATAAGATAAATACTTTAACCATTACCCAATAGATTTCATTTTTTGAGCAGGTACTCATATTACCTTGCACAAAAATTTAGTTTTGATGGCTGAAAAGAGCGAAAATGAATGTTGCACTGACTGTTATATGTTAGTAGCCTTGTAGTTTGAGAGCATATATATTGACATTTGTCGGTAACTAGTTTTTAAATAAAATTGTTTAAATGTTATTTTATTCTGCGCAATAATTTTAATCATAATAAGTCGATGTTGGATTTGGTATAGTTTTATGTTCCAGAGTGTACGTATGGAGCGTTGACTTTTTTACGACAAGTACGAATCAATAGTCTGTCGCGCACTTCTGTCATATAAGATCTTGTTTCTCGATCCTATTGACACTCAGTTGAATGATATTCTCCATTTTGGTGTGTTCTTCAGCGCGCTTGGCATGATTTTTATATGTCGTCACGTCAGTATTTAATACTTTGCAATAATGTTTTATATTTGTGGCTCGTAATAAGCTTCTCTAATGTTTTGATTTTGAGACCAATACATTTAAATACATCATTACAATGAAAATAATTTATTTCCCTAGAATCAAAGGTGATAATCTCACTTTTGACGCTTTTGTGTAAATTATGCAAGAAAATCGAATATTTTGAAAAAAAAACAAATTTTTCTTAAGATTTAGAATGAAATACGGGCAACTTTCTTTGAAGTTTTGATATGGAAAGCATGGTAAGTTTTAAAGATAGCAACTTTTAGTGTTATCAAAACCAAAGAAAGTATTAATGGACACTTACCAAATATGGCGTGCATTTTTTCACGTGGTAAGACTGCGAAAAAAAGATTTTTCTTACAATTCACGGTGATAGTTTTAATTACTTTATTAGAGTTTTAGCGGCTAAACTTTAGCCAATCTATTGATATTGACGAAATTGTTATCATGAGTTCACCCCATTGTAACAAAAATCGTTTTTCAAGGAAACTTAAAAGGAATCCATAAAATTGGAAAAGAAATGTTATCAAGGGGAAGACTTAAGTTTATCAATAGGGCTGACACAATTCATATTTTATATTTTTAAGATAGCAATATTAGCGTGCTAGACTAGATTGAAGTATTAAATTATAAAACACATCCGATAATTACTATAAGCTTTAGTGAGCGCGAACAGCGGCGAACGCTGCAATCTCAGCACAACCCGTCTAACTTGCTGGACCTCAACGCACCATGGAGCCTAAACCGACGGCGCATAGGTCAATGTACCAAGGTATATTGCCGTATACATCAACTTGAGGGTAGATTTATTCAGCTCCCACATGGCACGGGTAAGCCGGGCCATGGCGTGGAAGGCTACCCGAGCCCTCTCACCGATGTAACGCGCCTGTGGTAAAAAATTCCTCCGTGCATCAAGGATCATGCCCAGGTATTTAACTTGATCCCGCACACCGATCCTGTAGCCAACCATCACTATAGATGCCTCCCTCGCCAGAATGCCCTTGAAGAGGGCATTTATGGAGCAAAGCTGAGCTTATTCTGCTGTCCCAGTCATTTAACCTGGTTAAGTGAGATAATTTAGTCAAAAAATGGACTTCATATTTTTGCATTAAGGGTAAAGAGAAAACTAAAAAGATATGCGAGTATTATTTGTAAAAGAAGAAAATGAAAAATATTTAAAAAATAATGATATATTGAGGCTTACAAAATAAACATTAAGTTTGAGTACCTATTAAAAAAACATTATACATGTAAGTTCCGATACGCCACTGTAGTTTACTCCACATACAATGACAAACTCCTATTTACAATGAATATTGAATTATAAAATATGCTTTGATATTTTGATTTCATTTAATCATTTTTGACGTATGATTAATAAAAGCTCATAACAATGAACATGAGTATAAATTAAACCGATGTCACAAAAATGTATGTCGAGAATATAAACCGATGATTGGTTATTAATTACAAATTTCGTAAAGTTTATTATTAAGATTAAAATCAACATATGCTTTTAATTACGAGATACTAGTAGCAACGATAATAAACGCCATCCAAAAAGGCTGTCTCGCTCATTGCTTTCGAAGCGGGAATCGAGTTTTGCGGTAATATAAATTTAAATCGGAATCAATCTGCTCGGACAATGCTTACGCCGGAATTATTCATCACCATAAATCGTGTTCTGTTTATAAACGGACACAGGGTGGGCGGACCAATCTCGGCTCTTTGTTGTGCAGCCAACGGCTGTAGGCGGCATTATAAGCGAAATGTTCTTATTATAATAGCTCTATATAAGTTATATTTTGTGTATTAATAGTGGATATTTTGTTTATTTATGAATTTAGGGGTTATGTAACAAAGGTTAACGTGATCATAATGCCGGAGATATTTTGCATGGATTTGTGTTGGAAAATATAATTCGTCAACTTACTTACATTAACTTTGAAAAATTAAGGAAATATGAAAAATGCTATTTTAAAACTGTGCAATATTCATTAGAATTTATGATTTCACCTACTTGTAACAAAGAGTAAAAATATCAATGATATTAAAGCAAAAGTAGAAAACAAAAAGAAATAAGATGCTTTGAACCGTTTGCCCAATAACAAAGGACGTTAGTGAAGGAAACGAAGTAAGTTAAAAAAGTAAGATGGAAAACAATAACGATTGTCGAAATAAATTATTTATTTGGATTGGATAAATGTGATCATACAAAATATACTAAACATATGAGAAAAGACGGCACAGCTACACCACATTGTATTCATGAATTACTTAGAGAGGCAAAATTATGAATTACTTAGGGCCATGTGTTATTTTTCACCACGCCGTGTGAGGTGGCATTATAGAGTGATACATAATTTGAATTTAAATTATTGTTTGCAATATTTAATATCCTCGCATTTTAAGGTTTGACTAAGTAAAACTTGATGTACTTGAATAGACCATGACTTCTTTTAAACGTCCGACCATATAGGTACTGATCTCAAAAAATATCCAAAAATAGTCAATATGTAAAACCCTAAAATAGAATTGAACAAATACGATGTCGAGGAATGTAAGCAAATAATTATAAGTCACAGTGACGAAATGCGACTAAGCATGCTCTTCAAGAAGTAAGTAGATATAAACAACACTACAAATTTCAACGGCAACGGGTTTTAATATAGATAATTAAAAACATGATAGTTTAAAGAATTAAGTAGCTTTTTTTATTTGACCTTTTCTGAGAAAAAGTTGAATATAATTGTAACCAAAGGAGGCAGAAATCATAGGTGTTGAGTTTGTATGTATATAAATCGGTAACGTTCTGCAGAAACTAATTTCTTATATTTTAGTTAAAAATCAAAGGAATACGTTAACACATAAAAGAAAGAAAAATGGAAAGTAACGGAACCATTATGTTAATTAATAAATATTGTGGAATTATAAAATATATTATCTGACTCGCGACTCAAGAGAGATATTTCTTATACTGTTGTATTCCACATTTGCAACGAGCAGAAAAAAATTTAGTTGAATGTTCATTCGACGCGATATTTTTCGACAATCAAAATAATTGAGTATCACAACACGACATATTGACATCAATTCATCCCCACTAAAAACGCTTGTCTATTCGCACTTGATAATTTTGTTTCACAGTTTTCAGTGCTACGTTTGAATACAGTATTTTTTTGTTTTATGTGATATCTATTATTTTAGAATTATGATATAAAATATAATTATTGAAAATTTCTAATTTTCTGAGGTAGAAATAGAGTACATCTGCTGGTCTATTAACTTCCAGACACCAAGCGTTTCTAAACATTTCATATCTTTCTATGATTAATTTTTACTATGTGCGTGTTTAAATTTTGAACCGAATTGAACACCAATTATGTTTTGTAATGTAAATGTACGCATATTTACTTTAGTAAGTTTTATTATTAGAATAAATGTGAATTTATTATAGTGTTGCATTAAGTACTTTTTTTATTTATGATCCTTTGGTTGATTAGAATAGTTTCGTAGCGATAATTTCACCGAATACAGATGGAAAACAAATGAATAAAACTTGTGAATAAAAGGTTCTGTCAAATCCCTCATATGTAAATTTAATCACAATTAAATTAGGAAAATTCTAGAAACTTCAGTGAAATTAACTCGTTAAGTAATTTCGAAATTATGGCGCGTATAAACATACGAATAGGCACACACATAAGTTTAGTTTTTGACAATATTAGAAAAAGGGTATAGTAACGAAAAGTCCAAACTTTTCATTTCGATCTTAAATAAAAAAACACATCAACGAAATTATTCAACGGAATTCTTATAGACCACTTGCCTGTCTGTCTGTCCTATAAATTTTCTAAGAAACCGTTAGACTTAGGAACTTCGAATTTATCATAGTAATAGATCTATTAATTTGCACATTTTGTATAATATTTATGAGCAAAGTATTAATTTTTTTTTAAATTTTATGTAATATATTTCGAAGGGGCTTAGCTACGAGAAAATCAAAATGTTGAGTTTCCAGAATTTTAAGTGGACTTATGGGGCAAGTGCCAAAATGTATAAAAATGCATTCTTTCTTCATTTCCGAAACTAATAAACCAAAAATCATAAAAAAGAGATGGGAAATATAGATGAAAATTATAAATTATTTAGACCTTAGAATATATTTACGCACGTGAATGATGATTAGAATATATTTACGCACATGAATGATGATTAGAATATATTTACGCACGAGCATGATGATTAGAATATATTTACGCACACGAATGATGATTAGAATATATTTACGCACGTGAATGATGATTAGAATATATTTACGCACGTGAATGATGATTAGAATATATTTACGCACGTGAATAATGATTAGAATATATTTACGCACGTGAATGTGAAAAAGAATAGAAAAAAAATAAATATTATATATAAATATGCCGATATGATTTCGTTCCTATGGTAGGTACGTTAGAACAGCAAGCATCATTTAATTATGAACATCCTATATGTACATGATTTTAATATTTGCAAACTCATCTGTCATCCAACCCTTATTTATCGAGTATCCGACACGCATTTGAACGTTTTTTTTATACGGTATCCGAAACGATCCGTTTTTTATATTGTTCGTATTAGTTCTAACCGTTTGTCCGTTTCTCGTAAAAATTAAAACGTGGTTAACCACTCACTTCTCCCATACTTTGGTGTACTAATTATGTGAATATTAGCATTTATAATTCAGCAAATTAATCAGGGATATATTCAGTCAATGTAGGAATGGAATATATATTTAGTAAAAGTTTACAGCAAAATATTAAAGAGATCACAGACTACAATTCGATAAAACATAATCTGTGATCAATTCCTTTAATTTCGTTCAATTCCTTAATGCAAAGGCGCAATCATATTTTTTGTGCACAAACATGTTTTTTGCGTTACACATGTATCTTAAGCTAATAATATTACTGACTACATGTGCTGTAATGTATTTATTCACTTTAATTTGTATGAGTTTGTTTGTGGATATATTGGATTCTTTATTCATATATTTCTTGATTATGGACACGTGTTACCTCATAATGCGGAATCCTTATATGGTCGTATATCGTATTTCGCTCACCTTTACGTATTCTGTTGACATTAAATAATACTCTTCTGCAAGGCATTAAAATATTTTTTGTTTATTTATTAGTATTGGAGAAAATTTTTAAAGAAATTTAGAAATTAGTTTCTTTTACATATATTTACATACATTAATTTCATTTCTTTTCATCCGTTAGAATGAAATGAATGCTGCACTTACTGTTACATCGACAATCATAACGGTAGAGATTGGTATAAAAACTGTATAAATAATTGCGCAAATGTTTTTTTTTGTATTATCTAATTTTGCTGGTCGGCAAAAGCTAACATAAAAAAAACCATCTACAAAAATTTACAGAGATGAACAATGTTACACATGTTATTAAGAAAGTTTTAGTGCAGTGGTGCCGCTATCAATGTATATATACATATATATATATATATATATATATATATATATATATATATATATATATATATATATATGTGTGTGTGTGTGTGTGTGTATTGTATATTTTTTATTTCCGATTTTGCAAAATTATCTCTGACGACATGATATAAAAAATTAGGAAAATATTTTTGATTATCCATTATTTAAAAATATTTTTCACAAAATATTTTAGGTATTTCAAACGAGTTTCCACATTATATACCGAAATAAAAAAAAGAATTCGAATACTTAATTTGTTCCTTCTAAAATTTCCAAATAAATATTTTTCAGTTTTGGGTAATGAGATATGTGCGCGATAATATGTTTTATTAGTAAGACAAATTTCAAGAAAAATGGCTGTAACAGATGGACGGACAGACTCGAGAGTGATCTTGTGAGAGTTACATTTTTCATTTTGAAGTACGGAACGCTAGAATATATAAGCAGATAATGTAAAGTGGGAAATAAGTTTCTGTTATTTCTCTTTTAGATATGAAGTTATTAAAAAATAAAATTACGACTTGAATTTTTTGTAGCTATATTTGTTACATATTTATGCATGAAAATCATGAAATTAAATTATTAAAATCTATTCTAATTTTTAATCAATGTGGACCCTTAAATAAACAAAAAATATTTAAAAAATTCTCATTTACAACAATCGAGGGGAATAATTTCAGCGTTCCCAAACATTTCTCGGAGGAAGAGCATTTATTGAAACAGTTACTCGTAATTATATATTAATAGTAAAATTATATGATCGGGGCTGGTCGAGAATACACTGAGGCTTCTAACGACTGGCTCACAATATGTGAATTGAAAAAAAAATCGTATGTAATTATTTTTTATGGCATATCATGCTAATCGTTGAGTTATGAACTATTGTGTTTATATAGAATATAATTGTTGGGTTAGACATTAAAAGTTATCACACGGGACATAAAAAATCATTTTAAACTATTATTATCTATAACATATTGACTTAAAAGTAATGAAATGTTTAAACAATAGAAAGAGTTATTTAACTGAATCTAGGGATAATTTTGTAATACATGTCTTCCAGTTGAATAGAATTTACATAAACTTTTATATCATCGAAAGTTTTTTATGTATGTTTCATTTCACATTTTCACAAGTATAACGTTGCTATCTAGTAGTGCTGGCCATTATAAGTAAAATTCATTGTTTGGCCATGTGTCAATATTAGTAACCTTCTACGAAATTGATATTTGACCTACTGCATAAATTATAGCGCGTTTAGTGTATATTATCCGAAACTTGAATAAAACCGTTTCATGTAGGGGTCACTTTTAAAGTTCACCAGATTTTTTGTAAATTAACATTTGTAAATTAACATTTTACAAGTGTTTTTATTACGTTATTATAATCTGTATCATAGTGTGGTAATGAAATACTTAAATAATGTTAAAGGATTAAGTATATATTTAAGAATATAACACAATGGACTTAAGATAAGTATATTACTTATGAAAAATTAAAACAAACATTTTTAACGGTCAACAGTTTAATGCTGCGGTTCTATTATGCGGCTATGGTGGTTAAAATGAATGCGAGTTTATAACATAAATTCGATTACGTTCTCACAGCTGTAAGGTAGACATGATATTTGCTGTACGGAATTGTTAGTGGCCCTTTGAGTTTGCATGATGACCTAATTATTTTTGTTTAATTACATTTTAGTGCAACGCGTATTGCATGCAATTTAGCCGTAACTCGTTTCCTACTGTGTATTAAATATGTAATAATAGTACTTTTTATGTTTTCATTATAAAAAAGATTTAACTATAAAATATTATTGGTGCGTTTATAGTTTAAAAACGATTTGAAGTAATAAATATTTTAAACGAATATAATTTTTTAAATGATTTAATTTTCTTAACAGCTCTAAACTATTCTGTTGATATTAATAACGTGGTAACTGCTTTTTATAGCAGCTTTTATCAGTGGAAAATATTCATTTAATAATATTAGGTTGGCGATTTATAAACTCGCCCCGTTTTTCGAGCGATTTCTGGAATGTTATAGAAACTTCTCGAATATTTCTTGTAAAGTATGTAAAAAGTGCGGCATTCAAACTTCTGTTCAGTTTGTAATTGAGGAATCAGCAAGTAAAGGATAAATGGAAATATTTCGAAGTGAACTTAGGTGACTCTTTCTTCATGAACGTCGTTTAAGGTAAAAACCAGTGAAGCATCATGCAATATATAACGATGGGTGAAGATATGCCCTCTTATAATACAGTCAAGCACTGATTCCGAAGATTCAAAGAAGAAAATGTTGATCTATCCGATTAACCTCATCCAAAGCGACTTCCTACAATTGATTTAGAAAAAATTAAAAGCCTTATTGAAACACGTCCCAAATAAAGTTCGCATTATTTGGCACAGCTATTTAAATGCTCTTATACTGCAATGTTTTCATGCTCTTATATATCAAATAAAGAATAAATGAAAAATGGAAATGCTCTTATACTGCAATGGAAAAACCATTTCATGTTTTGAGATAGAAGTGGAAATATTCTGTTTGGCTACCACAGGAGCTAATACCCTTTCAACTTCAGAGGAGAGCTAATGAGTGATTGGAGCTACTGAGTTCCCATCGTACCAACGAGAGGCTAAAGTATCTGGTTAAAGGAGATGAAAAGTGAGTGGCTTATGTTAATTTTTAGCGTAAACGCCAGTGGCTAGGAACTGGAAAAAAAGGTGTACCTAGACCAAATGTAATATTGGACAGAAGATACTTTGAGTGTATAACGGTGGGGTATAAACGGAGTTATTCATTGGGAACTTATTCAAGCTAACAGTACAATTATAGCTGAGATTTGTTGTAAAAAATTGAGCAAAGTCACCGCTAAACTTCCTTTAAAACAAAGCACCTTCCTTCCTTCCTTCCTTTTAAACAAAGTTTATTTTTTACATGACAATGTAAAAAATAAAAGTAGCAAAAGTAATGTGTGAAAAACTACTTTCACTTGGATGGATTATGCTATTCACCCATTTTATTCTCCAAATCTTTTGCCATCAAATTACCACCTTTTTAGCTCTCTGTTTAATAATTTACGTCATAAAAAATTTAAAGAACGAAAGTCATGTCAAAATCGATCTTCACCGGTTTTTCAGTCAAAGGCCCAAAGATTTTTACATGGACGGAATTTTAGCTCTGCCCACAAGTTGGCTACAAGTTTTAGATACCAACGTTACCTATATAATTAACAATTGATTTTATTGACTACATATAAAAGGCGGGTTTATAAGTTGCCAACTGAATATTTACTAAAAATCGAATTGCAAAAGTCAACATTACAATCGTAAAATGAAATACGCGAGTACCGTATAGAGTATTTGGTTCTTTGATTTACTTTGATAACCTTTCTAAATTAATTTATTAAAAGTCGAAAAAATATAAGGCATTGAGTGATAAGACAATTAAAATTTAAAATATTGAAAAAATTTTGCCTCGCTTTAGATATTTTTCAGTTGTTTAAATTTTAGAAATTTTTAAAAATATATCGCTATTTATTAAAATAAAAGAGCATTATAGATTAATTTTGGCCAAATCATAGAATAATTTTTTTTAAATTTTTGAATGAAAATTTTATTTTACTGTTGAATGTTGTCATTTATTTTTCTTTTTCGTTGCTAGTGTTTTTCCTTGTTGATACTCTTAGTTTTATAATTAAACTGGCATAGAATCCTTTTCCAAATTTATTTATTTCAAAAGTATTTAACAAAATACATTTTTTAGCTTGAACAAGATAATTAAATTTTGAGACCTTTGGTAACATTTAAAAATAATACATTGATTTTGCTGAATGAAAATTTTCCTGTTGGATAGGATATCGTCACGGAGCAGTGGAGTAATAATTTTAAAATGTTATTTTTCTGCAATAACTAATTTTACTAATTATAAAATTATCAGCAGGAATGCAAAGTACTATGTTAGTGACCCAAACGTATTCAAATTCAATATTTTTAATAATATTTGCTATGTTGTCAAACAAATATTTTCCTAAATTACTGCACATAAATAACCTGTTAAGTACAAGAACAACTCGCATTAAGAAGTTTCTTTTCAGACGACTGTCTATTTAAGGGTACGTACTATTTCTGTTGAACAGTTTAAAAATACGAATATTATCTTTATTACGTAAATATGTAACCTAGTAAATTTGTTGCAATATTATGAAAAAAAAGTTTTATTTTTATTATTCAATATTTTTAAGCTGATATTCTATGCATAATGATATTTGAAAACTCCTGTACTAGAACAAGTAAATTTCTTAATATTACTTGTTCAAGTACAAGATGGACTAGAGTTATATTGGACATAAATTATATTTGTTTTTAAGAAAGAAGTTTTAAATTGACTTCTTTGATGGTTTGTGAAATCCAACAGTTTGTTTTAACATACCTTACCTTACGGTTAGGTAATAACATAATTTATTTTACAAACTGTCAAAGCGAGATATGAAAAAAACCTGAATTCAATACAAGCTTTTCAGCCATCGACGTCATCAACGCACTAAACAGATTTTGAACCAATTTATTTTCGCTGACACAATTTTCTAACTGCACTTGGTATTTTTAGCCTACTGCAATTGTCATTATTTATGTTTTTATGTATTTTATTTTATTTTTTTCAAACCTATAATTTTTTTTTAGATTCAAAAGTGAACGAAACGTGAACGATAACACGTGAGAACTCGAGATCTCTTAATAAATATTAATATTAAAAGTCACTTTGATACAGGTTGGTTTTATCGTTTTAACACTTTAATTTATGTCATCTTTTCAAATTATAACGTTAATATATTATTATATTTCGTCTTATATTTTAGTGTCACTTTTAATACTAAACTTGTAAATGTGGCCTATTTCCAGTGATTATTAAAAAAAATATATGCAAGGCGAAATGGAAATTAAGTATTGTAATATTTTCTTTTTGAAAAATTTGAATTTTATTTCCAACTTCTCTCAAATTATATTAAAATTCTGTTAATCATTTTTACTAACTCAGTTAACTTCAGTTAACTTGTTAAATTTTCAAATATTTATAATTCATGTCATGACATTATACACGCTGAATCATGCGTTTAAGAAAATGGTATGCGATATTTTTAGTGACAGAGAGAACTTTCAAACATTCGTTCAGTACTATCTGCATATCCAGAAGTCGTTGTCATCTTGTATTTTTTTTTATACCCAGAAAAATAAGTGGAAAAAAATATTTCTTATTTCTTTAAATATACAACCGCCCCTTCAGATAATTGCTTATCACTAATATTTCTACTTGATCACGTAGTATTGTCTAGAAGGAAAATCCTTTAAAAGTAGTTTTAGCACGTATTGACTCATACCTTATGTGCCTAAACCCAAACTTGGTTCCCGTGGGATACAAAACTGTCACCTAATTACAACTCGATTTTTGAAAAACTTGGAAGGATATATTGTTGTAATTTTCGTGAACAGAAACTAATATTAAACACAAGTTATATGACAAATACTAACATAAGTTATTACGATAGCTTATGATTCATCCGATAATTCCACACAATATCATAATATAGCACAATGGAAGTGCTCTTTACAATATGTAAAAATATGCAATTGGAATACCCATAAAGAGTAGAATTAATCACCAAATTAATTTTGTTTGAAAGAATAAACTAAAATACTATTTTATGATAGAAAAACTGAGTATTAAAATATTAAATATTTCGAACTCAATTATGAATAAATAAAAGCATACAGCAATATGAGGGATATAAAATAAGTACGATGACTCATTAAAAACATAATGCAGCGTTGGCGTTCCGCTGCAAGGTTCAAAGCAAACGCGACTTCTCAATGTAAATACGATAGTTATGTGCCTATGCCCTAGCTATTGTGCTAGGCGACCGCCTTCCGACACCGTTCCTCAATATGAGCTGGTAAGAGTACTAGGTAAATATTGCACGTAATATAAATAAATAACACTATGGAATTAGAGACTTCAAGTATTTGCAAGTTAATTAAAATCACACCATACAATTTTTGTCAAAGATATTATGTATAATGTAGTTACATAATATTCGTAAATTCGTATACATAAACTGACGGTTACTTGTTATATTTTATATAGTAATCGCATTTTCACATTTTGACAAAATAATGTGGAATGTGTAATTTTTGTAGTAATAATAAAGTGGTGTCATGATTTTTTAAATGGTGGCCTTCAGCCTTGTCTACTTTATGTTTATTTCCAGCTTATAATAATATCTCACTGTAATTATTTATTTATACAAATATATAATTACATGATAACGTGGCAACACAAGTGTAGGTATTATGGAGGATTCATTTGGTGAACATTAATGAAACTGCAGTTTTATACGTCAGGGGCTATATATATAGGCTTGATCAGCTGCTGCAGAAATTTTTAATCTATTTTATTTAATTAGCACATTACTTAATTAATTCATAGTACATCTATTTCTTTTATAAGTAACCGTCATTAATGCATAGTTTTATAATTTTCCTGGTTCGTAATGCAGACTCATTCTAGTACATTGAATAATTAGTCTTTGGTGGTAGGTGGTTGAAAGTGAAAAATGCTCAAGGTTGAAAGTGTTCAACCATCATATCTCACACCATATCACGTTCACCGACATGCAATCACCATAATGCATGCTAGAAGCTGTCATTCATTATGGTAATTTTGGCTGCAAGGTGTAAGGTACAGACTGTAGTTATTATATATATATATATATATATATATATATATATATATATATAAACTAAAGTATCATGACTGTAAGACTTGAGTGCACTTCAAGGAAGAACATTAGATGATCCGGAAGTGATGAATAAAGTACGTTTTTTCTATTTTATTAGGAGCGAGTAACTAAATTATATAAATTAATAAATTCATCTAAACTACACTAAATAACACACTATAATGCGTTTACACTACACTAATAATGCGTTTTTCAGAATAAACTGTTACACAAATAGTATGTCCTTTCAATATGAATGGTTATAAATTTCAGATACAAATTAACTAGAATAATTAAGTCAATGCAATTTTTGTCACAATTTATAGAATACTTATCTTCAAGATGATTTGATTTTGTATCCAATTTCCGCGATAGGTCTCTGTGGATATTGCCAACGTTATATAATATATTTTTGCATTAAAATAAAATTTCAAAAATCACCAAAATAGAATATGAGGTGTGCACATGGGCGAAGTAAAAAAACGAATATGTGCTGGTGACAGATAATACTGTATTCGCTTACCTGCTAGCCTTTCAGTATTTCAGGGCATTTGATTCTTCAATGGAATATTTTAGCTGGATGACTGAAAATCAGGTTATGTGGCTTGAATTATTATACCATATTTACAAAAATTAAAATGTTTAAAGTCTCATTGCGTATTGTTTCGTTATTTTAATAAATATCTGTTAATATGTAATTATTTAAAAATATATTGTTTAACGGATAAATGTACTTTCATAAATAAATCTGCAATAAACTATGATTTTATAATCGGAATCAAGTATTATTAGATTTTTATTTGAGAAGTTAACAATCATAAAATGATTCAATTAAATCAGGTCACCTCGACACTTTATAAATAACTTTTTCGCACACGGAAAATGTTGTTTTCCATATACATAAGCTTCGTATGTAATGTTTATTCTGTCAAATCTAAAATATGTACAAAAAATTTCAATACCTGCTCTTTGCTTCAATTTAGCACGGGTTTTTCAGTCGTTATAAAGAGAAGTGTCGACAAGGCATTTTCACCAATTCATTTCCGCTGAAAATAAACATCCGCCTGCATCTGATGCTTTTGGCTGGTTGCCACTTGCAGTATTTACCTTTCGCTCCCTTCTCTTTCACACATTCTAATCTAATCAATTTTCTAATCACAATCAGGAAACGGGTAGTAAATGTAAGCTAGAAACATGCATGAATTAAAATGAAGTAAAATATGGAAAGACATTAAACTATAAAAGGTTCCATGGAGGATTCTTCTCGTTTTTTTTAATTAACTACCGGTTTTCGAAAAGGCTTATATTATTTTTGACTTATTGAATTCATTTTTTTTGGTGTTTAAAATATGAAATTGGTCATCTTTCGTCCTTTATATGTTCGAATTAATTTAATTTTATTGCTTAATAATTTTGCCCGATTGTTTATTTTAATAAAAACATGTAAATAATATTAGAATTTGAGACGTTTTTAAATTTATAAAAACGGTTTTAAATGTGTATTATAACCGAACTACTGTTTATGAGAATTAAGCTAATAAAGAGAAGGATAAATGATCGGGAAAATATCCTTATTTTTGATATTACAGTTTATTTTTATGTAAATTATGGGAGATAATGTAATTTTCGACAAATTTCATAATGTAGGGCTAAAATTCTTATGAAGAAAGTTATGTGTTTTATTGTATTGATGTGTTCAACTATCAAAGCGCCAAGTTTCACAAAAATGTGAAATCATAAGGCTAGACCGCGAAAGTAATATACACTTATACAACAATTAAATCCTTATTAATGTTCATAATATTATTAAATATTTATTGCATTTAATATATGAACCCATATGTTTTTGCAACAGGCGTAAATTGTGTGGCTTTCAGAAATCAGAAAGTTAATTTTAAACTTGACAAGGGTAGTAAGTACAGTTGGTCTATGTTATTCCATAAAGTCGTATATCACGGTCGCTACCCGCCGCCTACTCGTAGACTAAGTCGAATTGCAAGCAAATAAGGTTTTGGACAACATTTTTGTTCGCTCTCGCTTGTGATTTCATTGTTTCTACGCCGACTCTGTTTGGTTCTACTCGGCTTCTTACCGTAAGGGAGATACATGCTAAGTCTCAGTATTATCTCTTGACATGAATTTTGCTGTTCAGTTAAATATATGTCAGGTTTCATAATCTAATTGGATGACATAATGCCTTTTATTGAGGATATTATTTACGTATTTTAGTCCAAGTAAATTTTTAAGGTTCCATCGTCATAGTTCAACTGAAACCGTTGTTATTAGTTAAATCCTCATATTTTTGCTATGACCGTTTGTTGTTTGTCTGTCCATCCTTATATCATAGCCGTTTTACATTTAACGTTATATATCTGAAAAATGTTTAAAGGCCTCTGCCCTACATGTGACTTGGGGTGATTTTTTCGCGTACCCCGTTATGTATAAGGTCTTTAGGAGATATTGGTGGTATGTCATGAACATTTTATCCATTCAAAGATCCGTTCACTTTTCTTGATTCAGGGAAATATTAAGCTTGAAAGTGGTAATTTTTGTCAGATTTATGTATGTCATTTCTCATCAGTTAAACCGCTATTTCCAAATATCTAAAGTATTCACAATAATAGTACAAAACAACTAATTTAAAAAATAATATTATAGCTAAGTATACTCTCCTAGTTTAGGCCTTCCTACTAGATTAGGAATAATAATTTACGGAGGTATGACAGGTAGTTAATTAGATATGTTAAAAGTTCATAAAAACTCCATACAAGTGATTTAAATAAATTGTAAAAATAGAAATAGCTTTGAATTTTGTAATTATGATATTTGTATTTATTATTTTTGTAAAAACTATGTTAGCCACTATATTTACATATTTATATGTTGATAAATAATATTATTT
Organism: Druceiella hillmani; assembly: GCA_039881145.1. NCBI lineage: Eukaryota > Metazoa > Arthropoda > Insecta > Lepidoptera > Hepialidae > Druceiella > Druceiella hillmani. Next base: position 47,403,820 of record JAYKKI010000001.1, on the reverse strand, counting down.
AAATATGCACTGCCTTTTTATGCCTCTGAAAGATGTAGTCGGCAATAAATATATGTTGTGAAAAATTATTATTTATAAATGGAAATACTACGTATCCTAAAATGTTTATAAGTAAACATAGGTAATTTGCGAAAGAGATGGAAAATGATTCAGTTCGTTCGATCGATATCAATCTATCTTTAATTCACGCGCGATCCGAATATATCAGTATATAATTTCATTCAAAATTCATTTTGGACTATTTCGGAGCGCGCCGATACATACTCTTACAGAGCCTGCCTTATTAAATTATTAGTTCTAAGATTGTTAGAAAGAGAGACAAAACTGTTAGATCGATACAAATAACACGAGTTACGTTACTCAAGTGGATTACTGTTTTATTCAATGGCGGTGGCAGTAAAATGGTTGTATGTATTGCCGTAAAGTACAATTTCCTTTGAGATAACTATGACAAAATAAAAACAAGAACATAATGAATAAAGCAAACGATATTGAATTTTATGGTTGTGAATCTAAAGTAAAATTTGCTTTGATTATCAAGGTTTATCTAGGTTGATAGTGATTGCTACGAACAAGTCTGAACTGAGTAAACAAATATCGATTATTAGAATTAGTATCGTTTAAAATATTGAAAAGTAATGGAATATGATGCGTTAATGAGTTGTTGATTGGCGTTGTATAGAGATTTATTTATTTTCGTCTCATTTGAAAAAATGTGTAATTTTGTGTATAGTTAAATTATAGGTTTATGATTTTTTTAATTTTATTTGAACGTTTGCTGTGTGTACATGTTATTTTTTTGTATAATACGGTAGTTGAGTCATTCTAAATTTTGACATTTTTCATACGATATTGTGAAATATAAGTTAATTAAAAACCAGTCTTGAAAAAAATTCACAAATTGATTGAGAAATAAGCCAGTTATAGGCTTCTAAATTTGAAGATATGAGTAGAGTTGCGTATATCCCTGTCCCTTTTCCTCTTGTAGAATATAATGTACAATATTAAAAATGACCTCACAACACAGTATTGCCGTCCTTATTTAAAGAATAAATTTCAACTTTTATAACTCGATTAATTTTTAAGATTATTAAAAACATTTTTTTTAAATCATGATTGATGAAATAAAAAAAAGTCAAATACCCAATTAAGATAAAATGAATATTTATTTCATAACGTTAAGTTTTATTATCTTCTTCACAACGCGAACGATGAGCAAATCACATCTGTTAGATCTATCATATCAATCGTATATAGCGTAGGTATTCAATGAACTAGAGATGAATATGAGAGATACTAATCGCCAGATCAGAAAGATAAATGTCTTTTTTCCGAGTCATACATTTTGCGCATGTTTATTTACAAGTACATAAATATGTACGGAACCTTCGTAGTGCGAATTTTAATCTTGATTGACAGTTATTTAATAGTATATAATTCACAAGTCATATTTTTCTTACATAGTATAATTGACTAGTCATATTATAATTCACAAGTATAATTCACAAGTCATATTTTTGAGCAGTATTTAAATTCTCGAAATGGAAATTTCTTGCACCCAAAATATATCTATTATGTGGATCTGTTAAAATAATGTATCTATAATAAGGACTGTTTTAATACGTCATTTTTGACGCATTGAAACAGTTCTTATTTTACGACTTTCTTTGCCTACTCTCTTTGTTTCTATTCTCATTTGCTTTTTCTCCAATTTTCATACGCGCTTATAGTCGCGCGCGTATGAAAATTGCGACGTATGTCGTGTCTGTGGCCTGTATTCAACCAATATCCTCAATATAATAAGCTTCTTAATATTTTTATCAGAATTAATTGTTTTAAAATGTTGTAAGGTATATGAAGCTCACTACTAATTTTTAGCTAGGTGAAATTTTTTAGATAGGGAATTTTCTAGAGAGGTGTAAGATATAGTGTGTTCGGTTAATTACAGTTAGCGCTAACCCGTAATGTGCATTATATCAAGGAAAACGTATTAAAATCAATATAATCTGTCTTACGTTACGAGTTAATTCTAGTCAACAATTATTGACGTTAAAATGCACTCTCGATTCGTTGAAGCAATTAGTAATTAGTTACGAAAAGTAGATTATATAAGTTAATTACGGATGTAAATACCAATGGCCTAGTTATAACTAGATAAACGGAAGTTTAGTGTCAAAACAGGAATGGAATACCGGAAAGGTAATGCTGGGCTGCTGGTGAAATATCAAGGGCATTATTTATTGGGAATTTTTTCCAAGGAAACCATGGTCAACGCAGAGATTTATAGTTAGCGATCTGACCGACTAGGTAACAAACTAAGCAGTCAAAAGACCGACTTTATTTTCTTCATGATAACGCTATGCTACATACCATAAAATATACTCATTAAAAATTAAATGAGCCAGGTTTTCTCTTTCAGGACTTCCATCGCATTTATTCGACGTTCGGTTGTTTGGTTACCACTTGTTAGATTTCAAAATATTTGTTCAAAGTTATAAATATTTGTTAAAGATAAGTTGGAGTTAACCTGGCCTAGTTAATATTGTTGCGCATTAAACGCTTGCTAATTTAATTATTTACAATGAACATATTAAAAGATTTACTACATTGGTAAAACGAATGGATTTATTTAAATTAAACTCTTTTGCAAATTCGCAAAATTTTTACTATAAATGTTAAATTAAAAAGCGTAAAGATAAACGTAGTAACAAATAACATTTCTATGATAAGTTAAACGTTTCATATATTTTGCATTTACTTTTTGAAAAAATTCAGTAAACATGAAGGAGGGGGTAAATAAAAAAATCAATTTTGTTTACTTTTGTAAATAGGGTGAAGTATTATTTGAAGGGGTTTGTTATGAGAAATACCAAATATATTATTTTAGAATTTCAAATAACACATTTGAAAACATGTTTTAAATAATATCCTGAACCTTTTATTTTGGAAAAATCATGAAAAAATAGCGTCAGTAGAATCTGACTAGAAGATTACAGAATATTTATAGGAATTGACCTGGATCTTATATTTTTTTGAAATATGCGCCATGTTTCTATCCCAGTGAAACATACCTGAAACAAAAAATATTTTAAAAATTTATACTTGAAAGTAGTTTAATAGAATTATTTTTTCATTCCTCCTCGGATGTTGACAGGTATTATTTCTTGAGTATAGTTGATCTAAAAAGTTCACTTCATGTGCATTACCATCATTCTCTCAAGTTGTGCATCGACGATATCGTTCTTCTGCCTATAAATCTTCTGCCCTGGATTTCACCTTCCACGATTAGTCTTAACATGTCTTAATATAATCAGTCTTAACTTCATTCTAGTGTTAAATATCCAAGCTAGAGTAATTTCATTGTTTTAATTTTATTTATGTTTTTCTTACCCGTAAATTCCCTTAAAAACTTCCATGTTTGTTACCCTGTCACCCATAATATTCTTAGCATTTTCTTGTTACTCATAACTCAATGTCCTTTAGTTTTTTTTTATTTGCTGTATTAACTAAGGAGGGTTGTGAAGTAGTAGCAGTTTGCCAGTCAGTTAATTAGCTCCAAGTATCAATATTTGTGAGTACTTTTATTCATTTTACTAAAGATAGCTCGCGCGTTCGTTTTTCTTATTTTTATTTCCTTTGCACGTTCATCTTAAGGATTAGTTATTGGGGCAAGGTACATATATTCATTGACTTTCCATTCAATTATATTTCCGTTATTTATTAGTTTCGTGGAATTTCTTTGATTTTCTTTCCTTTAATTTTTAGGTTTTGTTTTTTTCCTGTAAATTATTAGGTTCATACTGTCTCCGTAATTTTTTCAAATTATGAATTTGGTTTTCTTTATATTCCGACATAGACCGTATCTCTCTCTCCATATTCAGTTTCTTTTGTTAACTATTACTATGGATCTTTTATATTTTCTGTCAGAATAACTCTATCGTCCGCATATCTAAAGTTATTTATTGGTATTTCATTTACCTTAATTCCTATTATTTCTATTTCTACACATCATATCTTTGTCTTACTTCTTTTCTTATCTTCATTTCTTCCTACTTTTGGTGATCAATGCATATTATTGCCGTTTGGCTATAGTGCAGGTTTGAAATTATCACTAGGTGTCTGTAATCAAAATGTTCATTTTTAAGATGTTTAGTAATTAGCCATGTCCGACAGTACAGTCAATAAAATATGTATCTACATTCTGTTTGATAACCAGGCATCTATGCACTAGCACATTGAAGGTAAATAGGGCTTCTTGTGTGCCCAGTCCCTTGCATTATCCTTGTTTATGTATTATTTTTAGAAACAGTTTAGTGTGTGTAACTTCAAAATGATAGTACGGTTATTGATGCATTCTTTGGCATTTGATTTCTCAGGCAAACAGACAAAAATGAACACCGACCAGTACCTGGGACTATTTTCAGTTTTGTTGGATAATTCCATCAGTAGCTTTATATGGTTCCATGGAGTTAATTTAATAACATCATATAGAAGTTCATCCGGACCCTGGCTTCTTCCGTTCTTCATTGATATTAGGGCATATATTAATTCTTTCTTGATTGCGTTGGTCCTATTTCTATATGTGTATTATTAACTTGTCATTAGTGTATAAATGTGTAAAAGTCCTTCATATTTCGTGCTCTAATTGCACTTGACAGGTTTTTTACTGCCTTGATGGTACTTTTGTTCAGACCAATTACTATAACTTTACACTAAGTTCTAACTCTTATAGCCGTACTTGCTTTTTTGTGAAACCTTTCACTGCCCGGTTTGATAGTGATTCAATCGATATTGTTAATTTGTGGAATGAAAATGAGTTATAAAAAAATAAGTTTATTAAAATTACATAAATCACTTTAATCTTGGAACATTATAAAACCTATTTTCTTATTTATCGAGGTTATGTGTAAATTTATCCTTGAGTAGTATAATGCAGCTTACTGGTGAGCTAAGATTTATTTATTGTACATAAATAAATAAAACAAGAATTATAGATACATTTATCCTACGGAATAATGGAAAACATTCAAATTGTTATGTCAGGCAAAGCCAAAACACACAGCAGACGCGTTCTGGGAAATGAATTAAACATGAAAGAAATTATCATCGCACCTTCATATTGTTATTTTCATATCTCATTATTATATTACATATTAAGAGCGACTCTTATTTAATTTTTTTGCCAGATTTTCTTGAGTGAAACAATGATTATATGAAACAATGTATTATGGTCTCGACTGTGTGTCGTATTTTCGAGGTGAAAACGGTTAAAGTTGAAGTATGACATTTGTATTAATATCGGCTCGACACGTTCAAATTGTTTTTAGAGTTTCCGTCCGTTAGTTTTTAATGAGCTGTCAGTTTGATACTCGTATTTTGATTGATTAGAGATTAAATTACAATATAGTTTAGCTATTTATATAAATCTGACATGAGACATATTTCTGTGTAAATGCGTGGAAACCTTGGTTAATAATATTGTTTCTCATAAGCTTGACTTTGCCAAATTTCATTGATGGCTAGACGTGATCTAAAATAGAGATGGTTTGTTTCATTGTTATGACATCAATTATCCCTAAATTTTAATGAAAATAATTTTGCAATGCATTGTTCAATTATATTATGATGGCTGATGAATTCTAAAATAGACAAGCCAACTGAAATTAATTGAAAATATTTACATTAATTTTAGGGACAGATAAAAATTTATTGTAAGCCTTTTTTTCAAATTCAAGTGTGATGAATCTGAATTTAAACTCGTGCGTAATAACGGGCAAGTATATTATCGTTATTTAGTCCAATTAATGAGGTGTTATAATATCTTATGAAGGTATACGGTTTTATTTGTGTATCTTGCTCGTTAAAAAGTTTGAAAAATGTAGTATTTTATTTATTGAATTTAAAATAAAAAGAGTAACGGATGTTTTGATTGTTATTCAAAAATTTAAATACCAACTATATTGAAATATTGTTTACTGTTAAGATTAGAAAACAATATAAACGATTAAAGTAAATGACATATTTGAAAAAGTGAAGAGAAAAACAAGTAGATGGAATAAGCTATATAAATATTAAAAAAGAAATATGTAAAACGTCAATTCATCTATCAAAACAATATTTTAATAGGTGTATATTGATAAAATATTAAAAAAGATGGCAGAAAATGGTAAATTGAGAATGTAAGAATGAGTTGTTTTTTAACACTTTTTAATGTCAAGAAATTGGAAAAGTAATTACTGTTTTGGGTAAAACAGTGAGATTTAAAATCCGTTAAGTATGAATATAAGCTCAAATTAAGAGTATAACGATTATATATTAATATGTATTAAGTTTGGAAAGCCAAATTGAAGTCTACCTAGAATTTCTAATAATCTGTTTACAAATATTAATACTGTTTATTGCAATGGAAATTTAGCGACTAGGATATATTTTACAGGCATAAAATCATCGTGAATTTCTTATAAACTATTACCAAGAATCGGTACTGTAGTTTTCTCAGCAAACTTTACTTATTTTTCATAATTGTAACCATAGTAGTTACGACCTAAGAGTTGTGAAGAGGGACTACTTCGTTGTGAAAATATAGTGACGGAATATCTGTAAATCGCCCTCAATTAGTACCCCATCCGACCGAACTCAAAAAAAATATTCAATACAAAAATTATCCCCTCCAAAATTTCTCAATTTTTCTCATTCTTAATATTACGAAATAATCACTTCCAAACTATACCCATTAAATTACAAGTATTTATGTCGCATATTTACAGATAAAAACTGATATGAGAGACAAAGAGGTGAATATGTGAGAGTATGAATGATTTGATGAAAGTTTTGTTTTTTACTTTAGAGGTAACTCTTGATTCTTTTTAGCCCAAATATTAGGAAAATAAAAAAACAAAAAGAAAAAAAAAAATTAATTATAGGTACATTAGTAGTATTCGCATCCTACAATATATACGTTAGAATATGAGGCATTATTTAGTGATTATCGTCCCACAGGGGATGGTTATAAAGCGTGCGAAATAAAATTACTACTGAACCCTAATTGTTCAGTACTAGCTTGGTACTTTTTGTTTTCTTTCTATGTAGTTTGAGTAAATTACTATTGAAATGGACGGTTATCAGCCTTGCTATTTGACTATTACATACAAGTAATTATGTAAGTCTACTAAAATCTGATGCATTTAGAATACCACAAGTTAATTATTAAAATTTCGTTATTATCAACTATAAATTATTATTAAGGATTTTCTTATAAAAAGCAGTATTTAAAAAGTAAACTTCCTAAAGAATCAAACAAAAAGAATCAAAACTAAACGCACATAAATAGAAAATGACGAAAGTTCCATATTTTTTTTACTATTTGCTTCGGTTGTTAATTTTTTATGACAAATATGATTCAAATATTTAGTGTCTCCATGTAAATCCCCAATGTTACCGATTGTTTAAATTACGGAGTCCAATTATGAATTTATCACAACTTGTCGAATTTTTAAAAATGTAACAAATTCGAGGGAGGCGCCCAGTGCCAAGGAGGTCGTTTTAAAAGCCACAGTCTTTTATCCGTGACTAAATGAACAAAGACGCGAAGTATTCAAGTTACATATTAGCTTTTATATCAGTAGTAGAATTCCTAATTTTATATTCCTTGTTTTTGTAATCGGATCATTTTATTCAACCTTTATTTTTAATTGTTGTTAGTGTAATTTTTCTTACTGAAGATAAATAATAAATAGAATATAGAGCGATATGAGAAAACTTACATTAATATACGTAACATTTTTTATAAAATTTTTAGATAATAAATATATTGAAAAATGAATAAATACTTTTAAATCAACTGCCGATTTCCTAATTTTCTTCATTTTCATCAACATATTATTTTTAATTATTGTTGATGTCATTTTTCTTACTGAAGCCAAAGAAAAAAATTGAAACAAAGGGCGATATGAGAAAAAGAACATTAATATATGCAACATTTTATAGAACGTTTTCGTATAATAAATATGTTGGAAAATGAACAAATCCACTGAGGCGATAGTCATTTACATACTCGCCTTGTTTGAATATATTTCGATTACTTCTAAGTATAGTTATTAACAAGGATATGGTACTTTTAAGGGATGAAACAATCTTTAGTTGGATTAAGGCTACGTAAGTTTTCATCCACATATTCAAAAACCGCTTAGAAAAAATGAGAACAAATATTGGAACGAAACGTAAAACGTTCCAAAAAAAATTATATTTCACGTACTTTGTAAGCTTTTATTTTATATAGAATATAGCAGCCTCCCTCACTGCTTCTATGTTATACGCGTTATAATAAATATACCAAAAATCACGCTTGAGAATATAAGGCCATCAATATAACAAATAATAGAAATTAATAGACGTGACAATATACGCTTTTAATTTGCCCCTTATATTTTTGGGCTGTATATCTTTTATAGATGAAATTATTTACCACATGTATTGTTTTATATGTATTCCTACGCTACGTACTATAAGAAACACAATTTAAAAATATTTTTTTACCAAAATTCATATTACAAAGTAAGAAATATCAACACGTATAGGCGGTAGACGCTAGGAGTGTGCGCCGAACGACTATATAACTTGGTTCAGCAGTTGAAGTCTGTAGGTAATAGATAAAGGTAGTATTAAATATTATTATGGTAAAAAATGGTATTTTTTACAATATCTGTTGAAAAATGTATTCTAATCCCATAAAATCATTTGCAAACCTGTTCAAAGTCATGTGCAGACTTAGTTTAACTTGTCATAATGAACAGTTATAAATGACGTCTTTTATTTTACACGCATGAACAGTTATTTACCTTTAAATATAAAATTGTAACTATAAATAGTTAAGTATATCATAATAATCGGTCAAAAAGGCGAGTTTATTGCTTAAAGAAAATTTATTTATATTTTATCAAATAATATATTTAACTTTACACGCTTGAGTTTAAATTATCAAATCGTATTATATAATAATGATAATACGTAAATAGTACATTATCGAAATATCAAGAAAAAATAAGTTAATAATAGTGAGAGATTCTAACACTTATGCAGAAATTCTACTTCTGTTGTGCGGTTCATTAAGCAAACACACTTTATTGACAATAGAGGTAAATTAATGTTCTCATATAGTATACGAAATACCTATAAATGGCTTCTGTTGCAGAAATAAATGTCTTTTCATACTTGATAAGTTTCGACAATAACAAATACAGTGAATATTTGTCTTATAACACCACGATATAAAGCTAAATTATATCGGAGCTTCAAATGAGTAGTCTTCTGATAATGCTTCTGATAATGAATTTTTAAATGCACAACACAACACATTTATAAAATATACATTACATTATTAATGCCAAAAATCTATATTTCTCATACAAAATGCGTTTTTGGTTTGAACTACTTGTTATAATTTTGTGACTTAATTGCCTATGTTTTTATTACTAAACTCTGAATATGTAAATGTAAATACGAATTGACAATTTAAAAAAGCCAAAAAAAAATTATTTAAAAATTAACTTTAGGCAGCAGACTGTAAGTAAAAATATTTTTATCAGGAGTAAAGTCTCTGTTTAAGCTGATTTTTTTTCACCAAAAACCTATCATGTGCGGCCGTTTGTTATGTATACTTTTTTGGCTAGGGGGTATCCCTTGGGGTTCATACTGATTTTTCATAATATCGATTTACAATTATTTAATCAATCTTTGTCGTTTAATTTATGGGTCATATTTTATTGGTTAACGACTTTATTTTTTGTAATGTTTTTTATTCACTGAGTTACCTCTGTATATGCGTTTTTAAATGCAGTTATTGAATCAATGAGGATCCTTTAATTTGTGTTGGATAATGATTTTGTTTTCTTGTTAAGTTATTTAAGATCTTTCTTATTGAGTTCGTATAATTTTAGTTTATGGCTTTAGCACTAAATTATTTTCATCTAGTCAAATTTTGAACGACGTTTAATTTCTATTATTTTAATCAATAAGTGTACAAATATTTTTTAATTTTAAGACGAGAATTTGCAGAACCATTTCCTGCAATTTCTTGTCTTAAAATAAAAAAAAATCTTTTATGTTCAGGAAATTGAGTTCATATATTATTGTTCATATATTATTATTCTGCAAAAAAAAAATATATATGTATAAATTCATTAAATATGTAACGTACCAATTTACTTCGATTTACACCTTTGAAATATCTCAATTGTTGGATTATTGTTAAAACAGTATTTGTTTAGGTAATATTTCAATAGTTTGTTGCATTAAAAGTAAATTGCATCACATGCAGATAATCTTATTCCAGTCATTAATATTTTGTTTTTCCAATAATGAATAATTTTTGTAATTTTTATGCAATTTGCAAACAATTTTTTTGCCTTTTATTCCTCTATCGATTCCCGGTAGTTTCATTTATATTCCTAGTATTTGGTAACGTGGCCCATATTTGCTAGTCGCCTTTCACCAATATTTCATAACCTTTCAAACAAAGTTAGTAAGCCATAAAATAAATCTATTAACTCTTTAAAGTTTTCTCAACTTGCTACTCAATTTTAAAATAATATTTTAATAAAATTCAGTAGCTTTTTTAAAAATATTTTATTGTTTTGGATAAATACTAATGACTCAAAGCTTTTTACTAGTCAATACAATCACTCCCGAACAACCCTTGTATTCAGTATTTACACTAGCGACCGTAGCACACGCAAAAAAACCGGCGAACTCCCTTTGAATATTCAAGCAATTCAAATTGTCCGATGGTCGATACAAAAAACTGTGTTAACAGGACGTATCGTGATTAATTAATTTCCCCTTGGGAAGACTATTTGTCTGCGACTAAACTTTTCAACATATTGTTTTTATACTGGACAATACAATATTTTACTTTACCATTAGTTAATAATCTTGTATAGTCGACTTTATAATGGCAAAGTCGAGGGAACAGAAATGCTAGGAGTTGATCATTAGAGTTGTAATTTTATAAGTGGGGATCAGTTGCTGAAACTGTTACGTGGAGGGAAACTCAAAATATTCCAGTCCATAGTCAAAACCGTTCCACTACATGCAAATGGAATGTAAATGGAATTGAGTTGACTATATGCTTAAAAGAGTACTACAAGCCTATTTTTCCAAAACAGGCTTTGGATTGGGTCTCCCAAGGGAATTAGACTTGGCAGCAAACTATGCCACTTTGATCTTAGCCAAAAGGCCGAGAAACGACCGCAGACTATGCCAGCAGAATTGAAGAGTATTGTCAAGATTTGCAGAGGAGCAATTCGTTATGAATAGGGCGTCTGAACCAGACTGACACCGAACGACACCAGTGGAAGTGAAAAGAATTGTCAAGACCAACAGAGAAGCAATTTGTTATGCACAGGGCGGATCAACGTGGTGAAGCCTCGTAGATGCCCTTTGCCACGGTGAGGGGACATGTAAAATGAAGAGACAGAGGGACTATTTAAATGTTTTATGTCGCTGATATTTAATACATAAAATGTACGCATCAAAAAATAATCCTGTTTGGATATATGAGACGGTTAGATCCATATGGGAATGTCAGGTTTTTTAATTCTAGTTCAGGGTGACAAATACAGTTTTGTAAATACGGTGATTTCCTAATGATTTAAAAATCAATATAAAGACTTTTCATAAAATAGCTTCTTATATTCTCAATTCTTCATATTCAAAGAGTCTAAAACTATATTTTTTTATTCATATTTAACCTATGCAATTCACGAGAAAGTACATCGAATAATAGAATTTATATGCGAAATGCGAAAGCTTACTATTGAATATTAACACGTTAAATAGATAATCGAAAAAAAATTGACTATAAAATAAATTTCATATTTTCACATTAAGAGTAATCCTAATCAGTCTGTCTCACGCCATTTAAGAATATAAGCATTTAATAATAATATATATGTAGTTCTTTGAATGGTAATAATGAACATGTTTAGAGATGTAAATTTTATGTTCAATATTTATTGATAATAAAGCAAGAATGAAAAAACTTAGAAGAGAATTCTTGGAAATAATTAGATGAAAATGGATTTACCAGGAACAGAAAACAAAATATACGAGTATAATTTTTAAAAGAAGAAAGTGAAAAAAAAAATTTTAAAATAATGGTATATTGAGGCTTACAAAATAAACATTAAGTATGTGTGCCTGATATATATTTTGCCGATAACTAATAAACGAAGATATAAATAAGTATCTATAAATAATATTTACAATGAATATTCAATTTAAAACATTGAATTATAAAATAAACTGCGACATTTTGATTAGATTTATTCATTTTTGACATATGATTAATTAAAGCTCAAAATCACGGATACTTATCAAAGAGTATAAATTAAACCGATGTCACAAAAATTTATATCGAGACTATAAACCGATATTCGGCCATTAATTACAAATTGCGTAAAGTTTGTTATCAAAATTAAAATCAGCACATCCTTTTAATTACGGGATATTAGTGGCAAAGGTAATTAACGCTCAACCAAAAAGGTTGGCTCGCCCATTGCTTTTGAAGCGGAATCCAATTTTGCGATAAAGTAAATTTGAATCGGAATCAATCTGCTCGGACAATGCCCGCGCCGGAATTATTCATCACCATAAATCGCGTTCTGTTTATAAACAGACACAGGGCAGGCGAACCAATGTGGGTATTTGTTGGGCAGCAAACGGCTATGGGGGGCATTACAAAGCGAAATGTTGTTATTATCATAGCTCCATATAAGTTATCGTTTGTTTATTAATAGTGGATATTTTGTTTATTTATGGATTTAGAGGTATTTTATGTAACCTGTCTCAGGTTGACGTGACCATAATACTGGAGACATTTTTCATGGATTTGTGTTGAAAAATATAATTCCTCAATTTACTCATAGTTCTATATTTTCTCGACTTATAATTAGATTAATAAATTAGATGAATAACATTGTATCTGGGTAGTTTTTGTTTCAATAAACTTTGAAAAAAATAAGGGAATGTGGAAAATGGTGTTTTAAACTGATGGAATGCCCATTAGAATTTATGCACTGTGCTGAAAGTAACGAAATAATTATATTAATTAATAAATATGGTGGGAGTAAAAAATACATTATCTGACTCGCGAATCAACAGAGGTATTCCATACGGAAAACCTCCGCTTTAGTTGAATATTCATTCGACGCGACATTTTTCAGCAATTAAAACAAATAAGTATCGCAACAGGATATATTCAGATCAATTCATCTAAGTTAAAACTCTTGTCCATTCGCACTTGATAACTTTGGTTTATAGTTTTCCGTGTTACGTTTGAATTTAATTGTTTTGTTTTGTTTTATGTAAGATCTGAATATTTTAAAATTATGATCTTTTGGAAGTCAGTGTATTTTTTCCTCCTTTCTTAATTAAGTGAAAATTATTTTAATCTTAAAACTTTGTGAGGTCGAATATATATTATTTCTAATAGTCTAAAAACCTCCAGACGCTAGTTATTTCTAACCATTGCATATCTTTCTACGAATAATTTTTACTATGTGCGTATTTCAATATTATGTATTTCACTAAGTAGTTGTAGGTATTTGCGTATTTCACTAAGTGGTTTTTTAAATTTGTGATCCTTTGGCTAACTAAAATCGAAGGGTTCCGTAGCAATAATTTTGCCGAATATACATGGAAAACAAATGAATAAAATTTGTGAATAAAAGTTTCGGTCAAATCTTTGAAATATTTATTTTATCACAATTGAATTAGTGGAATTATAGAATCTTCAGTGAAATTAAGTCGTTAAACAAATTCGATATTATTGTGTTTACGAACATGTGAATAGGCAGATGGATTAGTTTCGTTTTTGACAATATTGAAAAAATGAAATAGTAACCGCAAGTCGAACGTTTTTTGTCTATTCTGAAATAAAAAAGCACAGCAACCGAATTTTAAGTAAATTAATATAAAATCACTTGCCTAAAAAAATTATGGGACAGATAGACTGTCCCACAATTTTTTTTAGAAACCCTTTGACTTAGGAACTTGAAATTTGCCATAATAATAGATACATTAATTTGCATATTAGTCACCACATATTAGCTAATATTTGAAAATATTTGTATCGTAATTTCGAAGTAAGCAAATAAAGTACGCATTTTTTTAAATTTTCTATAATTTATGCGATTTAGTTTGATAGGGAAAAGACAATCATAAAAAAATTAAAATGTTAAATTTTTTCATAGTTTTAAATGGCCTCAGATTGTATGTGCCAAAATGTATAAAAACGCATTCTCCCTTTATTTACAAAACCACTAAACCAAAAATCATCAAAAAAAGAGATGGGGAATGTGGATGGAAATTATAGAAAAACTATAGCGATTGTCTTCAATATATTTACGCACGTGAAATATATACAACGCAATATATTACTATGGTGAAAAATAATACTAAGATTTATGAATAGTTTGAAGGAAACACTGTTTTATAATTTTAATGTTTTATTAAACTGTGTTACGTTAAACCTAAGTATGGGAGGGACACTAGTGGTGCGAGTTCTACTCGTGTTTAACCGGTTCATTTTCAATTTTTGAGTCCACGTTACATAAAAAAATTCATTTTTAACATTTTCACTCTTTTTTTAAAGTATTTTCTGTACCTAGTTACACCACCCTCAGCAAGTGCGTTAAAGTTTCTTAATTTGCAGTGAATTTCAGTAATTTATATGATTGTGAATTTTCAAGAACTTACTTTTGTATCAAGTCTAAAGGGCTTGAAAATATTTATTATTAGATTGTTATTTACTTCTTTTGTCTTTATTTTCATAGTCATGTGAAGTAATTTTGAAATTGTTCCAGATAATTATTGAATACAAACCGACAAGGAGGATCTTTTAAATTATCTTACGAATTAATGGAATGTTTATGGTAATTGACCAGATTTTCGAAAAATCTTCTGCGCCTTGTGGTGGTTTTTGCCAGGGTATTAAATTATATATACTGTTATTTTTCGTTCCAATTAATCAAGATCATTTCTATAAGTGTGAATTTTTCACCTTTATTTGGGTTTGGCATTTAGTAGGAATTCTTAAAATTTTGTTCCTTCTTTAAATCCATCCGCAAGTTGAAGGCCTATTTAGTTATCACCACCCTCTATAGACACGATTCTCATATTTGCAAATTTCAGTTGTCACCAAAACCTTACTTTTTGAGTATTGGATACGCATTTGGCGTTGTTTTTGTAATGTATTGGCTCTAACCGTTTGTCCATTTCTCGTAAAAAATCCAATCTGTTAAGCATTCGGTTCTTTTTTACTTTAATTGCATAATTTATTAATTGTATGAATATTAATATTT
This sequence comes from Druceiella hillmani, assembly GCA_039881145.1. Classification (NCBI taxonomy): domain Eukaryota; kingdom Metazoa; phylum Arthropoda; class Insecta; order Lepidoptera; family Hepialidae; genus Druceiella; species Druceiella hillmani. Next base: position 47,388,461 of record JAYKKI010000001.1, on the reverse strand, counting down.
ATGAGTCAGCAAATATAACAATAAAATAGATGTAAAAGAAAATAAACGTCAAATAAACGTTTATAGCAAAATTCTTTTGAGAACACAGACTACAATTGTGAGAAACATTACAGATAAAAAAATTTCCAGCATTGCACGTTTGTCATAAGCTAATGATATTATCAAGTACATGAGCTGTAACTTATTTTCATCTGCAAACAAAAAATCTGTTTTATACCATTTTTTTACTTGTGTCTTTATTAGTGGGTATAGCAGGGAACGTTTATAAACAAATATGTGGGTTGTGGATTAGTGTTTAACTCATATATTAATGCTGAATCTTCATGCTCATATTTCGTTTTCCGCTCATTTTTTCGTATTCAGTTCATATTAAATACCAATCTCCATATCAATGAAACAAACGTTTTTTATAACCATTCTATTACTCTTGGTGGAAATGTTCAAATTTAGAAACTGTTTCTTTTATATATATAATTTACATTAATATTATAGACAGTGATTTTGTTTTTTTTTTCATATGTATACATATATAAGAAATAATTTCGGAAATGGCTAGATATATTTTGAATATTTCGTCCCGTTTCGAAGTTAATTTATTTAATAATGTAAACTAGATTTTATTCAAAAATCGTTTTCAAGAAAATCGTGACAGAAGTAAATTTTCTCAGAGAAGTCAGTAGCATAAACAATTTATTTGCTTACATCGACAAAAAGAAAATCTTTTATATCTCGGAAATGCTTAGAATGAAGTGACAAGTATTCATATATCAAGGTAATTCATCACGCTATTATTAGGTTTCCGTACCTTAAAAGGAAAAGTAAAATTCTTACGGAGTAACCACGTGTGTGTCTGTCACAGTCGTTTTTCTTTCCCACTTGAGCTAAAAATTAAAAATTTGTCATAGTAATAAAACGTATTAACTCGTACATATTTCATTAGCTAATGCTTAAAAATAGTTACATGGAAATTGTTGACCTGCAAAATTAAGCAATCAATTTTTTTAAAATTCAGTACGTAGTATTGAAAGAGCTAGTTATAGCGGTTTCAGAAACTTTTTTCTATTATTTTATGTCTTATTAATTCAGAGATATGCGGGTACTAAAAAGCATGCAAAAATATGTGGCCCTCCCCCTCCACCTATATCCGATACCACGGAACCTAAACTTGTGAAAGAATAGAGTTTTTAGAACCTTACACAAAGGTGGAAAGAATACTACAGATATGATTCTAGATATTATAATTTTTGAAACATACCCCAGGTGTTTAACCCTGTGAAAAATATGTTAGGCAATGTATTTACGTTGTGAAAGTTCAATATCTGTAAATAGTTTAACAGAAATGCTATGTACCCTTAAATGTTTACAAATGCCTATGTGTAGGGAACCTTCTTAGTACCATTTCCACTCGTACTTGATAGAATTTATTTGTAATAATTTGTGTGGCCTTCAAATGGTTATGCTGATTTGTCACGTACACACGAGCTGATAACATAGGTTTTTTTTATTCTTAAGGTTTTTTTTGCTATTTTATTTGAAAATATAGCAAAAAAAACATACATACAAACATATGAAAGTAAATAAATATATACTACTGTAAGTACCGTTCATTAAAGGATACTTTTTATTTTCTTTTTTATATGGAGATAAATGGAAAATGGATTCGTTTTTTTTCTTACGAGAGAAATATTGAAAATACTGAGGTATATTTTAAATTTTGTTATATACCTAAATTTCTCAATCGTTAGTGCTTTCTATATAAAAGTCGCATATCACACTTCACCAGCTAAGTCGGATTGTACGCAAACAAGAGTCAAGCCGCTCTAGGGGAATCTCGCTCGGTGCTGCCTGTCAGTCCATTGTTCTCGCGCTAACCTCCTCCGGTGAAAGGCGGCTCCCAGCTGGTTCTCGGTAATGATGTATCTTCCAACGGTCGAAACGTTTCCCTTGAGAATGTTAAAAATGTGGATTTCGGTTTCACTAATTGGATGAACTCTAACACAATCTCAAAATAATCATTATTACTGATAGCATTAATTGAATGAAAGTGTAAAACTAATCGGAATTAAAAACATTTATGCCTTTTTGTTCTAATTTTGTATGTATAGATTATACCATATTCCTGTTGGATGAAAGGATCAAAAGGAAAGTAACTTTTCCTTGTGTCTGACGCTTTTTATTTTTATCATTGTGTCCTCTCATAAATCACATTGAATATGAAAGTGAGCATTTTTTCAATGACGCGTCACTTAACATTTTTTTAGATTTCATTTAAACTATTATACATGTAAGTAACTTGTTGTTGATGACATGTAGTTAAATATTTCTATATTTTTCATTCCGAGATTTTAAATCTTCTTTAGTGAATGTCGCGATGGAATTTTATTAACTCGACATTTCTAATAAGGAGTTTACAAAACTTTTATTTGATTTTTAAGATAGTTTATAATATATTCGTATTTAATAGAATAAAAGACGTGAAAAAACACAACGTTTAAAAGGTTCATAAAAAACTTGTCAAGCATGAGCAGAACTCGCGCTACGAGTAGAAGTATTACGTACACATATAGCGACTAATAAATATTTAAGGGTACATATTAGTTCTTTTCATTTATTCACTAAGGTTAATTTATATTAAACTGAACATGTAACATGGTGCGCAAAACATGGTGAATATTTCATAAATTGTAAGATCTAGATTAATCGCTATAGTTTTCCTGTAAGCTTCTAGTCAGATTTTACCAACGGTGTTTTTTAAGATTTTTGGCTCATTTTTGGCTTTTTTTCATATATTGTTGGCATATCTTTTACAGTATGAAATTTAATATTATGTAAAAAATATTTTTGTATTTCTTATAAATATTTTCTTATAAAGTTTTGAAATAATGTTGAAAAATTGATATTTGCCAAAAAATATTTAAATTAAAAAAAAATTAATTAAGACTATTGTAAAATTTATTCTTATTATATCTTTAATTTTAAAAACTATATATATATATATTATATCTTTAATTTTAAAAACTTAGTTAAAAGAAAATATGTGGTTTAATAATATTATACTACTATGACAAATTTAAAATTTCCAAGTAACGCGGTTTCTCAAAAAATCGACTGTGAATATAGAAAAACATAAATATATTGCCTATATATTTCGTGATCATATAATCTACCTTTTGTGAGCGTAATAATGTGGTGCATTTTTTAAAAAATATGACACAGTGAAAAGGTAATGAAAAGTGGGTAGCTTATGTTCCTTTTCAGCGTAAACGCCAGTGGTTAAGAGCTGGAAAAAAGGTGCACCTAGACCAAAATTTAATATTGGACAAAATATACTAAGAGTGCACGGTGGGGTATAAATGAAGTTATTCATTGGGAACTCATTCAAGCTAACAGTACAATTACAGGTAATATTTATTGTGAAAAATTGAGCAGACATCGCTAAACTTCCTTCAAATTAAAGCAAACTTTTTAAGGCATGTCGTGCTTATCACGGAGTTATGCACTACAATATTTCAAAGAATGTTGAAACACAATGTTGGGTTATCTATATTATTATAAGTTACAATACGGAACATAGCAAATAATTTTAAATTATTATTGTTTAAGTTGCTGACCTGAATAAAATATTTAAACCATAGGAAAAGTTATTTAATTTATCTTTGAATACAATTAACATGAGGTTAAAAGTCATGGAATGTTTTTTTATGTACATTTTCACTTATTTCAAGTTTCAAGCGCAACGTTGCTGACTAGTAGTGTTTGCTATCGGAATTATAATTCATTGTTTAGCAATATGCTAATGTTTGTAACGAAATAAATTCATATTTTATCTACCATATAAATTGTAGTACTTTTAGTGTATATTATTATTTTTAAATTTGTATTTTTCGTAACCTCGATGAAACTGTTTCGAGGGCGGATTAATCTGGTTTACTTTTAAAATTAACCTGAATTTTTTTATATTTATAAATCATCAATTTTTTTTATTTTACGAGTTTTTCTATGTTGTCAATGTTATTTCTATCAGTCTTATTGAAATACGTAAAACAATATTAAAGGGATCTATCTAAGATTATAACACAATCAACTTGAAATAAGTAATACTTATTGGTAATAAAGTATTACTTATCTCAATAATAAGTAATACTTTCTATATGGAAAACCATATAGAAAGTATAAAACGAGCATTTTAGATTATTAGCAATCTAATATTGTGGTGGCATTCTGCGGCTACAGTGGTTAAAGTGAATGCAAGTTTATCACATAAATGCGATTACGTCTATCCACCTGAACCACAGACTGTCGAGCGCAGTTGCAAGGTAGACATGATACTACTTACAAGGAATTGTTGGTAGCCACGTGAATTTGCATAATAATTTAAGTTTTTGATTAATTACAGATTAGTGCAATGAGTATTGGATGCATTTTAACTGTCACTAGTTGCCCATTTAGTATTTAATATATAACAATAGAATTTTTTATGTTGTCCTTATAAAACAGTTTATGATTTAGAAATATATAAAAGATTTAGTATTATATACACAATATAAATGTTATAATTACATTTTTTGGCACTTTAAGTTTTTAACTGTTCTGTTGATGTCAATAACATGGTAACTCTTTAATATAGTTCAGTAGCATATATTTTTTATTTGTTTGACCACCTTATGAATCTTAATAACGCTGCTGTTGCACCCCAGTCACAATTATGAAGAAGACAAAATGAAGGGAATGGTTTTATCATTTTGTTAAGGGTTAGAATTTAAACATCCTATTTTGTTGATATATTCCTGTACGTAATACTATCGTCCGTCTTAAATTTTACCATATTCACTTAATAATACTGAACAAAAAATTGTTTACGAAATCCAAAATTACTGTCCTACAATAAAATACGCTGGTATTGTGGAGAATATTTCGTTTTTTAAAATAATTTTAATAAACTTTCTTAATAAGTTTACTAAACGAAATAAAATATAATAAGTGACAGTTCAAATTAAATATTGTTAAATTTTTGGCTCGGTTTAAATAATTTAAATATTTTTCAAGTATTTAAATTTTAGCAATTACATAAAAAAGATCTGGACTTCTTAAAATAAAAGAGCGTTGTAGATTAATTTTGTCATCATAAAATTAATTTCAATTCTTTTTTTAAATTCTGAGAGAAAATGTTATTTTATCTTGTTCGCTGCTGTCGACTATATCCTTGTTGAGTTGTATAATCGATTTTATAATTAAGCTGGCATAGGATTCTTTTTCAAATTTACTTCTTTAAAAATTATTTCGGAAAGACGATGTTAAAATTTAAACAAGAAATGAAAATTTGGGCACTTTTGACAACTTTTAAAAATAATACAGCCATTTGCCTGAATTAAAATTTCCCTGTTGGAAAGTATAACATCACGGAGCAGTGGAGCAATAATTTAAAATTTTCTTTAGTTTCCTGCCTTAAGTACACTAATTGAATATTTCACTGTTTATAAAACTATCGATAAGAAAACTAAGTATTGCCATAGTGACTCAAACATATTTAGTTTCAATATTTAACAATATGTGTTATGTCATTAAAAAGGTATTTCCCTATACTACTACACATAAATAGTCTGTTAAGTATGAGCACAACTGGAATTAGCAAGTTTCTTTTCACTCGATGGTCGACAACAAGTTTAAACAATGAAGGGTACGTAGTATTTCTGTTAAAATGTTTAAAAATATTAATATTATTTTTATTATGTAAATATATCGCCTAGTAAATTTTTGCAATCTTAATAAACAAATATTCCTTTTTTGTTTGTTAAAAAGTTTATTTCAAAATTACCCAAATTCTTAATGTTAAAAAGTTTATTTCAACATTACACAAATGGTTTTAGGTATAAATAACATTTATTTTTCATGATTTTATTTCATGATTTTATTTTTGTATGATTTTATTCAGGGAAAAAGAAATTAGTCAAACGTAATAATCGTATATATTATTTACCCTGATAAAGGTAGCAAAGGTAAAATAAAAAAAAATTAAACCTAAATTCGAGATAAGCTTTTCAGCAATCGATGTACTAGACAGACTTTTTGAACCACTTTATTTTCGCTGAAAACAAGGGTCTATCTTCACTTTGTATGTTTAGCCTACTGCCATTATCATTATTTACGTTTTCTTGTATCTTATTTTCTTTTCTGTCAAACCTTTAACTTTTGTTTAGATTCAAACGCGAACAAAACGTGAACGATATCATATGAAAATTTGAGAACTTTTAAATAATACTAACATTAAAATGTCACTTTCACATGGTTTGGTTTTGTTGTATATACACATATGTTTCATTTTAATTCACTTCATCTTTTCTAATTAGGACGTTAATGTATTATTATAATGCTGGGGTACCCAGTTTCGCTCAGAGAGTTGACATGAGATTGTGTGGCAGTTGGAATAAAAGGATAACCTTTAAAATATAAGAAGTAAATTTTTTTATTGAAAACATATTCTAACTATTTACAATACATATTTATAAACAACATTTTTTATTTTGTTTTCCGGAGTATATATGTACAATTATAAAAGTGTAATTGGACACCAAACTTATTTTGTTTGTAATTAATTAAAAAGGATAATTTAAAATATAGTTTATAAAATATAAAATAGTAAAACTGAGTAACAAAATATTAAATTTTTCAAACTTAATCATGAATATATTAAAGCATATAGAAATATGATGGATGTACAATAAGTACGATGGCTCATTTATCAACTTAATGCTGCGTTGGCGTTCCGCTGCAGGGTTCAAAGCGTACGAGAGTTTTCAATGTAAATACGATTAGGTTCACCTGCCTTAACTAGGCAGCCGCACTCCGACACCATTCCTCGATATCAGTTGGTATGTGTACTAGGTAAATATGGTAGGTAATATATGCTATTAACATTATAGAATTAGTGGTTTCAAGTATTTGCAAGTTTATCCAAATCACTTCATGCAGTACTCTCTGCAATAATATGTATAATATTCGTTATATCCTAATACATAAATTGGCTGTTATGTCCACAATTAAATGAAACTACGTGATGTAGTATTATTTCTACTTTCTTTAAGTTCTTTAACATGACCTAGGTTTCGTTGTTTTAAAAAATCTTCAGGTGGGGTATTATTATATAATATTGAAGTGATGTCATGATTTTTTAAATTTTTGTCTTTAACATGTCTGCTTTATATTTATAAAAAGGATTAGGATGCAGTAATTTTTAACGATAATTTCATATCTGTACAAATGTGTAATAAAATGATAACGAGACAATGAATGAGCATGCGGAACAGAACACTATTCGATGAAATTTAATGAAATCTTGCAATTTTACACCTTATATAGTTGATCAGCAATTGTAGTAGAAATTATAAAAACAATTACTCAACTCGATTTTATTTAATTATTTAACTGGTTACTACTTAAATAATTGACGGTAACATCTATTTATTTTATATGATAAATGGCATATACTGATTTTATTTTTAATTAATGTTTTGAATTTCGTAATTTATTTACATATCCATAATAATAATTGACCGTTATTACACTCTAGGGCAACTAGGGCAACTGCATATTTGCTGAGTATGTCGCATCAGCGCCGCCTAGCGTCCGCAACTTTAAAGGCGTGTTAGTTTTATTTGTATACTTCAAATTAACGGCTCTGGTAAATGTTTACATGAAAAATATAAAAATAACGAAAGACATGAATTGTAATTTATATTAGATGCATTTTTTTCTTCATAAAGTATCCCTAATTACGTCTCAATAGCTTCTTTGTTATTTTTGACGAAGAAAATTAAGTATTATTAATATATTCGATAAGTTATCATGTTAAGTTATATTAGATTGTTTGTCTTGTTATTTATTGCCAAGTAGGGAAAAATATCTAATTAAATGCTTTTATTAATGAATAATAACAACATTTTAGTTGTCCGTGTATAAGCAATGTATTATCTGTGTTATAGCCTTTCAACCATAAACAATGTCGGAAGGAACGCATTATACCTCTAATCCATTATATATCTAATTTCCAATTCGATTTTCGAATTCTGTTAAATTTGAATTTGCTATTTCTTGAAATGTTTTTACAATTTACTACAAAATTACTCTCGTGTCACATTTCAAAAATTTGCTTTCAATGTACAAAATTTAGATATGGGTTCAGTAGTCACTATTTATACATTTTAAGTGATAATAGTGAAAACAATTGCAATACAAAAATTGAGGTATTATTGTATGTTTTTTTATTCAATCAATTTTTCAAAATAAAACAATCGCCACCGAGACCAATTTCTTTCGAACACTTCGTTTTTTATATATATCCATTAAAAAAATCAATGAAATTTGCATTTTTGCTAAAGCTCTAATTCCAACAGTTAAACATGAAAATACACGTAAGTAAATTATAATAGCTGTGATAATATTTAACAGGCGCCTTTAGATATTTCCATTTCTGTAGTGGGCACCCGGCCAATAGTTGCTATTTAAAGGTTATTTATATTAGGTATTGGTAAGCATTTATATTAAGGAATATGAGTATGAGTGACATGTATTTAACTTTATCTATAAACCTATTTTAGAGATTAGTAGTTTCCAGGTCCAGGAATTTAATCTGAGAGCCGTATATTCCAGGTCAACCAAAAAATTCAACACTTAATTTATGTATTTTTCAGTACAAATTGATATCCATTAATATGAATATTTATAAGTTTAGAATTTAAGTTCACTAGAGTAATTGACTAACCGAATAAATCTCGTAAGGTCTAAATTATGGTATTGGATTAACAATTATTGAAATATTTAAAGGTTAATTACGTACCGTTTCATTACTTTTATAAAAATCTAAAAAAAAATTAAATAAAAATTATTTAAAAATACTTTTTTCAACTATTAAGTATAACAATATAAAAGAACTTTGAAAATATTGAGAAACTTCTCGATGCGAACACAATACAGATGATATGCGCGTATGAAAATAAAAGAGAAACAAAAGGAAATAGAGAGATAATTCAAGAATATGCACGTCTTGAGAGAGCAGAAATATATTTTTGTGCAATATTATTATTTCTAATTGTTCCAAAGTTTAAAAGAAGTTTTCAAAGTTTAAAAAAAATATTAATATATAAAAGTTATGAAACGTTAATATTTAAATGAAGAAATGATAAGAAATTTCACATATTGAATGCCAAAATAAATAGTGAATTCCATCTAGACTGTGAGTTAATCACTACAACATTTCCACGTTTTACTTAATTCAAATTCACGCATGTTTCCAGCTTCCATCTGCTCCTCGCTTCGTGACTGAATGCAAGGTTTGATTGAAAATAAAAGTAAATAGAGCGAAAGGTAAATATTGCAGATGGCAACAAGCCAAAAGCATCAGGTGCAGACAGATGCACGTTTTCAACCGAAATGAATTGGAGGCAAACGCTTTTGACACTTCTGTTTATATCGAATGAAAAACTCGCCCCGACTTCAGGCAAAGAGTGAGTATTGATTTCCTTTTACACAGCTTTTACATTTCACGGAATAAACATAAAATTTAAAGCTTATGTGTTTAAAAAATATTTTCCATGTGTAAAAATAATAATACGGAAAGTAGGCGATGGTCTAATTTAATAAAATGTATGAACAGAATCTTAATTTACTTATAAAATTTTATGAACGTTTCGTCCCGAAAATAAAGTCGTATTTTATTCTTGATTTACTAATTATAAATATCATGTAAGATGTTCAGACAATTTATAATTACTTTATTTGGCTTTAAATTGAAATAGATAAAGTTACCATTTTGCCACATTTTAGAGTTGAATTATTATTTTCATGAAAGTTCTTTTATATTGTTATACTTAATCGTTGAAAAAAAGTATTTTTAAATAATTGTTATTCCATTTTTTTTACAGTTTTATAAAAGTAATGAAACGGTACGCAATTAACCTTTAAATGTTTTAATATTTGTTAATCCAATATCATAATTTACACCTTACGACATATATTTGGTTAGTCAATTACTCTAGTGAACTTAAATCTTAACCTTATAAATATTCATATTAATGGATATCAATTTGTCCTGAAAAATATATAAATTAAGTGTTGAATTTTTTGGTTGTCCTGGAACATACAACTCTCTGATTTAATTCCTGAATATGGAAACTACTACTCTTAGATACAAATAAATTTATAGGATAAATTAATGATCTGGTAATCATTGCTATTTACCCCATGTAACGAGATGCTATAATATAACATGAAGATAAACAGTTTTATTTATGTATACTGCTAGTTAAGACATTTGAAAAGTAAAATATTTTTATTTATTCGTATTGAATTAAAAATCATTAATGATTATTTGGTTTCTATTCAAAATGAATAAATATTAAGTTAAAACATATTGAAATATTTACTATTTAAATCAATACAATGATATAAACGTGGAACGTAAATCATATACTTGAGAAACAAATTGAATGCACAAAGAGATAGTGAAATAAACTAGATTAATGTTAAAAAAAAATAAATATACTTTTAATAATATTAAAAAAATGTGAGCAGAAAATGGTAGGTAATAACACAAAGATAATATATTTTATTACTACGCTTTTTAATATTAATATATGGGAAAATACCCTGAATTTTGTTGCAGAAGATTAGCACAAAACCTAAGTTATGAGTCAATGGCCGCTTTTAGAGTTCGCTGATTTAGCAACGCGTGGTAGGCAGGGGGTAATGAATTTTCTGTAAGATTCAATTCAAAGGTCAAAGATGTCAGTTGACTTTATATATTTTTCTAAGCATTGAAATAATCATATGTACATGATATTTCGTCAGTATTATAAGGAATAACGTAAAATTTAAACAAAATCTTTCAATAGATTAAGCAGTTGATATAAATATATGTATCCACGTATTTGTTCATTAACACTTAAATTTAGTAACGCTCAATCAAAGTAAAATTCATGAAATTTTTATGTGCTAATTAAATACATGGGCCATTAACCTTTCAATATCGCTATCGACGACTGAAACTTGCATGCAAATTTACAACATCAAGCCGATTACAATAGACCACGCTCTAAACCATTGTTCACTGTCGCCCAATGACAGGCTCCATCTTAGATGTGTACAGTTTAAACATCATATTTTTTAAAGCTTAAATATCACATTTTTATAAATTTCGATAAATAAATGGTCTCGCCTGTATTAAATTTTATCATATTTACTTTACAATACTTAATGAAAACCGGATTTATGAAAGCCAAAATTATTATCCTAAAATGAAATACGCTATAATGTAGAGTATTTCGTTGTTTTTAATTAGTTTACTAAAACTAGGCAAAACAGAAAGCAATAAACGATAAGACAACTAAAATTTAATTAAATGGAATATTGTGAAATTTTTAGCTCAGTTCAAATAGTTTAATTTTTTTCAGTTATTATTATTTGTTAAATTTTAGCAATTTAAAAAATGTTTTAAATTCTTAAAGTGAAAAAAGTGTTGTGAATTAATTTTGAAACCATAAAATAATTTAATCTTTTTTTAACTCTTTAATAAAAAAAAATTACTTATCTTCTTCGCTGCTGTCGGGTTGTTCCTTGTTGACAGATACAATCGATTTTAAGTTTAAACTTCCATAGGAATCTTTTTCAAATTTATCTCTTCTTTCAAAACTATTTCTAAAAGACAATTTCACAGCTTAAACAAGAAAGGATTTGGTGACGTGACGCATCATTGAAAAATAATACATTCATTTTTCTAAATGCAGGTTTCCTCGTTAGATAGCATAACATTACGGAGCTATGGAGTCATAATTTTAAAATAACGTTATTTTCCTGCCTGAATCTCACTAATTTTGTATGAGTCAATATTTTATTAATTTTAAAATTATCGATAAGAATACAAAGTTTAATATTTAACAATATTTGTTACCTCATCAAAAGGTATTTTCCTAAATTATAAATTACTACACCCACATAAATAGCCTGTTAGGTTCGAGTACAATTCGCATTAGGAAGTTCCTTTTCCCAAGACGGTTGACAAAAGTTGAAATATTTAAGGGTACATAGTATTCTTATTAAAGTGTTTAAAAATATTAATGTTATCTCTATTATGTAAATACACTGCCGAGTAATTTTTTTGCAATCTTGAAAACAAATCTTATTTTATTATTCAATATTTGTAAGCTATTATATATATATATATATATATATATATATATATATATATATATATATATATGTATACATATATATATATATATATATATATATATATATATATATATATATATATATATATATATATATATATAATAATATTAATACTTACAATATTACTATGCATAACAATACTTGACAACTCCTGTACTAGAACAAGTAAATTTCTTAATATTATTTGTTCAAGTACAGGATGTGCTAGAGTTATATTGGATGCAAATAACACAGATCTCCGTTAGAGTTCATTTTTGAGAAAGGCATTTTAAACTGAGTTCTTTGACGGTTTGCAAAATCTTAATATTTTAATTCGAACAAAGTTAAAAAAATTAATCTATTAAAACAGATTATTTCAACCTTACACAAAGGCTAAGTTATAAATAATACTTATTTTTCAAACCTTATGGTTTTATTTATTCATAGAAAAATAAATTATTCAAATGTAATAATCTTTCATTTAGTAAGTACATTGACAATGATAATAGAAGTATAAAAAATGCACAAAACATTTAAACCTGAGTTCCATGTATGGTATTCAGTAATCGACCTTAATCGACGTACTTTTTGAACCAATTTACTTTCGCCGAAAACGAGTGTCTATGTGCACTAAGTATTTTTAGCCTATTACCATTGTCATTATTTAGGTTTTGATGTATTTTACTTTGTTTTCTTTCAAACCTTTCATTTTTGTTTAGATTCGAAAGTGGACGAAATGTCAACGACAAGACATTAAACATGATATCTCTTAATAAATATTAATATTAAAAGTCATTTCGACATATTTTGTCTTTTTTTGTGTATACAAACATCCATTTCAATGGATTTTATGTCATTTTTTCTATTTAGGACGCCAATATATTATTATATTTCAACTTGTATTTTACTGATAATTTTAACACTGGCACTATTTATTTGGCTAAACGATTCTATTAGAAAAATTATGGCCAAACGTGGTCACGTTAAAACTAAGTATAAGACTGATCCCTGCCCAAATCACTGGGAGAATTTTAGAGTGCTTAGAAATAAATGTTCTCAAATGTGTCGAAATGCCAAAAAACACTATATTTTTGCATCAATACGTGATTGTACTCCTAATAATATTTGGAAGTTTTTGGGTACTCTAGGCATTGGAAAATCTTCTACCACTTCGGAGAGCTGGCGATTGGATATCGACCAGTTAAATTCACATATTTCTACGCCACCCACGGTACTTGAACCAGCTGTTAAGTCTGCAACTATGAACGGTATCTCGTCTTCATCCGTTTCTAATGAACATCAATTTACGCTAAGGGATACCTTTGAGTCCGAAGTTAAAGCTAATCTTCTTGCGATAAAATTGAAATCCATGGGATTTGATGGCTTAAATATTAGTGCTCTTAAACCAATAATAGATATCGTAACTCCGTCATCGCTGATATTTATAATATCTCTTCGAAAACTGCTGTCTTCCCTTTGGAATGGAAAAAAGCCTATAATGTACCCGTACCTAAAATTGTATTACCTACGCAACCCAAGGATTTTCGGCCCATATCTATCCTACCGCTTCTATCTAAAGTCTTTGAACGTATTGTTCATGGTCAACTTGTTACTTTCTTCAATGCCCATACGTTTCTAAATCCACTTCAATCTGCCCTTGCTAAGGTTACTGATGATATACGCTTGGCTATGGATAATACACAAGTCACTGTCCTTGTGCTTCTTGATTTCAGCAGTGCGTTCAATTCTGTTGACTTCGATATACTTCTTGCCCGCTTGAAATATCTTAATATATCCCAACATTCACTTGAGTGGTTTAATTAATATCTTTATGGACGCAGACAATGTGTTAAGTTGTCAGATACGTATTCTGAGTGGACTGATCTTACAGCTGGTGTATCTCAAGGTGGAGTTCTCTCTCCTCTTCTCAGTGTTTATTGATGATGTTGTTAAAAACATTTCTAGCAATTATCATCTCTATGCTGATGACCTACAAATCTATGCGCACTCGAACCTCCATTCCTTATCAAAAACCATCGACATCCTTAATCGAGATCTCGCTTCAATTGGTCAGTGGGCTCAGGAAATGGGTCTTTTGGTTAACCCAAGTAAGTCACAAGCTATCATCATCGGTAGTCAAAGACTGACTTCTAAAGTAAACCTACTTAGTTTACCGAAATTAGTGCTAAATATTACAATAATACCATATACGTCAACTGTTAAAAACCTGGGCCTACTGATCGATCAAAATCTTAATTGGCGGCCTCAAGTAAATGATGTTAGTCGTCGTGTTTTCAACAGGATACACTTTTTGAAACGTCTTCAACATTTTCTACCGACTAAAACGAAAATCTACCTTTGTCAAACACTTTTATTACCATTAATCGATTATGGAGACGTGTGCTATCCTGATCTTAATAAAGAATATTTGTGCAAGTTGGAACGTCTTTAAAATTTATGCATTCGATATATCTTCCGCCTCAGAAAATATGTTCACATTTCTGAATACGGGTCACTTCTCAAATGCATGAAGATCCGTGATCGACGCCAACTTCACATACTTACACTTCTTTTTAACATATTAAAAAATCCTCATAGCCCAAATTATCTTAGTGGAAAATTTAAAGATTTGTCTGCTCACGGCCTTGGGCTGCGATCTGAAAGTTCACACACCCTACTTATTCCTAAACATACCTCTACCACTTACGAAAAATCCTTCACTGTCCAAGCAGCAAAAATATGGAATCACCTGGATCCTGACATCAGGAAAATCATGTCTATAAATATTTTCAAAGATCGAGTGAAAAAGTCCTGCATCTCCTGAAACCTTTTTCTTTGTGTCCTCGCCCTTTCCTGTCTTTCCTGTCTTTCCCATCCCAAATCATGTCAATATTTTGTTTTCTTTTTTAATTTACTTTTGTATTTTTTTTGTCTAATGTGCTATTAAGAATTTTCATTGTAAAATCTCTTACGGTCTACCAACTAAATTTCAATACAAATTGTTATGGTTGACTGGAAGAGATTGCTCATGTAGCAATAAGTCCGCCATATTTACTATACATAATAGTTATTAATAATAATAATAATTTATCATATTGTCTGTTTCTTGTTATTATTAAAAAATATACATGCATGGTGAAAGTCGATAATAACATGACATGAAATATTATTCTAAGAATTATATTTCATATCATGTTATTACATTCGCTGAATTAATGCATTTAGAAAGAATTGTCGATATAAACATAACATTTAAAGCTTGTGTTTAAAAATCGAATATCGATTATACAAAATTTATTCCAAAATCTACAGTAATACCTGTAGGACAACATCCATATTTTATTGCGTTAGTTAAATTTCTATGTGATTACGTAGTATTTGCCTGAAAGGGAACTCCTGTAAAATTGGTTTTAACACGTATTAACTCATACCGTATGTTCCTAAACCCAAGCATATTTCCCATAGTACACAAAACTGTTACCCTTGTATAACTCGATTTTTGACAAAAATGAAACCAAGGAAAATTACGAGCTGGATTGAAACATGCTACCTAACTGTAGTTTTCATGAACGAAGTCGCGAGCAGAAACCAGGAAAAAAAATATATGATAAATAACCTAAGTTATTGCAATCAATTATGAATCATCCAGTGGGAATCCCACACAATATTAAAATATGACACAATGAAAGCGCTCTTTACAATATATGTAATAGAACACGTGTAAAAGTATAAATGGGCACCAAACTTTTTTTCTGTAATTGATTAAAAAGGATAATTTAAAAGATGGTTTCCAAAATATCAAATAGTAAATCTGAGAAATAAAATATAAAATGATTCAAACTTAATCATGAATGTATAAAAGCATATAGCAATATGATGGATGTACAATACGTATGATGACTCATTATCAACTTAATGCAGCGTTGGCGTTTCGCTGCAGGGTTCAAAGTAAGCACGAGTTTTCAATATAAACACGGTTATGTTCACCTGCCTTAGCTAAGCAGCCGCACTCCGTCTCCGCTTCTTGATGTCAGGTGGTATGTATACTAGGTAAATATAGCAGGTAATATACGCTGTTAATATCATGGAACTAGTGATTTCAAGTATTTGCAAGTTTATTCAAATTACTCCATGCAGTCTTGTCTGTGATATTATATATGAGATTTATAATATTCGTTATATTCGTAAACATAAATTGGCACTTACGTGTTAAATTTTATAGTAATGGTACATTATATACAAATATCACATTAGGACATAATAATGTAGTATGTATCATTTTTGTAGTAATATTGAAGTGAGGTCATAATTTTTCATTTCAGTAGAAATTAGAAAAACAATTACTCAACTCCATTTTAGTTAATTAATTAACTGATTACTACTTAAATAATTGACGGTAACATATATTTATTTTATGTGCTAAATGACGGAAATTCATTTGATTTTTAATAAATATTCTCAATTTCATAATTCATTTATATATCTATATTAATAACCATAGCATGATGGTTATTAAACTCTAGGGCAACTTCATATGTGTACCAAAAGAAGTATATTTGACAATTTGGAAATGCGTAATAAAGTACAATTTTTCTGCGAAAAGAATGAGTAGAATTGCTAGTATATTAAATAAGCTGCATATAGGCTGTGCGCATGACATCAGCACCGCCTAGATTCTGTAACTTTAAAGGTGCATTAATTCTATTTGTAAGCTTTAAATTAACAGATCTAGTAAAAATTACGTGAATTATAAAAAATAATGAAAAAATCAACTGTGACTTATATTACTCGCTTTTTTCTTTTTATTTTGTCGAAGAGTAAGTATTATTAGTATTTTCGACAAAATCATATTAAGTTATATTCTTTGTCGTGTTATTTATGGTTAAGTAGAGAAAAATATATAAATGAATGCTTTTATTAATGAATAATAATAACATTTTAGTTGTTCGTAACCAGAAAGTATAATATCCTTTTGTTATCAACTCAACAAAATGAGTACAATAATGAAAGTATTTATATATTATAGACTTCCAACCATAAACGATGTCGGAAGGAATACATTTTATAGGAGCTATTCGTTTATTTTTTTTATCTGATGTCCTAATCGATATTGGAAATTTGTAAAATTTGAATTTGCAAATTTTTGAAATATTTTTACAATTTACTACACAATAGCTATTTTGTTACACTTCGAAAATTTGCTTTTGCTGCATAAAAAGTGAGGTATGAGTTCAGTATAGAAACATGCTACTTTTAATGTTTTTTTTTTGAAGGAAAGAATATACACAAAAATGACGCATTTAAAAAATGGAACTCAGTCATGATTATTTTATTTTAAAAATTGGTTAAAAAAATTATTCGCCATGAATACTTTTTTTATTGTCGAAGTATTTTTCACTATTTTGACTTTAAATTTTTGATTATACACTACACACTCAACAAATATCTAAACAGAAATAATCATAAAAATTAAACTAAAATAAAAATTTACAAGGTATTAAAAAAGTAAATAATTCTTATGTTTAAATATTTAGTTCGTCTTATATTTTTTTTTTTAATTATGGTGTCATGGATCCTCTTTACTTACTTCAAATTTCGTGTTTTTGGGATCATAGAAGGTGAAATTTTCATTGTTGCTAAATTGAATTTATTGCCAATTAATCATTTATAATCAGACAAAAATCGTGAACTAAACATTTAATAACAAATTTTTAAGATTGGCAGCATTGAATGTTTTCGTTAATATCAAGTGAGATAAAAATTATCTGTATAACTTTTTTTGGAAGTTTTTATTAATCTTTTGTTTAATTTTTTCTCTTATTATCACCATTCATATTTGTATGTTTCTTACAATGTGGTATATATACTATTTATACATTTAAAGTGCAATCAATTTTTTTTCAAAAAAGTAATCGCCACCGAGACTATTTTCGTTTAAAATATGTTGTTTTTAATATACATTATTTCATTAAAAAATATGTGAAATTTGCGTTCTAGTTAAACTGCACTAATTGCAACAGTAAACATGATAAAATAAGTAAATAAATTATATTAGCTGTGGTAATATGTTAAATATTACCACAGCTAATATAATTTATTTACTTAGGTGCCTTTAGAAATTTCCATTTCTGCCAGAGCGAGCGCTGTGGTCGATATTGTTATCTCTCTCTGTAGTCTGTCTCCTCACCCGATCAATAGCTATTTAAATCACGGGTAAGCGTTTATATTAAGGAAGATGAATAAAAAGTTTCTTTCTTACCAAACTTCCTGCATTTCTGAACTTTATATAAAAACCTATTTTAACTTATGCGTAGCAGGTTCCAGGTCAATCTCAGATACGTAGATTCCAGGTTAATCAAAAAAATTATTACAAACTGAGGAATTTTTCAGGACAAATTAATGGTCAAATGGGTTATCCATTTAATATGAATATTTATAAGTTTGGGATATAAGTTCACTAGAGTAATTGACTGACTGAATATACTTCGAAAGGTTTAAATTATTGTATTTCATTAATAATTATTAAAATATTTAAAGGATAATTGCGTAACGTTTCATTACTTTCGTAAATATTTAAAAAAAGAGAAATAAAAAAATTATTTAAAATCTTTTTTTCAGCGATTAGATGTAACAATCTTAGTGAACTTTTCTAATTATCCTAGTCCTATTATTATTTAATAATTTAATTTTAAAATATGGCAAAATGGTAAAGTTATACATTTCAATTAAAAGCCAAATAAAGTGATTATAATCGGATATACTATTTATAATTAATAAACTAAGAATAAAACACGTCTTTTTTGTCGGGATCAAACGTTCATAAATTGTTATAAATAAATTAATATTCTGATCATATATTTTCTAAAACTGGACCATTACCTGCTTTACTTGTTATTCTTATCACACATGGAAAATATTTGTTTACAACACATAAGCTTTAAATTTTATGTTTATTCCGTGAAATGTAAAAGCTGTGTAAAAAAATCAATACCCAATCTTTGCCTGAAGTCGGGCGAGTTTTTCATTCGATATAAACAGAAGTGTCGAAAGCGTTTGCCACCAATTCATTTCCGCTGAAAACGAGCGTCCGTCTGCCCCTGATGCTTTTGGCTCGTTGCCACCTGCAGTATTTACCTTTCGCTCTATTCACTTTTATTTTCATTCAAACCTTGCATTCAGTCAAGAATGGGGGAATTATAAAATTAATTGGCTCTGTGGAGGACTTTTCTCGATTATCTGTGATTAACTCGTCGTCTAGAGAAAAGAAATTATTAATATGATAAAGTATTTCTAATACTTACGGAGCTTTGATATATTAATAATATTTTGTTCAGTTAATTCCTCCGAATTGCAGTAAAACTTTGAAAAGTTAATAACATATATACGGTATATATATATATATATATATATATATGTATATATATATATATGTATATATATATATATATATATATGTATATATATATATATATATATATATATATATATATATATATATATATATCTCTGTTATTTCCAAACCACCGAGTATTGGAATGAAGCTAAAAAAGGGGATAACCAAATTTTAGAGAAAATATGTTGATTATTTTTATTATTTTGATGTAAATTTTTTGAAGATTTATGTCATCCTAATCGTAGGATTAAAATTCTTACCAAGAAAGTTATCTGTATTATTGTCTTGATGTGTCACCTTCATAGAAATTTCAAATCGAGGAGCTAGGGTGTAAAATAAATATACATTTATACTAAGGACTATTTCTTTATTATTGTTTATATTATTGTATGAACTTGCATGATTTTTAGTAGGCGTAAATTGTGCGCGTTTTAGAATTCCCGAAGAACCTTCTGAACTTACGAGGGTATTAAGTACAATCCGTCTACTTTATTCCGAACTCATATATCACAGTCGCTACCCGCTGCCTGCTTGTAGGCTAAGACGTATTTTAAGCAAATAAGACTTTGGAGCAAAATTTTTGTTCGCTGTCGCTTGTGATTTTATTGTTTCTACGCCAAATTTATTCGGCTTTACTCAGCTTCTTGCGTATGGATTATACACTCCAAATCTCAGTGTTATCTCTAACATGTTCGAATTCTGTTTTTCAGTTAAGTATATGTCAGGTTTCATAATCCCATTGGATCAGACACTGTGTTGTATGGCGGATATTATTCATTTAATTTTAGTCTTAGTAAATTTTAGGGTTCCGTACCCAAGCTAGGAATCCTTATAATATCGCCATATCCGACTGACAGATAGACGGATCAGCCAGTACATAACAGCCGTTTTATTCGTAACCTATTAGTACTATAAAGCTAAAATTTTGTATGATTATACAAATTAATAATACCTAGAAAGTTGTGAAATTAAATTATAAAAAAACTTTTTTATCCCCGAGATGTAAAACGGGGTTGATTTTTTTCGTGTATCCCAGCGAATGGGATACTGTTGAATAGGTCTTTTAAAAATATTAGGGGTATGTCATTAATATATTTTAGATACAGTGGTCAGTTTACGATATATTGAGCTTTACATATAACGAAATTAAACGAAGAAATATTACAGTTAAACAGGCTCAACTAGTATACGAGTGATAATCGGTCGGCTAATGATATGTATTTCGGTTTGTAAAAAGTTCATAGAAACTCCATAAAAAGTGATTTAAATCGAATGTAAAATATCTTTGTGTTTTAAAATTAATATACATAATAGTTGTAAAAAACGTCGTAGCCAACACATATTTAAATATTTACATTATGAGAAATAATATTGTTTAAATATTTACCATGTTTTTACACATATGAACATACACATATGACATACTAAGCATTAAATATATGTTAACAAAAATTAATATTTATAAATAGTTTAATGAAAATACATCGTACTGTTAAATGTTTTCAAGTAACCAAATTTGTATGTAGGTTTGAATATTATGCAGTATTATATTAATTATTTAGTATATATATTATATTTATTTATAGTTTTCTTAAAAAAGGACTAACATCACTTTTGAATTTGGCGTAGTGGAACCATCATTATTCTACGATTTGCCTACTCTTGCCTCATCTATCTTTTTCTTTTTGTTTCTCTCTTAGTTTCATACACTTATATCGTCTGTATTGTGTTCACAACGATAAGTTACCCAATGTTTTTATTGATTAAAATATTGTAAGATGTATTGGGTCGACTAGCAAGTTTTTACACAGGAGCGATTTTTCTACAAGAGTTCTGAAAGTTCAAGAATATTTTATTGTAAGGTATAAATAGGTCGAAGTGTGTTCGATTTCATCCAGAAACTACCCTCCGTTATAAATTAATTGTAGTCAACATTACTGACATTAAAATATAAAATCGATTAGTTGAAGCAATTAGTAACTGGTTATGAGAAGTAGGTTATGTAGATTAATCAAACATGAATGGCTTGCTATTTACAATGAACATGATATTAAACAAGTTATTATATTGGTGAAATTATTTATTTAAATTAAATACTCTTCTACCAATTAGCAAAGCTTTCTTATAAATGTTAAATTAAATAGAATTAATATAACGCAATTACAATTTATTTATCTATACATAATATAAATAAACTTTAAATAAGTGCAAAGTGCGTTTTAAGACAGTTTTGACGTACTTTTAAGTCAAGTCAATGCGCCATGTTGCTAGGCGCATAAATAAAATAAGTATGTAGTATAATGATTTAACATAATATATATATATATATATATATATATATATATATATATATATATATATTTAAATGTATATATATATATATATATATATATACATATATATATATATATATGTATGTATGCATGTATATATATATTCACATCTATCTGTCAAAATAAACGTTCTCAAAAAAATTTTAAGGATGTTTTCAATATGCTATGAGTTTAAATTTGACTTAATTCTTGTTGCCTATTTGTCTACTATAAGGTTTAAACTATCATGACCCTATTTGTTCAAGATAAATCACTCAAGTTAGTCTACAAAAATGTTATTGTTGTAAAGTTATTAATGGTAAATATTACTAAAATATATTCGAATAAGGGGACTAACCAAAGTCATTCTACATTATTCGTCTTGGTTTTATTTTCAATATTCTTTATTTAATTTCATTGTTTATAAAGGTACCAAACCTTTACTCTCATTTCTATCTTACAAAGTCTTATGTACGTTCTTTAAGAATACATTCAGCATAAATTTTATATAAAATATTAATGCATTATAAAAATAAAATTAAAACTTGGAAAAAACTCCATTCGGTAAATTAATAGCGAAATTACGATGATTTCTTATAAAAGAAACATGCATTATTATTCCTATTTGATGACAAATGTAACATTACTCTTCATTATTAATTGGTAAAAAAATTTTAGTAGTTTTACATCAAGCGAAATAAACACACATGGAAACGAGCCTTTTCATGTTCAAACGAATTGAAAGTGGAAAAAATTATAACTTCATATTTTTATATAGTAATTTTGAAAGCGACTTATTTTAAATAGTTTTTTTTTAAGATTTTTATAAGTAAAAACAAAATTAAATTAAGGTGTCGACTGTGTATAATATTCCCAAAAGAAAAGACTTAAAATTGTCGACCTAAAATTGAACGTGTATATTAACATCGACTCAACAAGTTCAAAGAGTTTCCGGAATTTCCGTCCGTTAGTTTTTAATGAGCTGTCAGTTTGATACTCGTATTTTGATTAATTATTGATTAAATTATAACTTGGTTAACTATTTCATTAAATCTGATGTGTGACACATTTCTGTGTAAATGCGTGGAAACGAGATTGTTTCTCGGTTAATGAGATTGTTTCTCCCAGGGTTAAGTTTGTCAAACTTCATTGATTGCTAGACACGATTCGAAATAGAGCTTGTCTACATAAAATTTAATGTAGACAAGCTTGAGTACTAATAATAAAGAAATTTGGATTTGGATGTAACTAGGAGACAGATAATAATTGCTTGATAGCCTTATTTTTATAATACATAGAATTTACAGACGGGTATTATATCGTAACCCTTAATACGAAGTATCTGGATGTGAACTTATGCATGATAATGGGCAAGTTTATCATAGCTATTTAGTCTAAATAACGAGGTGTTTTAGTATCATATGAAGATATATAGTTTTATTTCTATATGGTGCAATTTAGGGTGTTGCAATAGTTTTCGGCAAGTTAAAATATATATTTTAATTGCAATATTTTCATTTATTGAAATAGAAAAAAGTTAAAGATTAGTTTGCTATTCCACTGTAAATATTAACTAAAAATTACATTGAAATTTTTACTGCTTATATCAATACAATAATATAAATTTGAAACGTAAATAATGTATTTGGAAGACATTTTGAACATAAAAATGAGATCTGCGGAATAAGCTAGATGAATATAAAAAAAATTATGTCGAAAGCCGATACATACATTTAAACAACATTTTCGATGCATCGATAAATAAACTTAACAAAAATATAAGTCGAAAATGGTAGGCAAAACACGAAGATATTTTATTATTGCTTTTTATATAAATATATGGGAAAATAGGGTGAATTTCGTTGCAGATTAGCCCAAAAGCTAAGTTATGAGTCAATGGTCGCTTTTACATTTCGCTGATTAAGCAACAGAACGGTGAAGAGTTTTCTTCAAGATTCGGTTTAAATGTCGACGATGTCAAAGACTTCAGACAGCTTCGTATATTTTTCCAAGCATTAAAATAATCATTAGTAAAATTTAAACAACATCGTTTATAGACCAAGCAGTTTATGTGAATATGTGTATGCACGCATTTGTTCATTAACTCCAAATTTAACAAACTCTTAATTAAAGTTAAATTTATGAAATTATTATGTCATACTTAAATACATGGGTCATTAACATTTCAATATGGTTATCAACGACTGAAACGTGCATGCAAATTTACAACATCAAGGCGATTACAATAGATCGAGTCCTAAACCATTGTTCGCCGCCGTCCAATAACGGCCCATCCTATGTGTTTGTAGGCGCTAGATAAATGCGTTTGTGTGCAGAAATGTAGGTGTTTAATACGTGTACTCTTATGTGCATGTTGAACGTATGTAAATGTTGAAATGTGTAGTTTTAGTTTTAGTTTTATAGGTATTTTTGTAATATATGTTTCTTATGATATTAATTTAAATTTAGCACCACACGTCATATATTGTTTCAGAAAATAATTTCTTGTTAAGATAATAAATTAACTTATCACTTTATTATGTGTAAAATCGTTTATTTGTTATAAATTAATATGACGCAAGATATAATTATACCTTGTTGTGAGTATCTGCTGAACAAAGCCAATAGGTTGTAGTTATGTTCATTTACTAACATCAATTGGATAAGAATTGGTGTAGTTATTTATATCAAACTAATCGTAAGAATAAACTTTTGTGATATGTTATACGGTTTATCAAGTTTTAAAAGGTAAGTAAAGTCGTTATTTTTAAAAGAATTTTCTTAATCGGTTCAATTGACTTATGTATTTACAAAAGTATTATCTGTTAACGTTGTTTAGTTATTGATGGTATTATTTAATAAATAGTTTATACGTTCTATATTTCAAATAATATTTCATTTAATAGGTGGTAATTTAAAAAAATGTGTATAATATTTGCATTATTTCAAAAAAGAGGGGCGCGATTGGCGTGTCAATTGTCAAAATCATAAGTAGTGGGGTTACGATACAACTAAGACATGATAATACTGCTTTCTATAAATATTTAATTTCAAAATTGTGGGCGTGAATAAACATTTAAAAGCAATTCAACAAGTAAATGTTACTAAACAAAATTACTCCTTGTGGTTTTAGATAGATAAGTGTTACTTAAATAAATCTTAAGGGAATTAATATCGAGTGTATCATATGAACGTCACATAACGAATCCTAATATCATGCAGATATTCGAAATATATTTTTAATACTGTCATGCAATGCATTTGAAAATCTCATATCATTCTAATCGCGTATCTCTCTAAACCAGTTTCAGGTTATCAATAAACTTTAGACACTTCGTACCCTAGCCGTAAGTTAATGTAGGACTTCTGCCATATTCCGCATTGGATTGTCAAAGAATAATAGACGAACGACAAGTTCTACATTTAAAATTCAATGCACAGATTTTTACTACACATTTCTATTTAGACATTTCATTGTTTTATTATTTTTTGCACTACACTATTAAACTGAATTCTACATATAATTGTTGTCACTAATGTATCATTGTGTACAACTATTTTTTCTCTTATTTCTATGTTTTTATTTTTCAATATTTCAAAACTAAAGTAATATTTCACCTCGTCTTTTTCTATATCATAGTAATAAACTTTATATATATATATATATATATATATATATATATATATATATATATATATATATATGTATATACATTTTACTTTTACTTATTTACTTCATGTTTACCATCTTTGTAAACTTATCTCTTCTTATTCCAATAAATAAAGAAAAAATATTTTAAACGTAATTTTACCAATTTATTATAAAATGTATATACTTTACATCGCCTTTGAATTCTTTATGAGATAAAATTACTTATACAGCGGTAAAAAAAATCTACCAAGTACATAATGTATTTATGAAAACTGTAAGAATTACAAATGAAATATATACGAATTTAAGGCAAATGTTTATGTATAATTTACGAATATAAGGTACAATTTAAAAGTTTTAACTACAGTTTTTTTAATTCTGCTATTTTTTTAAGAAAATTTTAGTTAAAATGCAGTTGGGATAATTTTAATGTATTTACAATATTGATAATAGTAATGTTGGAAATAGTATTTTAAAATGGAAATTAGGTTCACTTAACCAAAAATAAATTAAAAATAATAGGTTTAGATTTAATCCGTTTTTTTAAATATATATTTTTTAATTTTATTTTGGGTCAATAACTTTTACTTACTTTTGTATCTTTAAACGTTTATATAAATTTAATTTAAATTCTAAAAGTCAATTAATACAAAAAAATATCTTTCTGTTATTAGATTAAAAAATATTCTCTATTTTTATTTTGCAAAAATATTTCCTGCTTTGAAAATATAACTTAATTCTTTACTTTATTTCGCTTAGCTCCCAGTCTCAAGTTCAAGCCATAACATCTTTTGTGAAAGCTTCATTCAATCTTCAGAAGAATAATATATCGAAAAATTGATCTCGACTTCTATACGCAAAACGTAGTAATAAATGAGTTATCTATTTTTGGTGTTTTATGTTTACCCGTCTATGATGAAATAAGGGTAGTACAGCCGCTGAATTTGATATATCTGCATGTCTGTAATATACATTTTTGACCGTTCCTTAATAGTGTTCAAAATACTGCACTGATTTTAATAAATAAAATGTCTATCGATTTATGTTGATCGCACAGCTATCCAAGGCTATATTTATGAAAAGAGATTAGAAAAATTAGTATTTAAAAAAAAACTTTCTCGAATTTGTTTTCAAAATTTCTTTGTTATTTTATTTTGGGGTTTTTCCTCTTGACAGGAGTAACTTGTTATATATATATATATATATATATATATATATATATATATATATATACATGTATATATATATATATATATATATATATATATATATATATATATATATGCAATTATGTAACTCATTTGTAATTCCTCAATATTAAGAATTTGTAACACTTCTAATCTGGGGTTATAACTTCGTCAATTAGTTTTGTTGCAAGGAAATAATTTTAAGACGCGTGTATTGGGAATAATTATTATCTTTATAGATAAAAATGTAAAAATCGTCCTTAATCCAAAAAACTGAAATAATAAAAATTCACTAAATCTATATTTGCCCTTATTAATCGTTACACTCGACTACATATCCAACATTTTCACAGTAAAATATAATTGAAAAATAATATCAAAATATCCAGTTGTGACTACAGACTAAATGTGTTTGATTATATTTTGAATCGTATATGATATATAAATACTTATACTACGGTAAAAATTGCTAAATAGATAGCGTATTCATGAACACCATAAAAATTATGAGAAATTATACTAACACTTTATTTTTCTCGTAAATTTTTATATTAACTGTAACAGCCTGGTTTTTCGTTACAGAAAAGGTTTTTCGCTTTTCTCCAAAGTCTAATGAAATAGAGATATTTTAAGTTTGGAAAACCTTATTAGCTTTACTTTGTTATCAACTTTAATATCATGTTCATATCATATTTCTTTTTTAATAAATAAGATTAATAAATACATTTTTCGTCAATTTTATACTTTTTTATATTTTGTTTTAGAAATTTCTGTATTATATTAAAACACCTCGCTTGCATGTTCAATGTGAATTTTTCAGTATTTAATTCAGATAGTTATTCCTAATTTTTCATTTCTGTGATCCACTATCCAGCAGCACCTATTCTTTTAGTTTACCGTGGCCCGTAGAGTTTACTTCCCTTTGTCTTATTGTCTTATTTTGAATCAAAACCTGCATTAAGTTTCAATTTACATGACAAAGCAGTATAGAGAAAATGTGCATGTAAATGAAAATATTTTTCAGGATTTTAGCTTAGTTAACTCTAAGTTCATTCCAAAATATTTATTAGCACAAATATACACGCATCTTAAAATAATTCCATGCAACAAAATGAATGGATGAAATTATAAACAAAAAATAGAAGTCTCAAAAATTTTTAACATTGATGAATTACAAATGAGCTACATGTTTGCATAAATATTTAGGAAATAATTTATTCCCTTCAAGAGGAAAAACTCGACTGTAAAAACAAAGATATTTTGAGAAAAATTTGATACTTTTTAATTTTTCCTGAAGTTATTTTCAAAATTTCTTAAAAACGGAAAAATTTTTCCAAAATAGCAGAGATAAAAATAATAGAGTTTTCACGACCAAACTTATTTTTAGAAAATGCTCTTTATAATGCAATAACAAAAATCGAGTCTTTTAGAAAATTATGTTGGCAGTAAATAAACCACTTTAGCTTTGTTGATAGGTTTATTTTAAAAATAATAAAGATTAAATCAATTATGTACATAAGTCATTACTTTGAATACAAATGTAGAATAAAAAGAAAAATTGAGATAAACCAATTATCACATTAGGGGTTCCATCAACCACAAATATGTCCTACCACGTCACTCGTAATCAACATTCATAAAAAAGACATATTATGTCCACAAAAAAAGACCAAAGTTGAAGTGAACAAAATACGTATAACAATATTTTTCGTTTGAGGTCGGAATTAAATTACGGCACACGTGATGTGTCCAGTAATGCCATTAGCCCGTGCTACATGTGTAATGTGGAACATGATTTTTGTCCGGTGGCGGTACATTAGGAAAATGAATGAACTTTTTGTATCACTTAAGTGATGCTCTGTGCTTCAGTGGGCTTTATGTGATAAACTTTACTCTGGAACAGTGTATGTTTTTATATATACTGGGCGCTATTTTTTAAAGAGAAGTAAATAAATTTTATTAAAAATGTATGTTTATTTTATGTTGAACGTATTTAAGGTGTGACAGCCGATAGTAATTTTATATTTATAATGGAATTACAAATAAATAAAAAAATAATAGTCGTTTTTCTTTATATATACACTTCGCAAATTAATTGCTTCGCATCGTCATAGTGCGTTGACACTAACGAATAATCAACTATTAGATAAAACATTATGGTATACTTGATAATGGAATTGTATTTAATGGAATTCAAGTTGATTTGGCATTAGTTAGAAAAATTCGGGAAAATGTAAAAGTAGAAATGACATATTTTATTGAAATAAAAAATTAAGTTTAAGTCTAAGATATCTCAATGGATTGTCAGGGAATTTAAAACAAGCATCATTTTTATTTAAATACACACACACACATAAATATAAATATATGCATATATATAAATATATACATATATATAAACATATATATATATATATATATATATATATATATATATATATATATATATATATAAATAATCTACATATATATACGTTAAGTATGTGCATATGTTTATCTGTGTGTAGGAACTTATGAAGGAAGTGGAATCAAGTTTAAGTATATATAATTAAACTTGATTTTTTTAGTTTAAAAATACTGGCTATAACAATATCAAGACTTAAAAGGTATTATAAAGGGTAATTTCGTAAAATTAAATTGTTATTTGAACAATTTGTTGAATTTATATACGATATATATAACAAACGGTTGAATTTATATATTTATTGTTGAATTTACGTATTCAATATTATTTTAAATACCAAACTAAGATTCATTTCATAATAACGAAGGTTGATAAGAATAGTATTTTTTTGTATTTCTTACTTTTCTCAATTGCATTCCAATTATTATTCTTTGGATTATATAACATTTATGCTTCTTCTGGTAATATATATATATATATATATATATATATATATATATATATATACATATATTAAACCGTCAACTGTTTGGGCGATAAAATGTTTACATTTTCGTGGACAATATGTATTTTTTTTTTGGTTTCCAACGAAAAATATATATTTGGTAAAATTGTTACTACATAAGCGGTAAACAAAATACCGGAAGTTGAGAACTAGGTGTCATGGAAGTCTAAAATAAACCATATTAGTAAGATAATTCAAAATTAATTATTCATTACAATATAACAGTTAATAATAAAATTATGTAATAAATACTAACAAAACGATGATTAGCTTAGCAAATAATATAGGTATCAACACTCACACGGAAGAGGATAAGATAGGAGAATAATAGAAAAAGTTAGTGACAGGAGATGAAAGTCGAAATATTTTTCTAATCAATTTTTGAAAACAAAAATCGACTTTGCGTTTTGAATATTTACATCAAGCTTGGCAGCGTGTGCAATAAAGGATTGTACGTTGAAAGTCGTATTATGTTTAGGGATAAGAAGAGCATGAAGGATCCGGGATATAACTAAGGGCATGACCCCTTAGTGCTTTCAATCTAGAATCGAGATGAGATGGAAAATAAGGATTCTTCATAAAATGAAGAGAATACATAGAATAAGCAAATTGCGCATGTCACGTATTTCCTTTCAGATGAGATTGACGTAAATTCGGAAATAAGGTCATATTTCCTCAGGCCAAAGATGAAGTGAATAAATAAATTTTGCAAATATTCGGCTTAGTAACCAGCCTGTAATGAATTCAGGGTAGTACACTTCATAATCATCTCAATAATCAACAAGGTTGGGAAAAGCATTTGTTGGGTTATAGTTTTTATTAAAGTAAATTTTTAAAAGACGCTTTAGAGAGTGTAGTTTGCTGAAAATGCAGGAACTAATGTTGTTTAGTTAATGTCACTAGTTAAGATTTTAGTAAGCTTAAGTCACTGAGAGTTATAGAAAAAGGAATAAGAGTACAGTTTAACGGTAACTGTGCTAAGTTTGGCAGGTAAATTTTGGACAGGCGCCTCGCACTCTCAGTCGTAATAGCCTGGTGTATAGTTAGGATCATATATATATATATATACATATATATATAAATATATATATATATATATATATATATATATATATATATATATATATATATATATATATATATATGTATTGGTTTACAAACTTAGCATTTTATTATAGTCGTAATTTATAAATTTTTAATATGTGAAGGTTTAAGGGTTACCGGAATTATCTCAGTTTTTTAGTAATTGGATAATCAGTCACTATGAAAGTAGCAAAACTTTGCATTTAAATATTTGAAAAACTGAAAAAATTAAATTTCAATTAAATCATATCGCAAAGTTCTAAAGTTGTAAAAAGTGAAAATAATATTTATTAAACTCAATTTCCGTTGATTTGAATAATGAAGGCAGTCGCCATAGATCGCAGTAGATGAGAGTTGTTTTCAAAAGTAATTTCTTTGTATCACGTTTCGTTTTATATTTTGTTTGGCATTGTGGAAAAATTATTTGATAAAAATATATATATATATATATATATATATATATATATATATATATATATATATATTAATTCGTAAACTCATTGTAGTAGGAAGATATATTTCTGATGTTACAATGAACATAAAGGTTAAATTTAAAATATTGAGACTCTGACATGATCCTACACTTTGCAATACGAAATATGCTTTGAAGACTTTAAAAAAAACTATAATTTATATACTTTGTTCAAAATCTACTGATTTAAATTCATAATATTGATGTTTCTGTAAGATACGTAATTTTTATTTCCGTAAAATCTTTACATCTTACTAGATGATTGAAACATGCATGCATAGACCTATGTAATTGTTATGTACCTATATACTTAACTAGAAAAAATTTGTAAGTATTAAAATATACATTTATTTCTTTTACCTTGTCAATGTATTGAAAAAATATGAATACCAGTATGGGGTTAGTTACATTATGTTCAAAGAAAACATGCTGCCTTCTATATACATCAATAATGCTGCCGGGAGCTGGAAGTTGTGTTTGTCCATTATTCATCATCCTCAGTTTTATAAATCATAACGAAAAATCAAATTTCATGAATCTTTTGTTAATTTTTTTGACATAAACTAAAATGTGTATATTAACATTTATAATGAGTTACATAACATTATTAGGCTTTATTAGTATTAATTTACGTGAGAATACTAATTCATTAGAAAATATTTTATTTCATGATTATATTCTTTATTATTATGTAAAGAGTTAAATATTAGCTGCATTAAAGTTATGTTTAATTCACTGGCGCTCAAAAATAAGAATAAGTGTGAAGAGATTATAAGTGAATTGCTTTATGTGACCATAGTTATGCCGAATTGGGATTTGGTACTCATGTGAGACTGTAGCGAAAGGAGCTAACGGAAGGCAATGCGGAGCGTAATATATTAATACAATCACAGCTTTACAACTTCGTATTACCGAGTTTAGTGTTGAGCCGATTATACCAATAATACTTATTTTATATTAGGCAATATGCTTGTTGCATCTTTGATTTCTATCAGACTATCTGTGATATGGTAAACTATCCTACAACACACTCATAAGTTTTGCTGTGTTATATAATTTATATAAAAACAATAGTAGATCTTAATATATTAATGTAACATTTTCGTAATTACTTCCATCTTAAAAATTTTGCACTAGGTGATACACGAATCTCGTTTGTGTATCCTATGTGAATATTTGTTAAAAGGAAGTTATATCTAATAACATGAGCCACAAATATTGACAATTTGTGATACACAATAAACAAGCAATAGTAAAATATAATAAAATCAAGCAATTAACATAAGAAGCTCAGTAAAATTCTAACAAAGGGTCATTAAAACGTGATGTAAACAGTATACACATAAAAACAAAAATACGAAATTAGTTGCAGAATTTTAGTGGCGTAATTTGCATAACAAGCAAATGCTAGTTTTTGATAGCCACAAATGATAAACAAAACATTTTACAAATAAACCTGCCACGCAATATATTATTTCATGTGTAATCAGAACTCTACGTCATTAAAAAGTCAAATGTAGCAACCATTTTCCACTGCTACAACGTTTAAAGTGAAATCGAATTTATAATGTGAATACGATTAATTCTGTCTACGCTCTAGCTACGGCGTAGGCCGGCCATGTGTTGCCACCCTACTACACTAAATTTGTATAAATATAAGTGATTGGTTTTATTTGTAATCGAATACGTTTGTCATTGAAAAGGACTAGCATCCAGTAATAATAATGAAAAAAATACATAATTTTTTCATTATTAGAATATTCCCTATCATATAGAATATTCCCGATCTATTTATATTTTGTTATCAGCGCAAAAGTGAAATATTTAAGAGTTGAGCGCGAGGTTGTACAAATAGTTAAACGTAACGGAATACGAATAGTGATATCAATAGTATGTTTCGCTGAATACTTTAATTACAATTAAATAATAAAAGAAAAATACTTAGAATGAATATCGGCGACAATAATGTGGAAGTAATATCGGGTGTAATAATTATTCTTTGAAAAATAAAATATAATTACATTCAAATCAATAGCTCGTAGCGAACTTTATGCGCAGTTTTTAATCTCAATATGAAATAATAACATTTAAAACACAATAAAGTAACATGTAAATTTTAAATACACTTTTATTATCATTTATACCATACTTTTGTGTTCTTGTATCTACTTTTGTTCAATAATGAGTAACTAAGGGATTACAAATACAATCTTCCATTTTATGTAAAACATTTATAGTTGAATGAAATAGCTTAATGAAATCCATATGTTGTTGGAAGATCAAATAATGTACGCATATACACGAGTCGTAGAATTCCACCGTCTTCATATTTCACATTGGACGTGTATAGAATTTAGTTCAGGAGATCAAGTAGCGGTGCGTAGTCCTAGATGATACGAGATCCGTGTGTCTAAGGCAACATTCCGACCACTAAAGCCCTATTCGGCTGACTCTGAGAATATTCAATGTTAGTACACTGAAAGACATAAGATAACAATAAAACACTGCACTTTTCAAAAAGTAAGTTTAAATTTTATCAAGATTAACAATATTATTTCAAAGATTAGAAAATTTCAGTTATAAGAATAAAATTGATAGGAAAATTTAGTATATTTAATATTTTTACGCTATTTTATTTTACAGAACCTAATTATCAAAGACATAAACCTTTCGTCCAAATGAAATTTTAAAATATACGAATAGTACAGATCACAAGACCTTTGCGTTTAATTGTAAGATATAATATTAAGAAAAATATGCATACAGAAAAATAACATGTTTATTAAGATCGATACTATAAATCATATGTTGTGCGTTACATTATTTCGCGCAGCATTAACTTAAAATAAAAAAACACCTTTTACCCTATTTTTCTGATTTTAACCAAAACAAAGCATTTAACTATCAAAACAAGAGGCATCTAATTTATTCAATTCAACCCTAATCAGTTTTTATCAAGTTTTTTAGAATATAGATTTAAATTTTGAGGACAATATTTAAAAAATTATATAGTTTTCTTAATCTTATAATATACTTCTATATGCATATTCACAACTACCGTGAAACAAAAATAAGTCGAAGGTAATCGGTCACCCCGTTCAATTTTGACAAGTTGTTAAAAGCACACGGACAGTACCTACATATAAATATCATATGAGTATGTATACTCATAAGATCCTCGTGATTCATGCTTATCCCATTATTTAACAAAACTCCTTCATGGATGAATGTAAAAATAGTACCGCATAAACACAAATTCAGGCATATTTTTTATTGTTGTTCATGTGTCGTCATCGTCATCATTAGCCGAAAGAGTTCCACTGAACATAGGCCTCCCTCATAGACTCCCGCAAAGATCGATTCCATGCTGCCTACGTCCAACTGCTTTCCGTAACCTTTATCAGCTCAATTGTCCACCTATAGAGGAGCCGTCTCAGTTTGCGTCTTCAGGCACGTGGTTGCCACTCAAAAACATTTCTTCTCCAGCAATTTTGAGTTTTACGCCCTATATGATTTGTCCATCACCACTTCATTCTGCCAATCCTATAGGCTATATCGGTGACCTTAGTTCTCTTACGGATCTTCTCATTACGAATCATATATCGTAGAGAAACCCCGAGCATAGTTTTTTACATAGTTCCCTGAGTGATTTGGTGCTCACGTTTATGAGTGCATATTCGGCCACTTATATAGTTTTATGTAATATTTCCATTTTAACATTAATGACTAAAAAAATCATAACCCTACTTTCATTTGAATATCCCTTAAAAGTACGTGGATAACGAATTTCAATTAAAATGCCATTTTTGACTGTCAAGTGACAAATATCATCTATTATTTGCATAACTGCAAGTCATGTAACCTTCATTTATGTGTGTTATATTGTGAATGAACAATGAACGACACTATGTTGAAAGAAGATGAAATTTAGTTGACTAAGAGCTGTTGAATAATAGACTGTGTATATTGGCTGTCACTTAAAATTATTTATGTAAGATGTACTCGTATGCAAGGGAGGATTCAAGGGGGAGGGGAGTACCCCCAGAAGCCCCAGTTTTTTTAACTATGAGAGATGTGTATGCGTGAGTGAAAGTACAGAAAACGCAATATTTGTACTGATATCCATAGCTACTACATAAGTCCAATATCACGCGAGAGTACGAACAAGCGATTGGTACGAGTTTTTTCCCGCCAATTTACTGCAATTGCTTATGATAGGGGCGCGGATAGGCGGTAGCGAGGCGCGAGGCACTATGTGATAATTAGGTAATTATGGTCCTCATTGCGCATGCACGCATTAAATTATTTGTTTAATTGAATTGTATTCTGTTTACATACATTTCATCACAGTGATTGTATGTAGTGAAGTGAATGATATTATAATGAACGACAAGGACAGAAAAAGATAGAAGGGCATAAGTGCATTTTTCTTTACAAAAAGAAAATGAAAAATAAAATGAGACTCTTCAGCCCGCGCAACCTGGACAGTCAACTGATATTGGTGATGTGTCTCCATGTCCATCCTTGCTGACGGCAACTACATTAGCTTCCACTAGTATTTTCCAAGATCACAACTCCGAATCGATTAGATAGTTAGGCCGGCATTCAGAGACAAATCTGAGTTTGATTTCAATATCCATTTTCCTGTATTACTATTTATTAATTTATTTATATTATTCTATTCTATGCGGAAAGAAAAACCTGGCAAAATTATCATGGATTCTGCTATAGATGTGGTGCAAACAGCCTGCGTAAAAAAATTGATAGATGAAAATGAAAAAAAAAACTGTAGTTTTTCAAATAATGTTTATTGGTTAGAAATAGAAAATTTGATGTTCATCCCAATAAAGTGTAACACTCGCCGCGATAAAATTATGCTTATTTTCAAGCATAAGGATTTTTAATTAATTTAAAGAAAAAATGGATAGTTACAACGAAAAATTATAGTCTTGTAGAACTCTCAAATGAATTGTATCCTATTGCCCAATAATTTTTACACCGGAGACCGAAACTTTAATGCCGATACTGAAATGACCTATGAAAATGAAATGATCAAAAATGAAATGACCTATTTCTCAGATGTCTTTGGATTTTTCTAAAGTATGTCAACACGAATTAATTCATATCGTAGTTGCTGCGTATTTCTATGGAAATTTTTCACTTTTGGTGAATTAAATAATCACGCATATTTAAATGTCTGTTAAATGATGAGAGCGTTTTCAAATAAACTTTAATAAAAATATCCAATTCTGTTTCAAGTGATGTAGCATTAGAACATTGACGTTAGGCAATATTATTGTGATGTCAAGTGAAGTTTTTCACCTTTTATATAATACTTATTGTCATATGTACTGTCAATATTAATAATTTTTATCTCTATATCATTCATACAGAAAATATAAATTGGTGTTTGAAATTTGTTTTCTCTGTATTTGTCTCATTTTTATCAATGCAGAAAGATTTACATAAAGTCAACTTAATTTCCTAATTTAATTATTATAATGAAAAATAGACAAATTCTGGTAATATAAAATTCATACGGCCTAATAAAAATTGAAAGATTTTAGAATTTTAATTATATAATTGGATCACATTTTTGAAAAACTGTATAGTTGCAGAGCAAAATAAATTTTACCGTGGTAATACTATAATTTTTGTTAAGCTTATGCTACAATTTTTAATTGGCTATCGATTTGCAACCAGATTATGAGAAACCACGGTAATTTTTGTCAGGTTTCTCCATAATTTTTATTACAAGTTTCTTCTTGTGTATGTATGTATTTGTGTTTATGATATTTGTGTTAATCGTAATTGATTTAGTTACATTTTATATTTACAGGTAAGCTACTGAATAACCAGAATGTAATGTAATTTATCACATGTCATTTATCGATAAAAAAAAGTATCGGTGGACGAAAAACGTTTGGTAGCAACAGAATTTAAGTTCCTACAGGTTCGAGAATGAAAAAACAAGTGTTTTTTGAAATAAAGGCATATGAATGGTTAGCACACAGCAAAATTGCTGGTGGCGGATTGTGCAAGATGTGTATAATTTTTGGACGGCGTGAAGCGGGTAAGAACAATGTAAAGCTAGGAAAGTTAACGGCGGAACCGCTGAAAATATTTTTAAAAAAAATTTAAATTCTAACACACCACGAGAACATGAAAAACCACATGAATTTTTTTTTGATGATGGAAGGAAAGTCAGTGGATGTTGTAGTTTAAATGAGATATCAGGAAAGAAAACAATTGAAGAGAATCGTAAAAAACTTCTACCCATTATAAAACAGCTATGTTATGTAAAATGTAAAATATACTTTTAAGAAGACGCAGGGATGACGGTGATTTAGAATTGGAAAGC
This sequence comes from Druceiella hillmani, assembly GCA_039881145.1. Taxonomy (NCBI): domain Eukaryota; kingdom Metazoa; phylum Arthropoda; class Insecta; order Lepidoptera; family Hepialidae; genus Druceiella; species Druceiella hillmani. The sequence goes on along the minus strand of JAYKKI010000001.1, from coordinate 47,350,891 downwards.
TCTCTTGGAGGAGATATAGAAATTCTGAATCGACGCCGGGGACGAGATATTGCGGGATCACGTTAGAGATTGTGCTAAAAATACTTCTTACATTAGAAAGTCGATAGAAAATGATTTAGTTAAATGCCGTGAGAAATTAATTATATGCAAAATAATAAATAAAACTAAAAAAGCCAAATGTTTTACTATTACAGCAGATGAGATGTTTCTATAACCAACAGATGTTTCTATTAGTATCTATATCTATATCCAACTAGTATCTATCTAGTATCTATATCCAACAGATGTTTCTATTAGTGAAAAACTATTCATTTGTATCCGCTATTTCGATGTTGATACGAATATTACCCATCATATTTTGGAGGTGTTGGAAAGTTTGAACTTAGACATTACGTTATGCCCAGGTCAAGCACATGATAGAGACGTCATTCGTGTCCAATATTCAGCAATTAGCTTTTTATATACTTAAACACTGTACAAGTCACCAACTCAACTTAGCCATCAGTACTGCCTAAAATCAATACTCAATCAAAAATCAATACTCCCTAGCAAAAAAATGCAGTGGAAATTATTTCAACTATTGTAACCGAGAGTCACCTGGACGAAATTATATCTTCCAAGAAGAAATACGAACTAATTTGCCCAAGGAAAAACAAAACATACTAAGGAAAACGTGTGAGATGAATTGGCTAGAAAGACATGAAGCTGTTCTAACATTTTTATATATTTTGGCGTGTCTTTCTGTAATTTTGCAAAAAATAACCGATAAAGGGGATAAACGTGCTACAAATGCATTTGTACTACCGGGGGCTAATCTCGAGGGAATTCCTTGTAACCTTGGTCATCGTCGTTATTTTGGGAATTACTCTACTTTACTCTATTTTTCTCTGCTTTAGGATGATTCAAAACATAAAATGACAGAAGATCGTTTGAATGGACTGGTTTTATTACATATTCAATAAGACATTGTATCATCGATGAACGCTGATGAAGTATTGGATAAATTTAGCAGTAAACTAAAAAGAAAATTTTTATTTAATCATCTGTAATTTTCACATTATTGATATAAATAATAAAAAGGATATCATTTCTAATATATATTTATTTATAATTAATACTAAAAACCTATGAGCGCACTCGTTGCAAACTTGGTCGTTTTCTCCCCCAGAAAAAAAATTCCGTATCCACCCTTGCTCGTATGTAATGTATAACGCTGCACATATCTTACAAAAAGAAACATAGGTGACAACTACTACTATTACCCCTGATATAAAATGACCTTTTATGATTAATAAATATTGTCTCTACGATCTAGTAAATCAAGGCTTATTTTTTAATGATTTGAAACTTCTACTACGCACAATTTGAAGATAAAAATATAAGTCAAATCTGTCAATCTAGCAGCTTAATATTCCAGATATTTTTTAGGAACTTAAACTTTTTGAGTGCATAAACATTTTTTTATGAAATTTGCACCCCGGCGACTGTAATAGCAAATCCAGTACGAATTCAGACTTTCAAATTATCTTCAATGAAATGGAAAGTGACGAGTCCCTGCTTTGAGAAAAAACTACAGATGTTCATTTTTTATCGGATTTTTAACGGTTACCAAGAATTATTAGTAGTAACAGAAGACCCTTAAAATAAACTTTGTCGGAAAAACTTTATTTTGTGCCCAGTAAGTGTTTTTTGACATCGTTTACGGGTGATAACGATTTCTTCACCGTTTTTCAAAATTTTGTGAATCAATAAAACGCTATGCCACATATAGGTATATATATATATATATATATATATATATATATATATGTATATATATATATATATATAGATATATATAAACATATATGTTTACAATTGTAAGTATATATGTACGAGTTTTGAGTTAAAGTCCTTTAAATAACTCTAACCTCCTTTCCCGCATTTTTTCCCACAGCTATGATTTGATATACAGTAGATTTTTTTTGTGGAAATATTGATATATCTACTTACTTAAAAAAGCACAACATATTTTCATGTAAATAGTAACGTGTTCGCACGACAATATTAGTTCTTTTGAATACAAATACAGAAATACGACTTCAGAGTTTTGATGCATCCGCGGTAATCTTAGTAAAATAGTTCCATCTGTGAACAAGACCGAACAACAACAGAGCTTTTTGATATGAAGTATCTTGGGAAAATCGCTAACTACTCACGTTTGAATCTACTCTCTAAGACTTAAAAAAATTGCCTTACATGCACAAAAGGACTGCATGTACAGTATCTAGGAAAATTCCTCCAACTCGCCCGAAAGGAATTGGGTGGAAAGAATTGGGTGGTTATTTTTTGCACATGAAAAACATCTTCATTAATGTAAATAAATTATATTGATATACTGTTTCACTCTAAAAATATATCAGTTGTTCAATATTAAAAATTGATAATCCAATATAAAACTTACAGCATTATTGACTTATACCTCGTATTCCTAAGAATAAGCTAAGAAATTTTGGTTTAAATGAAAATAGTGAAAATTTTTATGTCAACTGTACTCTCTGATATGCTAAGGCGACTTACCGACTTCGCGTTTCAAAGCTGCTGTAGAAGGTAATTGATACGTGGTACGGAAGTCTACTTCGGTACAAGCCGCATATGTAGCATTCACGTATTGACTTTAAGCTACTACAGGCTGATATCATGTGTATGATATAATGTCACTGAAACAATTTCAATTTAGTAAACCTTGTTACTAACCAGCACCATTCGTAACACATGCGTTAATGTTGGGTCAACGGTTATGTAACAATTTTCGTAGTATTTTCAAAGAACTTTAATATTGTGAATGGCGACAAATTGTAATGATTTACTTACGTTTAGATGTAGCTATGCATATTTTACAATATATAGGGTAAAAAATGTGTCATTCTAGAAAACTATGTGTAATGTAAGCAGAACGCTTCATAAGAAGACCTGAAGAATTTGTGATCAACTCTACAATATGAAAAATCATGGAGCTAACGACAACTCGAGACATACTTAGAAGTGAGTTACCTGCTTTTAGACTAATAATGTGCCTTTCACTGGATTTATCCACACCTGCTCTTCTACATTACGTCACGCATGGTAAAAAACAATTCAAAGAAAAGCCATAACTTGAACAAATATATATTGAACAGGCTCTCAGTCTATAAAACACTCCATCGAATAATTTTTCATCAATATTATAAAAGTTTTGTTTCGTTAGTTTTAAGTGAAATCAATTATTTTTTTTCTTTCCCTTTGATTCACTTTTATATCAATTTTTCTAAACAAGTTTACGTTTCTGAACAGAATGGGTAAGGCAACTTTTTTAAAATTGATTTAAATTTTTGTCTGGATTAAGCCGAAAAGTTAGTTTCAACTTAATCATTATTTTCAAATTTACAATAAATCGTAAACCTTTTTTATAGTTGATAATTTTCATTCGCAATTATTTAGGGATTAAAAAACAACTTTTTTATAATTAGTTTTTACTCATGCCTTTAGGCACGTGGAATAGAAAATTAAAGATGAAGTAAATATATGGAAGTCGGAATAAAATAAAGATGATCAATAAGCTATGCAACTTGCAAGACGTTAATCTTTCTGCCATTGCTGTGAAAATATAGTAGATTAAATAAATAAAACCGATGACGAAGGCAGATTAAGTGGGCAGAATACTATTGCTACCGAAGCTGATATTTCAAACATAATAACAACACATGAAAATCCTTCTACTTGATAGGAAATAAACAAAGAAAAATTGCAGTAAAATATTGTTTCGCATCCGAAAGCAGTGCTTATCCTAAAAAAAACTATTTCTTGATACTTTCATCTAGCTAAGACTAAAGGAATACTCTTCTTCGTGGTAATGAAAAAAGAATATTTTAAATTTCACCGTTACAACATGCCACTTCTACGTTTTAATTACAATATTAAATAAATTTCAAAGAGTGATAACCTAGTCTTACAGAGTACTTAATTTTATATTAATAGATAAATTATTAAGATAACTATATATTTAATTTCAAGTAAAAACTTCTCGATTTTGAAATAAATTGTAGGTATTTAGTATTCGACCGCCTATTAAACATGTTCCCAAAATCGAACAGTTCTCGAAAATTCCTTCTAATTCTAATATTTAACAATACAAAATACGGGGGCGGGGTACGGTAGGGGGAATAGTGTTTGATATGTCTGTGAGAAATTGATGAATTCTTTTTTAATAAAAGTTCCGTTTATTTTACATCGTAGTTTTTAATATGTTTATATGATGCAAAATTCACTAACGTTTCGTTAAATCGTTGCTGAAATATTTGGTTAGTTTCATTTAATTAATATAAGCGGTGGTTTTATCAACGCTATAAATGGTGGCGTAAAGTGATTCAAGACGATAATTGAAAATTTACTTAAGAGTATTACAAGGAACGTTGCGTACTTTTCGTACGTCCAAATAGATATAGGTAAAAAAGTAGCAAGTCCGACCTGAACCTGCTGGTTTTTTTTTGTATACTTTTTATTTAGTATCATGAAGATATGTCACAACTATTTGTGGCGTACTTTCTGTTAAAAATACATAGAGGATTTTATAAATTTTTAACGATGCGACGGTAATGAGAAACTTGATAATATAGCTTTAATTAATTACTTGCATTATGGAATTCCCATATATGTATGTATATCTAAAATGTCTGCAAATATCTAATAATTTTCAAGTTCATGTTTAACTTAAACCGAGTATTTATAAAACATAGTATATTACAAAATAAATCTAAGAAATAACAAAATATACCGTATGATTTACGATCTGACTAACCGGGACGTTTTATTAAAATATTTCATTATCGTATTAGCAGTCGGATCATTATGAGAATTAACTCGCTTCTAATAAACCGTTCAATAAATCATGTACTAATTTCGAAGTCTGAGCAACTTAAGGCATTTGAATTTAATTTCATTGTAATGGCTAGGGGAGAGAAATGGAAATCTGTTGTCGGGAATGGCTGTTGGGGGAAAATTTCCCGCTTTTCGCGCGTTCGTAAGCTGATAGGGTATTAAAATTAAAAGAAAACGTTTTGCCACAAAGTTAGTTTATTCCAACGTTCCTTGTGGTTTCCGTGGGGCTGGAATATTTTGGTGTCGCGTTTTGATTTGAAGTACACTACATAAATTTATCCAATTGAAATTATTATTTTCATTGAATTTTTGAGACTATCTTTTTTGATATAGAACGCGATTGTCGAAACCTGATAATAAACTAAGTTACCTTATTTTTATTTGTTTTGTTGTTACAAAATTCCATTAGATTATACAAAATTTCATGAGATATACTCATTTCAACGTCAGGGTTTACATATGAAACCACTATTATTACTAACATTTTGCATATAAGTCGTTCGAGGTTGTTCACAGAAGACTTTGTATGTTTGCATTTTATTTAATTATTCTGGTGACAATAGAGCACGAGAGAGGGAAATCATCCAAGACGATGAGGCAAATAGAAAAATTTCTTTTGTCCTTTTATGTTCAAGTAAGGTAACTGATATTGTCGTCATGCTCTGTAAAAAAGCATGAACATATTTGTACCTTGCAGAAAGAAGTTTTACTTCCCTTGCTTAAATAAAAAGTACTTTGAAGGAAACAATTCATTTTTACTGATACGTATGTGTTGTCCGAGCAATAAAACGTACTTTGAGAGCAAATAAATGATTGATTGCTGCCGTATTATAGAGTGACATTTAATGAAAATGTGCCGCAGACTATGGAAAACGATGAACGTAGGCCAAACTCCTTACTTTTGCAGTTTAATGCAATTGATTGATGTATTTTGACTAGTTTAGTTATTCTATATATGCATGTGTTCCGTATATTTTACTTACAGTCTATAATAGTTACAACGTGTTGTTTGCATAGGTATTAGTAGTGGTGACTGGTAATTTGATTTGTTCGAATAAATTATGGTTATATTTTTTATTCAAAACTACCTGTGTGTTTGCGATTTCGTTTGCGTGTAATTCGGAATAAGAACATTTATTAGGATTTTTTTTATGTTTTTTCTTTTTTCTCTCAAAACTCTATGAGCATATAGTTTACTAAAACGCTAATAGATAGCGGTGGCATCTAAATCGATTCCACTGAATCTGATAATACCGGGCGAACAACGAACATATAACAAAGATCAACGTATTTCTTTTTTTTATTTGTGAACAGATTGAAATAAAAGCCTAAATTTTAGCCCAAGCTAATCTAATTACATCACTGACCGCATTCAATTCAGCCGTTGCTGAGATCAGCGTGCATTTTTTTACAATTTTTATTCGCTTGAAAACTATTCCCTGATTTGCAAGACGCTGTGTATTCTCAGAGGTAAAATCTTCCAAATCGACGTGCTTTAACCGCGCACCTATCTGGATTTATGTAAAATTAAGACACATACAGATGTTAGGAAAATGTAATCGTTTAGAAATAGGTACTAATTATTTTTCAGTGACGCCATCTCACATTGCAAGCTACAACTATATAATGAGTTGCAAAATTAAACGCTGTGCAATGACATTTAAGACGACTGCTATTAGATATCGGGCTTTCGTTAAATAATTACTAAATATGACTTCATAAATTAATTGAAAAAATAGATTTTATTAAAAAAATGAGTTTCATATTGAAGAGAACTTTCGATTTGTTTATGCTTTTTATTTATTTTGTTTTTCAATAAATTCACTACTTTGTATTAACAATTAAAGCTACATATATAGTGTCGGGGACTTTTCTGTAGAACAACTAATAATATCTTTCTGATACATTATATTCATTTATATCAAACCGTTTATTCAAAGCACGCTGATTAATCAGCTGATCAGCTCATTTTTCATCAAATTTACTTACAAACTTAGTTATTTAAAAAAAAATTTTGAACGCAATAAAACATAGTCCGTATTACTCGAAAATAGTGTGGCTTTGTATTGTTGAAAGAATTTTCGAATAAATGGCAATAATAATTGGAACAGTAGTTCTAAAGACCCCCTTCAAACTAACATACATATTTACAAATAAACAACTTTACCTCTTTTTAATATTAATATAATAATATAAATATACTTAAGATAGCAATATTTTTTTTAATAAAATCAATGTTGTATTATGATATCATCTCGTATTTACCCCAAATAACCTGCAAATATTTGTATCAGTTCTCTTCTAATCTTAACTTACGCACATATCAGGTGAATTTTTTCCATCTGATGTTATGTGTCACGTTATTGTCTCTTTTCCAAAATTAGTTGTATTTTATATTGTGCTCTCTTGTAAGCAGTTAAAGAGATGTATAAGCACAATTTTATTCGTTAGTTTATTTTGGATATTCAACAAAAATATTATTGTTTTTGTCATTAAAAACGGTTACAATCCAGTGACATTTACTTTTTTTTTATAATCTTTTAAAACTGAAATAAAACAATTTTAATTAAGCTATAAGGCAATGTCGGAATAAAATAATTTCACGTTTTGAATCTTACATACTTGCACAAATAGCTCTCTCACTTGCATTTCGGCGGTTTTTTATTTTATTATTAAATAAGTTAAAAAGCGATTGTTTTTGATTAATTAATATTTATTTGTTAATACCATTCCTTTGTTTAGACGTCGCTTTGTCTGCTCTTCCGAAAGGGAGTCCTCGCATCCCTTTTTGCGTAGACAATCGATACATTAATTTCATACGTAATTGCTTTTCTTCTTTACAAATCTAAATGATTTGATTGTCATTACGTGACATTCCTTTTCATAAGTATTAAAATATAATTAACAAAACAAAATTACATTACCACTTCATCAAAAATGAATCAAAATAATGTAATTAAAAATACTGACTTCCTCGCTTGTTCAAACCTGAATATTCCCAAAGAGTGAATTAAATCTGTAATTAATAACAATTAATCACCTACTTGTTTCGTCTGAATATTTTATGACTACTCTTATTACATAGACGATTAATAATTTTCTTTATAAATCATTTATATATAACAGACGGTAGCCGTGCTAACTGTTATAAAATCTGTCATATCCCAATCAGCTACGACCTGTATTTTCGGTCGACACGAACAGTGCAGATTTTCCGCATCACGTCGGAATAAAAGAGGCTTCTTACTGCTCTTAATGTGTCAACATTGATATCGAAAGAACAATTATCTAGTACTTATTTCCTTTAAACCTAGTTTATCTGAATATTCACACATTTGCATTGATCTTGTAACTCAAAGTAATACAAATTTTTAAATTATTGTTTAATATTTCAATATTAAAACCAAAGTTTATAAAAAAGAAACAATGAAATTTGTTTTGTACAGTTGTCTGAAGAAGAAAATATCAATCTCTCATACCTCAAACCAGCCATGACGCTTAAATTATTCTTGGTCTAGTTTGATTTTTTTTATGTTAAAATAAAAACATATGTCGTTATCAATTTAGTTAAGAGCACAGGCAGGATATATCAAGGAATAAATTTTCGAAATAACTAGGATAACAAATGAAATCTCTGCATATGTTAAGAAAGGGCCCTTGCTAATACATAGAAATTTTTTTAGCATTTTTGGCAGGGCCAAAAGTCACGTCGTTGTGTTTAAGTTAAATTGAGAAGTCACAATATTTTCGATATTGTTTCAAATCTTACGGCCTTTATACTTTTTTTTATTGAAAGTACTCCGTTTAAAGCAGGATTTTTGAAAAAAAAACCGATGTACCCAAATTAATTTTCACAAAAGCTTTGTTAACCTAATCAGTTTTTAAAAAGAAGCTACTTATTTTGCTTTTAGAACTGGTCGCAGCACTTTCGTAAAACTCCTTTAGTAAAATCTTTATTGTTATACGCTTCGCAGTGAATGATACACAATTCAATATACTATTTGCTTTTTAGTTTAAGTGGTGAATTAATTGTTTTGTTGTCTTTTTTGTGTATGCAGATCTGTGTTATTTGAATTTAAACGAACTGTACACAATTATATTCAAAATTTTACATAATTTTTTTAGATTGTAAATTTTTGAATATTTTTACTTTTTTTCCGTATGTTAAAAATATTCTCAGAGGGTGGTTTTCTCAACACTTGTTATGTAAATTTTCATGATTCTTGTTGCTATACGTATACAAATGTGAAAAATTGGATGTTGATTTTCGCAACGTGTCACAATATTATATATATATATATATATATATATATATATATATATATATATATATATATGTGTGTGTGTGTGTGTGTGTGTGTGTACGCGCGCGCGCGCGTGTGTGTGTGTAAGTAATCATAAATTGTATTATGTGTTCATATAAAATATAAGAATACATAACATAAAATATTAAAACATATATAATAATTTATATAATATTGTTCACTGAAAGAATTTTTGTAGCGATATATTTACCAAGTTTTGTCTTTGTTGAAAACAAATGAATGAAAAAATAAATATATGACTTCATCTGTAATTACTTTGTGTATATACATATATATGACTCAAAAAACTTAACTAACGAACTACCACGTATTTTACTTTCATGAAAACATTTCACGGTCAGTTTCATAAGAAACATTCATTAATTAACTTTTAAAGCACGGGCCATAAACAATCGGACTTAATTTAACATCACAAAACAACATTAAATGACACACTCACGAACGCAGCCGACCCCGTAATAAGAATGAAGAAGCAAGAGTCTGAGTAGCGCTGGGGAACGCGGTGAGGAGAGTACTAGAGTGCCCCCGGGCCTATTATGAGGAGAGATGCAAGGGATAGCAAGTGAGGTATAGCTATATAACAAAGCAAGCTACGTACCGAGCGAGTGTGTTGCTAGAGCTTGAAGATGGTTTGTATTTGGTGGAAGCGTCGAGGAATAATAAGTAGTTTGCGGATGTGTCATTTGTGGACTGCCTTGTCATATGATACGCTTCTCTAATTTCGGTGAATGTTTTGAAAATAATTAGATTAGCCTTTTATTTCAAAGTTTTTATAAATATTCAACACGATGTTTAAAATGTAAACCAGGCTACGGTGATACTTTACTATACTGAAAAGAAAGCAAAAATACCCAACATTTTATAATTAGGTACGTATATTTAAATTTTGAACACTATAATTGTTTTGGATCATTTACATAAATTTTAAATAGCAGAGATGAAAAATATAATAAAACGATAATATTTCACTTCCATCAAATAGTAAACAATATACTATTATTGAGTATCATTCCCAGCAAAATATAAAATATTAAAGGATAGAGGATAATTTAGAATTTGGAATATATATCAAAATATAAAGTGTAGCTGATCGAAAAACAATAATTCGTATGAAATAAAGAAAAAAAAAACAATTATTCAATCAATTTATTTACTATACCTAAAAATACTATACCTAATATTCACTGGTAAATTACTATACCTAATATTCACTGGTGATCTTATAACTCATACATTTATATCTTTTGTTACATACGAGGATGACATGGCGCTTTTATCTGTTTATAAAGATTCTGTCTCAGATTTAGCTAATTTTCGCATACCTTAGAGATATAAAGGGGTGGCTTATTAAATGGTGCATAAATGCAAACCGAAATTATTTAGTCCATGTTACATTCACCCTTATAAGACATATTTATGCACGTGTTAAGCTATGTAACAAAGAACAACGAATAGGTGCAAGATGCAAAATATCTGGAACTCACTCGATCGACGACTCATCTGACATAAACATATTTGGACCAAACACAAACAGCTTATAACTGTTTTTACTTATTATTGTGTTTGGCAACTGTACACTTAGAAGCTTTTTCTGGTTGACAGGTATACTACCTATCAAATATTATTATCAGTTATTGTAATACAATGCATATCGTACTTTAATATTTCGTAGTAATATATTACATGTTACACTTAAAAGTTAAACAAACAATCGTAGCAAATATTACACAAAATTTAAACCATTTTTATAAGATATGTACACATCGAAAAGTAATTTAGATGTGTACATATCTTTTTGTTGTTCTTTAGAAAATATTGATAATTTTTTACGATTTCTACTTGTTATTTTTTTAAAAGTTTTTCTCACTGTTTCTGTACATTTTTATTATTTCTTCAGCTTATTTTTTCACCTAAGCTAATCTAGTGTCAACCTAGATCAAAACACCAAACATTTTCACCATGGTGTGAGCGATTAGCTGTCACAAGCAGTACAGTTTTTTGGCCAAAAATTGTTAAAGCATTATTAGTTTCTAAAAGCACCGGACGTAAGGAGAAAAGAAGCTTCGGGCAGAAGTTTATTATAGGCTTGTTTAGTTATATTATTGTATAATTTTATTACGTCATATTTGAAATTTTCGACCCCGTCTTCACGTAAAGTGAAAAATCGTAATAAAATAAAAACGTACAAGAATTAAATTCGGTGTTAAACATATCACTTTCTTTCATTATCTGAGCAATACTGTAGGAAAACAGCACTGTCGTGTAGGCATGGGCAAATAAATCGAAAATCGATTGCAATCATTCGTGAATGATATCGAAAGTGATCGGGTCCTCGTGACCCGTTCATTTGACTGAATCGATCACAATCTGTACAGTTCGTGTTATGGGCGTCGACCATGCCAAGGTCGGTCACCAGTTACCATTCATTTACGAGTCGATGAATGTTTATTTTTTACAGACCGCCGCGTGTGCCCACTTTTTCGCCATTATTATTTATTGTTCCTTGAAATAGCAATAATCGATTTGTTATTATTGGCATGAATGATTTGATGGCCTGGTTTATTTTTAAAGAGAATGTTTAAAATGTCAACAAATTTTACTATTTGAAATATAAAAAAATCAAATGTAAAAAACTTTAAGATTTTATTGGATTGATCATTGTTCTCTCAGTCGTTAATCAGCTTGGGTAGTATATGCATCTATGTGAATTGTGAACTATGACCACTTTTTAATTAGAGAGAAAGTTAAAAACTAAAAATATTTCTGGCAGCTTTTTGTAATAACTGTAATGAGATAATAGCTTAATAATATTTTTTTCGTTCTGTTAATTTTTTACATACATAGACACCCAATAACTTTCTTAGTATTTTTGCTACTTATCTATATCTACTGTTATAAAATATTGAATTTACTGAAGAAACGAAGTGTTCTGTAGAAATATTTCAATTTCAATTATGCTATGGTAGAAAAAGGCTTTCAATTTCTTATATTCCGGAACTGTATTCTAGCAACAAGAAAAAAGTAAATAATAAGTTGTTATAATCCGCAGTAATTTATTGAACTGCAGATGGTTGGACGTCGCTTAACAATCCAAGCTATATCTATAATAATTCATTTTATTGACACGAATATGATAATCAAAAACAAATTAAAGTCAAGTAGCAACTTTCCAAAATCTATTACACATACCACTAAACACTTCATGTAATTGGAAAATATTACAAGTTATATTAATTAAGTGAATGCGATTATTCCAATAAATGAATTACTGTAAACTAATTATATATTAGATAACAGTTTCTATATACACACGGATACATCATTATAATATATATTAAGTATACAGTCTGTAGTACAGCACTCCTATGTTATGAAGAATGAATATGTATATAAATTATCTTAATAAAAATTATGTATATATTAGTTCAATTATTCGTCTGTTATACTGGCCTACAATGAATGTATTCGTTTATAAACCGTCGCGCTCGCTAACAGTAAGTAGCTCGTAATAACCTATTCAATTTTATTTACATACAGTGTCCAATTTATCGAAGTAAATGAAGCTGCCTTGCGGCTGACGCGATACGTGGTATGGCTGTCTAACGAAATGTTCCCTAAGATAAAAACCGAATCGAGACTAAAATATCAATCATCAATCGCGACCGTGCCTGTCGGTACTTCAGTAGTATGTAACATGTATAACAATCACACAATCGTGAATGAGATCGCATGATCGGAATTGACGAAAAAGACCGAATCAGTCACAACTTCGTGATTCGATCATTCGTTAGGTTTAAAAGGTAGGGTCCCACTGATTCGTTCGTGATTGACACATCTTTACTGTCGTATCTGAGTCACAATCAGCCTCACGTAACGCGATACAGTATTTAGTTTCTAGTCTAGTACCGGGTGACCGAGCGTTGCTCGGCGTATTTCGAGTTTCCTATAGGAAAGTGAAATTGATTGCCTCATGGCATTGGATTTAGTATTGGATTTTCCCCCCTTCCCCTTCTCCTGCCCCTTCTTTTTCTCCTTCCCCTTCCGCTTCCACTTCGCCTACACCTTCGCCTTCCCTTTCCCCTTCCCCTTGGGGGATTTGGAAACGAGGAAGGAGCAGATTTAATTCCCACAAATTACAAAAAAAAATTTCTCACCCTTATGACTAGTCAAAAAAAAGTTTTATAAGTATTTAATTTACCCCCTGAGATTTTTAAAATTAATATTTTAATTTGTAATTTAATATTTTCACTGAACGAGGTTATATTTTTGGGTTTCAGTATTGCGATATCGAATTATTTCAAAATTATGAAATTTTGTGAATTAAAATATTATCGTCTTTCATACTATTTCCAGTTTTATAAATTATAGAGGAAATTCTGTGTTTTAAAGATAATGTTCTTATAGTTTTAATAAACACTCGACGAAATATTTTATTTAAAAACTTGATTTTATTGCAGTATTTGGTCCGCTGTAAGTTCATAGATCCTCACGATCCAAGTACGTAGTGCCACGTCAAGTACATACACGCCGTACTAATTATTATTTGTTCTGTTTTACAATTCTTTTACTTGGAATTCTCGAGCTTGATCCCATTGTCTTTATGAGATGTCAATACTATCGTCCTGATGCATTTTACTCTTTGTCAGCAGTGAGGCTGTTAAAAAACTGCCCAAATATTATATTGTCCGTTCATGAAAAATGTTACTAAATACACAGTATTTACATAAATTAGATACATCGGTTTTTTAAAGATCTTTTGACGATGTAGTAATCTCCAATGGATAAACTCCAATGAATGAAACAACAAAAACTACGTAAATTGTTGTAAACATTGTTTCATGGAAAATCATTATTAAAGGCCTCAAGTTTTATGGAAAATCATTATTTTTCTCCCCGAATAAATCTTTTTATTTTTTTAAGTTCTATTTTATATAATAATAATATGTGATATTTGAAACATTATTTTCATTATTATACATATATAAATTGGATGGATTGGGTATTTCTTTCTTTGGATATTTGTTGATAAATCATGCCATAACCGTAAAATTGGTTTCAATAAAAATGCATGTCTATGGTGTAAATTTAGAAATATTATTGCTTAGTGATCTGAAATGTTATTTTTTGTATAATTGTTATTATTTAATTTTTATACTTGACCGAAATCTCATTCCCATTTTTTGAAATCAGTAAGAGTGAAATAGCGTGTTAAACCAATATCTCAGTGACTGGGAATTTCTATCGGTGGCACACACACACACATACACACACACGCACGCACGTACGCACGCAAGCACGCACGCACGCACGCACGCACGCACGCATGCACGCACGCACGCACGCACGCACGCACGCACGCATGCACGCATGCACGCGCGCACGCGCGCACGCGCACACACACGTTATTTTAGGAACATTTTGATATAAAATATATGACATGATGATATAAAATATATGACTTAATGCTTGCCTAATAAATTAAAAAAAAACTGTTTCAAATAATCGTTATTAGATCAAGTAATTGTGCTGATTTTATTCATTAGTACTGCGAGTATTTCATACCATTTATTTGCACAAACATGTTAACTTAAGGCCTGAAGGAAATTTAAAATTTAAATTTAGATTAAATATCGTAATCCTAGTTGAATTTTAAAGGCAAATAAAAAACAAGTACATATTGGTAATGAATTTACGTTATTTAAATATACATAATTGTTTGCAAGCAAACTGTATAGTTAGATTTTAATGACATATATTCGAACATGTAGAGTGATATTTCATATCTCGCCGAGCAAAACTTTTCATTTTAAATGATATAAAATTTTAATAACTGTCAGAGTAGTGAATCGTCGCACCGCCTGCCTGCTGGAAGCGCAATAGTTCACCGGCACCGACTGCTTTATTTGCCTGGCCAGGATTGAAATACAGGAAGTCGTTTTTATATTTTGATTTTAAATTCATATACGCGAATTTTACATTAAATTTCATATTGGGACCATTCTATATCTTTCACAGGTGCATATTTAAAAAAAGTTATTTTATGTGATATAACTTCAAATTAACGACTTTTGGGTTTTTTCTTTATTTGTACTGCGAGTATAAATAAAGAAAAAATCCGAAAGTCGTTAATTTGTATTAAAAGTGTCAAAATGTGCGGCATAAACGACCGCATTTTTAGGGGTTTTATTGATTGTGTTGACTTACATGGTTCATTATTTTACAGCTCCAAGGGACCGAAGACCTAAATATTTGATATTAAATTCAACTTGATACGTCTATGCGTTGCTGAGAAAAGGGATCTTGATAAACCGACAAACGGATAACGAAGTGATCCTATAAGGGTTCTTTTTTCTTTTGAGGTACGGAATCTTAAAAATATATGAACAAATTTCATTTGGAAGACAAATTAAAACTCTAACTATATTGTCTGATTTAGTCCTACTCTACCGTAATACATAATTATAATATAATATAATAAATGCCAAAGTTAAGTTTATTTTTTGTATTCCCTTCACTCTTTACTCACATATTCGATATCGTATTTATAGCCTGTACCATGGAAACGAAAATAGAATAATTTTTTTTGGGAGAGAATGTATTATTATTAGGTGATTAAATACATTATCTCATTAGGCATAAGAAAGTAGTAAAAAATTCAATTCGAAATTTAAATAAATATTATCATATGTTATTAGTGTACTATACATCATATATATATTAATTGCATTACGTGAATATAGCCATAGATAGATAATAAAAAGCTTGGTTTTCTAGCATTAAATAACCAGAAGGGAAATAAATGTTGGTAATACTAATACAAATGTATGCTTCATTATTTAAAAGTTTCAATCGAAAAATTCCCTAAAGGCTAATGTCAAATAAGGATCCGAAAAATGGTTTACAAATGCAATAAGTACCATAAATATGACATTAGAGAGCTATTTTAATATGCTATATTAATTATTATAGTGGCTCAATGTTAGCCTTATAAAGTGCAACTCTGGCAATAATTCGTACATATGGGTGAATTTTTATTTATATTAGATGAACTCTCTAATTAGTGGGACAGACGAGATAAAAGCTTTAAATATTTTTTTTTCCTAAAACAAAATAGTCAAATAATTATACATCCTTTATTTTAAAAATAGTAGGTCATTCCATTCAAATTTGCGCGTATATTTTTCTCAATTGTATTCTGAAATAATATTAAAATTTCCATCCCGTGGAGATAGTGTTGGTGCTGCCTTATTAGGTTCCGAGACACGGCAATATAGCGCACCTCTATAATCTTTTCCATGAGAACATGGGGTATCCACTTTCTCAGCACCTTATGCGTATTAAATTTTTTTGTCATTATTCGATGCACACTTGTTCTAGGATATGAATTTCCACATATGAATGGCCACAGTTAAGTTTCTTCTCTCATGTAGTTTGTCTTTCACAGCGGCGACGCGCTATTTGTGTTCAGGTGCCAAGTAACGAGACCCTCCTCGACTCTCTTATGTAGAAATTCTGCCCTCATGAAAGCTTTCCCCCAAAATTGCTGTGTTCAGGTGCCAAGTAACGAGACCCTCCCCGACTCTCTTCTGTAGAAATTTTGCCCTCATGAAAAGCTTTCCCCCAAAATTGCACTGTCCTTAAAGAATACGCGGAATCGCCTAACGATTTTACAAGATTTTTATGAATATCATTTGCACTTTTGTTCAAAAGGAAACCAAATTTAATAAACTTGCGTTGGTCAAAACTCTCTAATTGAATTAATTAAATTATTTCGATCCATTTAAAATATATGTAAAATATGTGTTGACATATAGACGCACTTAAGTTCAGTAAAGAATTATCAAATATAGTCGTCAATATTTCGCGCAATCTGTCAAAACAGGAACCGAACAAGTACCCGCATGTTTGAATTGAATGACCTATTAGTACCTATACCGTACGGAAATAGCCAATTACAATAATGTACAATCTATATTTTAAAAATATCTGATAATTTGAGCATTTCTATTATTTAGCCGTACTGTCCTTGTTATCGATAAGGATAATGTGTTAAGAGTAAACGATTGAGTGCTAAAAGAAGACAGGTAAGACATTTATTTGTACCGATACATATTGTTAGGAATAAATGTCACAATTATTTCATTTGTTTTTTTCACCGCGAAAAAGTTTAAAATAGGATAGATAACTCACATTTATGACATTTTAAAAATAATGTTCTAAAATGCCCATGTCTTGAAATTCTGCATGACAGCGCTATCTAAAAAATAAAAATCTACGTAAATATTATTGCAATAAATTTGTTTCATTAACTGACGGTGATTTCAGCAAAATAACAGAAGTCATTTCGCATATAGTCTATATGTATATTATTTGTTTTTTTTTATTAAAGTCATATGTGTCGATTGTTGATCTGTTTATTTATTATTTATGCAATATTAGGGTATCTCATACGTAAAAAAAACAATGTGTTTAAAGGTGTTTATATGTCAAATTCATGATATTTTTACGCATGTGAAAGAAAAGGAAATTTATTTACAGGGCGAAAAATATCATTGACGCTTTTTGAAAGTTCAATAAAAAAGTATATGCCATTAAATATCTACGGTTAAACAGCCTAGTACGTAAATAAATTATATTCAGAGAAAGATATCACGCACAAGTGGTGACGCAGGTTTTGTTGCGTTTTATGTACATGTAATAATAATTTAACGAGCTAACGAAAATAGCATTATGAAACAGCATATAGCTGCAAAATTTGTAATTATAAATATGATAGTTGTACAGATTATAGATCCATCAGTGCCATAAAAAAATTACTAGTACCTTTTGCTCAAATAATTAGATAATAGATAGAAACAACTCTTAGGAACGTGGAAATATGCTATGGTGATCACAGAAAAAAAGACCTCGTTATCTGAAAAGAGGTTTCAAGTAAGAAATAAGTGAATGACTGTAGTTGGGTGTGGTGTAATTAAGAGTGTATATACTTAAAGCGTAAATAAAACTACATTGGATTCATTATTAATTTAGTTAATTAATTCAATATAGTTTTTTAATTAAATAAGGTAATAATAAATAAAATAGAGGTACCATTAAATCGCGAAAAAAGATATTTGATCAGCCCGAGAAATATTTCCCCATTTAGTTGACTTTTTATTAATAGCACGTCATTAGTGCATAATGTTTAAGAGAATTACCTCGTGTTCATTTTTATTTATATCTAAAATTTATAAAATTATGACTTAAGTAAACATCTAAAATTAATTTATACTACTTGGTATAATTTAATTTTATACTACTTGGTAAAAATTAAATTAATTTTTGATATGTTTATTTAAAGTTGAAATAGTCCAATTTTGATTTGGTAGCATCAACATTCTATAAAAATAAACCTCACATTATTATTGTAACCAAAAACATTAAACCTACACGTTCCACTAACAAAATTTTTTACAAAATAATTGCGCCCAACATAGACAAAAGTAAGATAAGCTCATCTAACGTCGAACGCAATATTCTTGTTTACAGTGCGACTGCAATAAGCTCAGCAGAGGGAGCTTTGGGCCGGCGTGCAAAGTCGCAGCCCGGGACCGGAAGGAAGTGTCGCCGAACTCTCAAAAAGCCCGTGCGGGGGAGGCTCTCACACGCCGCCACACGCAGACGCCCCGCGGCCGAACTAGTGCTCCGACTGTACAATCTGTTAGGAAATTTCTGGGAGGAAAGATGAATCAACGGAAACGTAATTTTAACGTTTAAAGCTAATGAGCTTTTTCATTTAAAAGGAATCGTTGTTGGACATTTTACGTTTAAAATATTTCGGTAGGCTAACTATGCTTAGATGCTGTACATGTGCATTTATATTATTACGTGGCATCAACAAAACTGAAAGCATTTTATGGAACGGTGAGATGTGAGTAATTTAAAGTTTATTTGAAGCAAAATCAAATAGCTTTTACTTTTTTTATTTATTTATGTAAAATTAAGGATAACTTTTATTTTAAGTGTAACACTTGTGTTGAAGATAAATTCTTGGTTATTAATTTTATCTGACGTCTTTCAGCTAACAAAGCACAGTACAAATAATTGAAAATTTGCTATTGGTACTTTCGAAATATTACTAAATTATGTCCCGAGGCAAATATCTTATTAAATTTAATTCTAATAATGATAATGTTTTATTAAGTCTGTGTAACCGAATAAATATTGTGTAAGAGTGTTATTGTTTACATTATGTGAAAATAAAATGTAATGTCATTTTTAATAAAATATTCAGAAATTTTTATAATGAAAAAAATTATTCTAGATATAAAAGAAATCAAGGAAAAATAAGCTTTTTGAGAAAAAATATTTTCCTGTTACTTATGCTGTTTGAAATACATTCTGGAACTGTGATTGATTTCACTGAAGATTTTCGTGTTTTCGTGTTGAATATAAATTTTTATATATATCTCACTGTATATGAAGAAATTATCCACAGCGTGATACAACATATGTAGAATATAATTGACTATATTTGGCGTTAATATTGTAGAAATTCATTAATCATAATTAAATGAAACTAAGTGATGTAGTATTGTTTCTACTTTATTTAAAATACTATATCACATAGTTTAATTTAATTGTGCAGAAAATAATCGATAAAATATTTGTAAGACCAATAAAAATAATATTAATAAATATAAGTAGCTAATCATTGTAAAATATGTTTTGTAATAACTTCCTATCAGAAATAAATCCTAAGAAAATATTATAACTAAATTTAAAACAGACAATATTTTTAAAGACTGTACTTACCAACAGAGGTAATAACCCTATTAGGCACGGTTGAAAAGGGTTATGTCATTTACTAAGGGTTCTACTTTAATCAATTGCTAAGCACATATGGCTTTGATGAGCAGCGGACTCCAGGCCCAGCGGAATATTGCGTCACCGTCTGATGCTCTCGCTGCTCATTTTGCATCTGGGGCCAGAACCAATGCTAATAAATCGATTAACTTGTCGGATCTAAGCTTGTTACGGCCATTAGGAGTAGTAATGTCTTAAATGAATATATATATATATGTATAAATATGTATATATATATGTATATATATATATATATATATATATATATATATATATACATATTTATACATATATATATATATATTCATTTAAGACATTACTACTCCTAATGGCCGTAACAAGCTTAGATCCGACAAGTTAATCGATTTATTAGCATTGGTTATATATATATGACATATATATATATATATATATATATATATATATATATATATATATATATATATATATAGTACTTGCAGGTAAAACAGATTATAAATTTAAAAAAATATTAAACTCAATGTCGAGTATTTCTTAAAACAAAACGACGTGTGAAATCAATAATACCGTACACCAAACGTAACTTAAAACTTGATCTAAAAACCTGTTTTCAAGCTTTAACGATGGTATACTGGCTCACCTTTGTGCGAGCTTAAAAACTTTCTCTCGAATTTTAGTGAAGTAAACTCGTAAAATAAAATAAGCATACTATGAAATTCTCGACGTATTTTGTCAAAATTCCACGTGGGGAGATTTAATACGTGATTCAGATTCTGCGCGCTTTTGTTACGTCAGTCGTCGGTTGAGGCGCTTCTTAATTTGCCTTAGGGCGTCGTTAGTGTAGGCGGACTAAAAAAACGATAATATAAATAATGAAGGTGTACGGAGGCTCGCATTGCAATGAACTTGTCGTTTTCCAGGGACCTGAAGCGGATCTGTCCCTCGAAGTAATTATTCGTCCGTTTCAACACGTTTACGTTTTAATGATGCGCAAGATCTCTCGCTCATTTTATATTTTATATAGGATTTTTGATGCATTTTCTTCATCCAAAAATATTTATTCGGTACGTGTTAGGAACTAGTGTGATGCAAATGATGAAATATGCGAAAAGGTTATACTTATGTGGAACTAAATGAAATTAAAACTTCTTTTACGTCAATTTTCATAACAGAACCAACTCAGCTGTGAATATTTAAGAAAATTAGCAAGTTTATAAGAGAACTAAGTCATTAGCAATTTCTTTATTGTTTCCTCTCACAGAGTTTTTATATAGAAAAAAACAAAGTTCTTGTCACATTTGATAATATAAAATTATATTCGAACTATCATCATTTTGTCTTTTTTTCATCATCATTTTCAAAAATGGCAGTTGATTAAAAATATCAGTAGTTTATTTATTTTCTCAAAATTAGATGATTGATAACGAGTTGCAGACATTTGCAATTTTCGTTTACTTTAATATTATCTGCAACTCGTTGTCACTTTTACACCAATTCGGCTAGCTTTCATTATGTTATTTCAATACGAAAAGATTTGTGGTCGCCAGTTGTATTCTCTATATGCCTGTAGATCGCACAATATTCCTTTTTTCAGAAGTACATCTGTATCGGATTTCACTGACTACTCCTTTCATAAATACCATACCATGTTCTTAAGTAGTAATTTTTATTTAATATGTAATTTTTTATTTGACTTTTTGATAATTTGTAATGTATCAATTATTGTATTATGTAAACAAATAAACGTTAAAAGGTCTTACTACTCTTCGGAGTAAGGTCTTAATTCTCTTTCGCGATAGACACGAAGAAGAACTGCGTAAGATTCATATACTTTGTGAAACGTACAGACAGTAAATTTAATGTAAACCAATTAAGTAAATAACACATAAACAACCTTTATGAACAAAGAAAGGCGCTTAGAGTGTAAATATAATATTGATTGTATGTAACTTACGAGACAAAATGCAAAAGGGCATATTATTTTTATATAACTTTGACAAAAAATGTAGTTCAGGTAAAATGTGTATGTGGTAATACCAATTATCATTTGGTTATACCAGCTAGGTTGGTAGGTCAATGTAATGAAGATAGACAAATAGATGTAGGGTTTATATTTATTATAATTCATTGATTAATCACTTTGTAATAAATGAGATAATATGAGAAGTTTGGATCAGAAAATAATATACATACATTATTTTGGTATTCTCTCTACTTCTTGACATTTCAACTATTAGAATATTCCATCAAAAACAGACAAGGGAAAAATGGGGTAATTTCCCTTTATATCATGCTTTTTATCCCTTTTATTTATGTCAGCTGGAAAAAGTAATCCGAATAACCGTCAAGACCCAAGTAGCTTCTGCATGTGAATCTGAGGAATGAATCAGTCGGTGCCATTAGACATGTTGGGGATCTCTACCTCAAGTAAATAGATTAAAGTTATATTTACGAAATTTGAGATATTTCACAGTATTTAACACTTCATTATATATGTATATTTCTCACATGTTATAGTTTTAGTATTGCACGTCAAACATATCTTGAGCTAGAGGGTTGTCAAAGGTAGCTCGAAATGCTCCGTGTTGATAGAAATACGGTGTCCGAAAGGTTATAAGGAACATATTGCCAGGCGCGCGTATATAAAGTGTACATTTGAATAAAAGATAACCATTAAACAGATAATATAATAAAATCAATTTTTAAAATTTGTTAGATTTTCTGTTAATATATGTATACTTTTCTTGCTTGACCAATCTTTTTCTTTTCGATATACAATATGCATTTATTTCAATTGTGTTATCAAAAAGTTACAATGTAAAGGTAATAAAACGAATAAGTAAGATATTGTAAATATATTTTTGTTATACAGCTATATTACGGGAATATTGTATAAATGGAATTAAAAGTTATTTGTTTTTTTTATTTGTTTAACATTTTTTATCGCTTTACAACTTTAGTTTACTTTATTGGCAATCCCTTCGATTGCCAATTGTATTGGCAATCGATGGGCATAAAAATAGAAAAAAAATATATATATACATACATATATATATATATATATATATATATATATATATATATATATATATATGTGTGTGTGTGTGTGTATAAACATATAATTAAGTAACAATGTAAATGTAAGGAAAAAGAATTAATTAAGATCAACAGATACCTAGCCAAATACTCGATTTTAATTCTGGATTTAAAATTCCATTACCCTTAGTGAAACAAAGTCTTAATTCACTAGACAATGCTTAAACATTTTAGAACTTTGTGAACTTAGGATTAGGAATTACGCAAAGTTTAAAATTGACAATGATAAGTTATTGTCCATATTGAAGATAAAAAAATATATAAACAATTACAAAATAAGTAGTACAAACACAGACATTATTTTTTCTATTGTATGTATATATATTTACTATCAAGGCAAATTTACTCTTTCTCATAAACTGTTTCTATAAAGATATTTATGAAGTTTACGTATATATCTTGATTTCATAAATTTTATGCTTACCGAGCGTATTTATACTCGTTAAGTGAAGTGCTACAATATTCGATTCTTTCTTTCTCTTAATGTCATGTTATGTATATTCTGTTACAGACGAAACAAGATGTCAATCTGTACAGGATGTAGTAATCTAATGTAATTAATGTTGTGTATTATTGTTTACAACGATTACATACATTTTTAAAGTGAAAGCATGTTACTACTTTGTATTTCCTAAATACGAGTAATCATGCAAACACTTTGTTTTCACAAGAGATGGAAGAGAAATTTTATTTTTCACATAAAAAATAAACACTTTTTATAACAAAATATTTTATATTAGAAAATAATTATTTTTTAGTTTTATCATTTCGTGTTATTAACGTTAATAGTTTGATCCGCATAATGTATTTTTACCTAAACACATACAATTACAGATTCTTCTGTGTTTACCTACTTGTACAAAATATATAAGAAAGAGAGTAGTGACTAATGTAAGTAACAAAAACAAATTGAAAGTTAATAAATAATATAATAGTTAAGGAAACCATAATAATAATGAAATATATGAATAACGATGTGAAGAAACATGTAGAACATGATCGAAAAATGTTAAAAAATTTTATAAGATGGTAGTTTATCCACCTATGTATTGAGTTTAACGGGGTAGAAACTATGTACGATAGAAACTACGTATATTTTGTTATTGCTGGTTGAAAATGTGGGGCGTATAAGTAAAAAAAAACTTGTGAATTAAGAGCACAATTCTCACTAAAACGATTCCGTAGATACTAAGATACATATAAATTTTAAATAGTTAAGGGTATTAACCTTTTTTATAATTGTTAATTTTATTATTCAGCCTTGATGTATGTATATATATATATATATATATATATATTTATATATATATATAGTCTAGTATACCTTTAATAGGCAAACAATATAATAAAAAATATCGTAAACTTCACAAACAAATTCATTGTAGTTTACTCTGAAATTATCTAGTCAGATTCTAACAACCCTGTCTTTCATGATTTTTCTTCTTTAATTTCGGAAAAAGGAGTATGTTTTTTAAATATCTGTAAATCTCCGAGGTTATAATTCTAAAAGAAATATTTTGAATTTCACCCAACTTAATTTTTACTTAATTTGTTTCCTCGAAAATCACAATGTAAATATTTTTAATTTTAGTTACTGCAATATCTGCGTATTAAAATGATTTATTACTATACCAAATTTCAAGTGTCTGCGTCAAATGGTTTCTGAGAAAACCGAATGATACACGTAGACATATGGAGACACGGAATCCTAAAAATAAAAAGAAAATACTTAACATTTCCCGAAGAATTTACCGTTTCGCTTTGGCGTAACAAATGTGTTAGAATTAAAAGCATGAATTATTGATTTTTGGAATAAGTAATTAGTTAAAAGTATTTTAAAGTGATAAAAATGGGTTTTAGATTTATATCCTCAATTTGGAATAATTTTCATACTACAGGATTTCATCTACAGGAATTGAAAACATTTTATGAATTATAAAATGAACGTAATATCAGGAGAAAAATTATATTAAATGCCGAATGAAAATTGTATTGGGATTCATTAATACTTACTTAAATGTTGAGAATTTTTATTGTTATAACATATTTTTATAGTTATATATTACTTACTTTTATATACATAAAATTTAGTTCTTCGTAACTATATATAAAAAAATAGAATCTAAGCTCCTATGAAAAAATTATTTAATGAAGTCCAAAACAAATATAATGACAATGACGGCTAATTAAAGTTAAAATTCATCTTTAATATCTATGTGGGGCATAGCCATATAAATCACGTCGCACTACACGTCGATGCTCTACAATATCGAATAAAGGCAGCGTCGTCCCCTCCTGTATAAACCTATAAGAGATATGAATGTTCCCACGTAATATGTACGCGCCGTCTGTATATTTATGTAGGAAGTAGCCAACACAATAAACAGTACAATATACTTTTACGAGACGAGCGCGGCGAGCGCGGGATATGCAACAAAAGACGGTTTCCGGAAGCGTTTTTCCTTGATTAACTGCTCGTCGGGCGGGCGATTGGGCGGGCCGCCCTACAGTCGTACGTGACTGCCGAGGGCGGGCAGCGCGTCACTCGCTCTTCATCCTAAATTGATTTTATTCTGACGCTTTTTATAATGATTCTGGTATCGTGCTTTGGATAATATTTGTTATTCGACTTTTTGTGTTGGTGATTTTATTTCGGCGCCTTCGGTGTATTTTTTATTTTAGAATACATTTCCTTTTATAAACCAATAAATGTTTCCTAGATAGTCAAGTTCACAAAAAAAGTCACTTTATATAACGTGTATACCGTACAATGTACAAAACTCTACTAAGTCACTTAAAATTCGTACTAAGCTTTAAAAAGTGTGATTAATATAACTCTTATTACAATCATTAGATGTAATATAAATAAATATGCTATGTTATAAAATATACCCGTTTTCCATAAACTATATAAAATAAAAAAAATTAATCATACTAATTAGTTTGAGTTGATGGTGAATATCGAAACTATTATTTCTGTCACACTTTTCACCTTCCATTTAAAAAATGCATTAGGAGTACTATTAGAAGGCATATTCACTTACAGTTATGCATTCAAAGCATTTCTAAGTTTATTATAAATAAAAAGTTTGAATGAAGTTTTATTAGAGTAGAAATTTTATTTCATAAACAGATATTGTTAAGTTTTTATAATTCTCCTTTTGTGCACTTATCTTCGAAACAAACAGAAAAAATGAATGAAATGTTTCATTAAACGATTTTTAAATGTTATTATCCTGTTATGAGTAGGTTTTCTTCTAAAAAGGGGTTTATTCTGTTAATTATTTTTAAATTAAAATTGATATAAAGATTATTGAGTGAGTACTTATTTGTAAATTAGGCGTCATTTTGTTCAGTAGCAAGTTAAGTAATTGTTCAATATAAAGTAAAAGGAGATATCTTTGTTGCCACAAAAGTTTTTCTGACCACGTATACCTGTTTTTATTGGGTGCAACAAGAGTAATATCCATTTACTTTAAATTAAGACAATGCATTCTCGATAAAGTTACAGTTTGGGAGTAAACAATAATCAAATTATAAAGATTGCCCATTAATTAGTTGTGTCTGATAGAACTCGGTTCTTATTTAGATTTCAGTTCATTTACCGGCGAAGCCAACATGTCCTCTTCTTCTTGTTATTGAAGTTAACCCCTCCTTTTAATAATTTTTTAATGGAATTGTTACTTCATCGTTGTTGTCTTTAATTTATTGTTATTGTTTTATAAATGTGATACGTTTAATTACCTAAATGTTGCGCACATTTAGTTTTAAGTAGATAAGGTTTTTTTGAATAAAGGAATAAAAAAGTGGTACAAATATTAAGAGCATGCCATACAATCTAGTATTATAGTAACAGCTTATAGAATAAGAATACTTGTTTTGGTATAATTGCAATTGCACTTGTACACGAAACTACACTTGGTACTCATTTAATAAACATCAGTGAGAATTAATGAAAGAAGCCATCCTTCTATTTATCATATTAAGTCGTTTCCTAACCAATCATTCTTCATTAAAGTCCTCCCACAATAGCGATATCAAGGTAGCTTTATTGCGAAAAAATCACAACAAAAATAAAAGATTGATGAAGGATGCCACGAGGTTGGCTTCGAGGTAGCGCCCGTAATCGTATAATAATAAATATTCGCGTATTTCATACGGAAAATCTCAGTGGGGAATTATCCTTCGCGACTCAGAAAATTAGGGAAATAGATGGAAAAATATAATTTCGCGGTAAGCTTACGCGGCGCTTTTCTCGAGGGTAACGTTAGACGTAATCTTATAATGCTACTCTGCAAGGGCAAGTTGTTTTTGTTTCACGTCCGAAGAATTTTCCCTGGATGTAGCACAGAGCGAGTAAACAAGCGAGCCAATTAGAATGGTTTACGCATTCTTATGGAATAAAAAGCTGAACTTTTTGTAATTTTACGGAATATGATTTATATTTTATTGAAATTGTGCTTCATAACAATTAAAGACAATTTAGACTTTAATATTTCATTAACTCCTTTCAAAAATAGAATGTACGGGAAAACGTGATATTTTAAAAAATCGAGATTTATACAATAATAAACGATGAATAACAGAAAATTATATACATAGAGTATGAAAACTTATATTTATAATTAGAATCCGTTTATATTAAGAAACTTTTTTATCCCATTTAATAATTATCATTATGCTACAACTATGTTTAAAATATCTTTTATATGACTATAACAGTTGTTTCTGCATTTAAAAGTTAATTCTTTTAAGTTTTAATTAGGAATTAAATCAATTGTATTCTCAAAAGAAATAAACGAATTTAACTCTAATTAACGCATTCATGGAAGTTCTTCAAAAGGCTTATTATAGATTAAAAATATCACATTACATTTAGAACATGCAGCCTCAGTCGGTTGGTATTTTATACAACAAAGGAATTTGTACCGCAATGGCGCTTAACTCATGCATCCTAACAAGATCCTAAACACTTTCAATGCCGATACCTGCTTACGCTATTTCACACAAACTGGTTGGTTCGTTTGAAGTGGTGAATTCGTCCACAAAGCACAGTGTGAACTTTTGGGCATAACGAAATTGGAAACTGAATTAAGTTACTTTGAACATTGTTTTTATTCGAAATTTAAAGTTTTCGTGAGTAAACCTATGAATTTCACTGACTAGTATTTAGTTCAAAATTTCGTTAGTAAGTTTAATTAGCAAAAAATCGGATAAATTTGAATTAGCAAAAACCAAAAAATATAATATTTTGCTTGCTGATTATATTACATTTATTTACTATGTATGTATACCTATTATGTTAATTTTCCTCGAATCTAAATTTATTTTTTTATTTATCTTAAAAAGTTTTGCAAAAGTATATATATATATATATATATATATATATATATATATATACATATATATATATATATATATATATATATATACATATATATATATATATATATATATACATATATATATATATATATATATATATATAATACATGTATACTTAGAGCCTGAATAAATGGTAATCATGGGGCCCAATGTTCGGCGACCATGAATGAGTGAGTAGAACCCAGCCTAGCTCCTCTAATTTATAACGAGTACATTTCGCAACATGTGGTCTAGTATTATCATATAGAAAATAAACTCGATCCTATTGACTACTCAATTTGTTAGCTAATCGGTCCAATTGTTCACAGTAAATATCTGCATTAATTGTAGATCCCTCTGGAAGTAACTCCCAGTGAATAATGCCCTTGACATTCCACTAGCAGCTGTGCATCACCTTTTTGGCACTTATTTCAGGTACTGAAACTCCTGTTTATCCGAAACCCAGCCATTTACGTTTGCGTGCATGGTTAACGTATGTAATCTACTACTCATTGCCAGTTACTAACTGATTCAGCCAGTCGAAGTTACGTTTCAATGTCAATAACTGTTGACAAGTACCAACTCAACACTGAAGGTGATATTATGACAATTCGCGGGGTATACACATACCGTATTTTGAAACTTTTCACTATTCGTGCAAATCTATGGTGCCATGATTGCAGTGTAGCTATCTGCCAATTGACTAGTCATCAGTCGAGGATCCTTATGAATTAGGCGTCGTAACCGTTGAACATCTAATTCAACAGGACGTTCGGTACGTGGTTTGTCCTCAAGTCGCGTAAGGCACCGTGGACTCGCCTATCGCATGACATATATTTTTTGTCTTTGCATCGTAATCCAGACGAAATTCATAAATATCAATTTGAATCTATTATCATTTATATAATTCACTTAAAGCTTGCATATTTATACACTACAGTAAAACCTTCTAGAAGTTTTGAAATTGTGGCTAAAAACTTACCAGCAAACCTAATATATATGTATATATATATATATATACATATATATATATATATATACATATATATATATATATATATATACATATATATATATATATACATATATATATATATATATATATATATATATATATATATATATATATACACACACAGATTTTAGCTTTAGAATAAATTCTGGCATACATTGAATATTTTTGTAAAGTTTTGTGATCACGTTTAGGATTGAATAGAAGAGTCCAGAGAGGACATTTCCCAAATTGAGATTAATCATGATTGATTTACTGATATCCGTTAAGGAGTTCCTTGGTTCATCTCCATAACTCATCGTCAGACCCTGATATGCTTGATGGTGTAGTTATGCTGCAAAACAACAACTACTAGTGTCAAATATCTTTAATCACGGTTGATTTACTAACATCCGTGTAGGAGTTCCATTGCTCATCTCCAGAACTCATCTTCAGACTCTGATATGATCGATGGTGTAGGTATTTGGCAAAATAACAACTACTAGTGGCAAATATCTTTAATCACGGTTGATTTACTAACATCAGTGTAGGAGTTCCATTGCTCATCTCCAGAACTCATCTTCAGACTCTGATATGATCGATGGTGTAGGTATTTGGCAAAATAACAACTTCTAGTGGCAAATATCTTTAATCACGGTTGATTTACTAACATCCGTGTAGGAGTTCCATTGCTCATCTCCAGAACTCATCTTCAGACTCTGATATGATCGATGGTGTAGGTATTTGGCAAAATAACAACTACTAGTGGCAAATATCTTTAATCACGGTTGATTTACTAACATCCGTGTAGGAGTTCCATTGCTCATCTCCAGAACTCATCTTCAGACTCTGATATGATCGATGGTGTAGGCATTTGGCAAAATAACAACTACTAGTAGCAAATATCTTTAATCACGGTTGATTTACTCCGTTAAGGAGTTCCATTGTTCATCTCCAGAACTCATTATCAGATCCTGACCTGGTCGACGGTGTAGTTATTTTGCAAAATAAAACCTACCAGAAGCGAAGTTAAAAAGAAAATTAAAAAACCTGTCAAGCATGAGTAGAACTTGTACTACGAAGATTCCATACATATTTAGGCACTTATAAACATTTAAGAGTACATAGTATTTCCATTCCTTATTTAGAAATATTATTTCTTCAAAATGCAATATATTATTACCTATCATATTTTTCACAGATATAAAAACGGAATGCGTATTTCAAAAATTATGTACTCGGCTATCTTTCTTACAATATCATATTAATTGCCAGTATGCCACAATGAACTTGAAATAATAGAAGTTCATATCGGACGATGTGTTATACAAGAAAATAAGGGAAATAAGCATGTATACACTACACGTGAATAAGCATGTATACACTACACTATACAAGAAAATAAGGGAAAAAAGCATGTATACACTACACGTCAATAAGCATGTATACACTACACTACACAAGAAAATAAGGGAAATAAGCATGTATACACCAAACGTGAATAAGCATGTATACACTACACTATACAAGAAAATAAGGGAAATAAGCATGTATACACTACACGTGCTCATTTCTCTTATTTCCTTCTATCACTAATGGTCTGTCGAAAGTCTATGGCGTAAAAAGGAACATGCCATTTATTTTACGTTCTACGGATCCGATTTGTTATCGGCCGGTACCAGAACAGCTAGTTGCGCAAATGTCTTCTACTGCTAATGAAAATGCGGGCGTTCGTATATGAAGAGATATTATTCTTTTTACTGCCATTCCTTGGCTTGAAAAGATATTGTTTTGAAACATTTAAAAAAAAAAAAATATATATATATATATATATATACATGTATATATATATATATATATATATATATATACATGTGTATATATATATATATATATATATATATACATGTATATATATATATATATATATATATATATATATATTTCGTATTTATAAACGCTTGTCTATATTACATTTGAATTGAATTTATTTTTCACATTTAAATGGCACTGCACATCCATATTTTGCTTCTTCATCCTATATATCTATTCAAGTGATGAGTTTCTAATAGAAATGTTTAAATCGTACATAATCAGAAAATAACATCATTATCTGATTTTGAGTGTAATTTGAATTCAATTCCTCGTAAAACAAGATTTTACTCTTAAATCGTAATCTGTAACTTAAAAAGAATTTTTTGTAATTATCTAATTCCTACCAATTCAATTATTTCCATTTCCTTTACTTCCAAATGACAACATTAAATAGAATATAGTAAATATTATAAATACGGGTAATAACCTGTCTTCCGTTATTTAACGACACTTTGCTAGAAACAATTAATTATTTGGGACCCATGTAACTTTTTTCTTTAATGTTTTTGAATATTAACTGTTGAAATATACGAAGATCATATGATCTATCACTATATTATTACATCGGATTACTTTGTGAAAAAAAACTGTGATAGGCAGAACAAAATAGGTAAATATGTGTATGCATTTTTAAGGACCGTCTTTTTATTTTGAGATGCGGTACCATAAAAATTACCTATATTCACAGTTACGTATTATTTTCATAAGCAATTTTTATGGAATAAATGTATCAACAATGAGTTTAAAGTATTTCCATTTAAACTTATCCTTGGTTTAAAACTTATCCTTAATTAAATTTTTTCATAATTTGATAATGAGCTTAAATCTTAATTTTGTTACGAAAACATAGCTGACGGGTTAAGGACTTTTTGCATTCTTAAGCCAGGTGCGAATAAATATATTACTTATATATTATTTAAGGTGTTAAATACTGCCCATAAAGAAATTTTCATTTTCAGTATCAAGTTCGGTCACAGTGATATTCTTCACAATGGTGTTATTGGTGTTAAGAATAGAAATCCCTTTATTATATCTCTAGAGCTAATAATTTATACGGATTACGCATGCAGCTCAAGTAGTTTTCGTGCGTCATTGGTTGTATTTATTTCAGCTACTATCTCTTCACAACAATGCTGAAAAACTTAAAAATTCTTTTATTTCATTGATATTATTCCGTTTGATCCAATTAGGACACGTGGACCATTGATCATGACCCTTTTGACTATAATGAGGTCTACGAGTAAAATGTTCTGAATTACTTTTTTGCTTTATAGTGTGTTTATCGTCATTATGTTTTAAAAATTTCGTCTTAATCCTTGTTGCGCGGTTAGTACCATAAGTTTTAACTCGCGTTTAAGTTCTGAGGCATTGCAATCTCGTATCCTATTTGGATCAAACGGAGGACTATCCATGCGCTCAAATCATTATTAAGTTTTTCACCATTGTTGTGAAGAGATAGTAGCTGAAATAAATACAACCAACGACGTACGAAAACTACTTTTAAAGTTTCATTATTTCTATAATTATTTTACTCCGACCTATAAGCGCTTAATTCTTAATTTTGTTATAGCTGATGGAAGAAGAGGTATTATTTTCTGTTTACTTATATCGGTGTTGCCTACACAAATGAACGAAATACTTTATGATCAGGGATTTTTGATAGATCTATGGGTTTTCAATAAAATTTTTTAAACTATGAAATCAAGAATGGTCTTAAACTTTTAATCACATTATCAGATTAGAATTATTTTAATATACGTACATACAGTAGATCTATCCCAAGTAGGAAGATAATCATGCAAATTCTAGATTTTCTTGTATTTTTAAAGATAAGAATGACAATTCAAAGTTTTTGCTCTAAGTACACTTTGAGACCCATGTACAGGGATAATATTTATAATTAAGGATAACATTTGAAATTCTTAAAAATTAAAACAAATGTCAATTTATTATTATTTTTATAAATGTTTTCTGCTAAAATCGTCAAAATTTCACATCTACGAGCACCGTTCTGTGGAGTAGTGGTTTCAGTCGTCTTAAGACTTCTCTTCAATGGCAAGCAGGAAAGCAGCTACTATATAATTTGCGTATAACAAATAAATACTTTTTCATTTACCTTCAATCCTCATTAACGTATGATAATCCCAAAAGTCAAGTTTAGAATCTACGACGGATAAATTCTACTTCTATGTTTAAAAAAATATTATAAAGGTTAAGAATTATTTTAATAGATAATGCTCTTGCGGGGACATTTTTTTCTTTTTATGGAAATATGTATATTTTATGTTTATATGGAAATTTTAGTTCAAACTAAGTAATCCCTTTTCAGATTTTTATAACGTAGTTTGGGTTGAAAGGGCTAAATATAAGGGCTATAAAAATAATTTTTCTGATAATTTTAATTAGTAAATCTTTTAGAGATATACCAAAAAATAGGTCCTCCCATTCTATTTCAGAAACTACTAAACCTAACATTATGAAAAATAGAGTTTTTTAAGAACCTACATAAAGGTTGTATTTGAACCACAGTGATTATTCTAGAACTCATAATTTTTGAAATACGCGTCCCGTTTTTACACCTGTGAAAGATATGATAGGTAATAATATATTTCATTTTGAAGAAATAATATTTCTAAATAGTGGATGGAAATACTATGTACCCTTAAATGTTTATGTGCCTAAATGTGTACGGAATCTTCGTAGTGCGAGTTCTACTCATGCTTGACAGATTTTTTAATCAACTCTTCGAAAAGATAAACTCAATCTGAAAAGAAAATTTAGGGGTGGTCCTTTATAAATATGATGATTATCTGATGATAAGATCCGGAAATGAACGATGAAAATCCACTATGATTCGAGATATTTGCTACGAATAATTGTTACATTGCAAAATAACTACACCACTTACCAGGTCAGGGTCTGATGATGGGTTCTGGCCATGAACAATGGAACTCCTTAAAGGATGTTAATAAATCAACTGTGATTACAGGTACTTGCTATTGATAGTTTATATTTTGCAAAATAACTACACGGTCGACCAGGCCAGGGTCTCATGATGAGTTCTGGAGATGAACAATGCAACTCCTTAACGGATGTTAGAAAATCAACCGTGATTAAAGGTATTAGCTATTAGTAGTTGTTATTTTGCCAAATACCTGCACCATCAATCATATCAGGGTCTGATGGTGAGTTCTGGAAACGAACAATGGAACTTCTTAACGGATGTTAATAAATCAACCATGATTAAAGATATTTGCTACTAGTAGTTGTTATTTTACAAAACAACTACACCATCCACCATACCAGGGTCTGATGCTCAGTTCTGGAAATAAACCACGGAACTCCGGAACTTAACGGATGATAGTAAATTAAATGTGATGATGATTGTTACATATAGTTATTACTTTATAAAATAACTATACCATTTACCAGGTCAGAGTTTGATGTTGAGTTTTGGATACGAACAATAGAACTCCTTAACGGATGTTAGTATGTCAACCGCGATTAAAGATAGTTGTTACATTGCAAAATAACTACACCGCCGAGCAGCTTGGGTCTGATGATGAGTTCTGGAAATGAACAATGAAACTCCTTAACGGATGATAGTAAATTAAACGTGATTCAAGATATTTGTTACTGGAAGTAGTTAATTTTCAAAATGATTACACCATCAACCATGTTACAGTCTGAAGATGCATTCTGGTGATGAATATAGAATGGTAGTAAATCGATCGTAATTTAATATATTTGCTACTGGTAGTTTTTACTTTGCAAAATCTGATATTGGATTTCGGATCATCCGAGTTTGGACTTGTTTGACTTGTTTTAACGTTGCAAAAAGTAGAAAAGCAAATAAGCAAGTAAGCGTTATACCGGTACGTAAAAAGGCATAAAGACATGTTTTTAATTGGTTTTTGATTGAAATATTGCAATAAAATTTACTACCCTAGTCGATTTTTATGAAATTTTGCACATGTATTTAGTTTCCATGACAATAAGATAATGACATTAAGATAATTTAAATATTTGATTCAAATTCTTCGATCTGCAGATGTATTACCTGCCTAAACAGTGAAACATGAAGATCTGCTGTTTTTAAATTACAATTGTGGGTTTCAAACAGAGACTCTATCATTGAATTTCGAGTTACATTCCCTTAGTCCCGATGCTGCAGGGATAATGCTTGTCTAAACAGTAAGATTTGAGGATCTGTTGTTTTTAAATTAGTGTCGTGAGTCTTAAGCAGACACTCTGGCATGGAACTCTAGATTCCAACGCCTCAATCCTAATCTGCAGAGCTACTGCCTGTTTAACTTGTAAGATTTAAGGAGCTAGTGCCTTTATATTAGTATTGTGGACCTCATGCCGAGTCTCTGTTATTAAACTGCGGATTTAAATTCCTTAGTTTTTATGCCAGAGGGAAGAATGGGTTTACTGTCCGCTTAAATCTCGAGACATAAGGAAGTTAATATTGTGGATCTCAACAGCGCTACTAGCCTAAACCATGAGGTTTGAGGATCTGCTGTTTTCTAAATTAATATTATGGGTCTCAAATAGATACTGTCACTCCGAGTTTCAACTCCTCAGTCTTGATGCTGCATTGGTATTGCCTGCGTAAACCATGAGTCCTGGAGGTATGGTGTTTTTAAATTTATGTTGTGGGTTACAAATGTAAACTTTGTCAACAAAAACCGTGTTGTAATTCCTCAGCATGATACCGCAATTGTGCTATCTGTTTTGTGTATATTAACTCTTATTTCCAACATTAATCAATCATTTTGGATCATTTTTTCTTTATTCGAATGGCGCTAATGTATTATAAAAAATCGATTAAAATTTTACCAGGCAATTACACTTGCTCGACAATGAAAAGCACAGGTGCCGAGATACAGTTTGGATGATATAATTCTAATGATAATATGAAAATAAAGTTTCTAAAGTTTTTATTAGGACTAAAAGCGGCATAAATCTACCTCCTAGCAAAATCACGGTTTTAATGATGAAGTTGCTGATAGGAACTCTTCACTGATGAGAAGTAAACTCATAGAGTTTGGACTCGTTTTAATTAATAGTATGTGCAGATGTATACCAAAGCGTGAAGTAACCAGGATATTAATTTGCAGATATATAGTATGCGCAAGTATCTATAAGCTTGAAGCACAGATTACGATGAAGCCAAACGAGTGAATGTGTTTTATATGTCCGTATGTACGTATGCGTGTATATAGATATGTATGTATGTGTACATGTGTACATGTGTATGAATATATTTAGGTTCATTAAATATCCCAAATGTAGGTTACGATTTCAATAAATGAGATTTTAATTATATTGAAAGTACTTCAAAAGTAAGTTCGTGACATTCTGATTAACATAGGCATTAAAAAAATTTAAAAAATGATGTTAAATAAATTTAACCGACTTAAAATAATCATCGATTAAGTAGCTCAACAAAAATGTTAAAAGTAATGAAAATACGAGTCCTAAGTTGGGACTTGCGTTCTGAAATAAAATTTCAAAACGTAAATAAACTTGCAAAACGCTATTACTGTTACAGGTTTTTGGAATCATGTTATTATTATCTGTACGCAATCTGCCAAAAGCCAGCAGAGCTTTTTATTAATTTTTTTATTAATATTTGTGTTTTTATTTATTGGTATATACGAGATTGTTTTATATTTACTGCTATTTGCAAGGATTCGGCTTTTGTTAGTGAGGATTGTTAATATTTCACAATTGACGATGATATAAAATAACTTTTAAAAAGATATGAGAAATATTAATAAAAATTCTAAATTATTTAATTTTGGTTTCTAGTTGGCAATGTAATATAATATACCTATATACAAATTAATTATTTTCTTTTTCGGTTTCCAGCAAGTAAGGAAAAAATGGAATGTAACGAAATAAATTGTTATGAAAACTCTCAACGTCGTATTCAATAAAGTTTATTAGTTGATTCCTGCGCGAAATTACGTTATGTTTATCTTGTCTAGACGTTATATTACACGTTATTGCTTCGAATAACCTTGTAAATATTAATACATTTGAGTTAATTTTGTACGGTGAATTTGTAATTTCAATACGAATTTCAGCAATAACATTGTAGAGTGTTTATGTAATAATTATATGAAAAGAAGTCATTATGCATATTATGTTTCTATACGTTAATGACTGATTTTTCTGACAGTTACGAGTGTCCTTAACTGACCTTATATTTCAAAACAGTCCCTAACATAAAGTTTATAAACAGAAATATTTTTTATGCCTTATTGTTAATTGAGAATATAACACAGTAGTAATAGCTTGTTTAACTTAAACTACGAAACAGTTATTGTTAACTATTCCTTCTGAAAAGGAAAGTATTCATTATATATTTGAATGAGATAATACTGTTTATGTTACCTATAAATAAAATTAAGACTTACTAAGTTGAGAATTAATTCCTTTATAACTTCCCAAACACCGTAAGTTCGATTAAGTTGGTTTATTTGTATGTTACCTAATAACACTGCAACTAAGCAACAAATCTCTATCAAATTTAGCATGCATCTAATTCATGTGACGTAAATTTATACAAATTTATATTGTTGGCTTTACGTGTCTAGAGTGCTAATACTACTAATAGTGTATATGAATGTTTGGCACTTAACCAAGCCTAGGGCATATATTAATTCTAATTTCTTGATTAAATTTAACATATAGCCTTATTTTTAATCAGAAGAATAAGAAATTACTTATTTTCTGCATGATTAAATTCGTTCGTTTTTATGTGATAATACATACCCAAACTAGCATCTAACTAAGGCATCAATATACAGCGTAAAATGTGAACTAAATTTATAGGTCAGTTGCTTCGAAGTCTTAAAACTTGACAGTAAATATGGATCTATTAATAGAAAATTTATACAGTAAAAAGCTAACCCTAAATGTTTGCTCTCGAAATGAGTTCTTTGGTTATCTGACTTTCTACGTAATTTATTTATTTCACTTAATTTGAGTGTATTTTATTATGGCAGTTACAGGTATAACTTGCAAACAGGGCAAACAAACTTTCGTGTGGATATGAAGTTTTAAGTTATAAGAACGAAATTTATTGGTTCTGCATGCTATTTTCTGTAGTATTTCTAGTCACATATTATTTTTAATGTTGTCCTTTTCTTCGTGTATTCAAAGGTTAGTATGTTTTAAAATCAACCAGGCGATAATCGCTGCACAATTAGTAATTAATAGAGAATAACGCTTGATACCCCAACACTGTCCTATATAATCTTGTCGGAAAATAAAATAGTCCATTTTTTAGATATTAAAAACAATCAAAGGCTTCCATAACAGTTTATAATAGAGAAGTATTTAAGAGAGCCATAATTTTATGTATGTTTTGAACCGTGACTAGTATTAAGTGGTTTCCAATCGATCACTAGTTACATTTTAAATTGGAATTATTATAAGACCGTAATTTCTTTTCTAATCTTTGTTATTTATGCATGTATCACATTCAGCTAAGTTTTTGAATTTTGTGAATATACGTGAATTTTTATTACACGTAATATTCTAAAAATCTTAACTAATTTATTGAATTGTGTGTGTTATCACGCGTAATAATCTTAAAATTTGTAATTAACTTCGAGTCCATTATATTTAAGCTTCACTTGTTGAGAATGCTTTTGAAATACATTGATAAAATTTTAATAATTCTCAATTTAAAATTCTGGAAATAGTATATTTTAATTGTAGTATTTGTAGTGTTTTATTACCAGAATTACTTCATGGCCGAAAAAACACCCATATCCCTGTTTAAAGTAATGCCAACTAAGGGGTCAAAACAATTTTATAGTGAAAAGAAAGGAATGTTTAGGTGAAAAAATATTATCCTATGGTTAGTTCTCGCTTGAAAATTAGAAATTGTTTTAAAAATTTTACTAGAATTTTATTTTTGATATTATTTTTTATTAATAAAAAAACATTGTACGGTTGCACAAATATTAATTAAGTGGTGTGATTTATTATGACGATGCGTACATTACAATACCTGTTAATACATGTGTATTATTTGTCCATCTTAAAGAACGATGTAAATCAACTGCTCCCAAAAATCGGTTTTTTAAATAAGTTTTAAGGGAATATTGAAAAAAAAATGTAGAAAATATACATAAACACTTTATTAATTTGGTCCTTTATGTATAAAAAAATATACGAGTATTATATTTTCTTACATTTGAATAAGGTTCTGGTATTGTAATATTGTAGTTTTAGCGTATCGAGCAATTTTTTTTAATTTACAGAAATCAATTTATGGCGTTTTGACATTAAGTACGTATTTTCAGGACGAATTGTACTTTTAACGGTTTATGAAAATTGTGTAATAAAATGTTTCTGAAAAATGACACGATAGCCCATCATAAGTAAATTATATTACAAGAATTTTTCTTTATTATTTGAAGATTATTTATCTTAAAAAAGTTATGATGTAGATAGCGGGATAGATTTTTTGTGGTATTAGGAATAACCTTCAATACTCTCGATTAACTACTTTTAAAAAAATAATATATGTTTTTTCTTATGTTTTAAAGACAAATACAATAAATGTTGAGTACCGTTTGATTTCTTTTTTTTCAAATTTTGCCATAAAAATTATTTATGCACCGATTTTAGAGGGCTGTATTGAGAGTACTTGAGGGTACTAGAAGGGTACTAGAAGTTTAAATTTCAGTACGTTGGACATGTCCTTTATAAATTCTGAGCTCCTATTTTCCTTTCATGTAGAAGTGATACCAATATATTAATTTATAATTTATGGATAAATTAATCTAGAATCAGGATTATCAGGGATCTTTTAAAATATTCAATACTTGTACAGTTAGGTTATTACCAAACAGAACTCAATTGTCTTTATTTGTGAAGGCAACTGAGTTCTGTTACGTTGGAATTACGCAACTCGTATCAAATTCTGAAACTGCAGCTTCAGTATTTCGATTCTTGATTCATCAAAGGAAGTCGAACTGCTACCGCGACAAGTCGTGCATTCTAACAAGATTCGAGATTCGCTGCATTTTCCATATCGAGGGTTGGGCTTGCTTCAACATAAACTAGCATGCTCGTTTTAAATAATAATTTTCTTCGTGAAGTCATATGCATGTTTATGAAGAAGTTAAACAATGGTAATAACGTGAGAAGTCTTAGTGTTTGAATTGCTTCCAATATTTTCCTCTAACTCGAATATACAATGTTAAACAATTTAACAGTTATCTTCAAAAGGCTGTCGTTTTGTGAAATTTAACTTAAACTTAGTTTTAAATTCAAAATCCTACTTAGCTTTAACAAATTGTTTTATAGAAGTATTTCTATTATAAATAATATTTAATGCTAATCCCTAACTTCAATTTCATTACTCCAAATTAAATTGCATTTCATTTTAAACTATTGTAAGGTTTATTCTGAACAAAAATCATCGATTTTTTCAATTAAGTATAAATACAAATAAATGGAGGAATTATTTCTAAAGCAGGTAATAGTGAAGCAGAAAACGAAAGTTGGGCGAGCTAAATTTTATATTTCTTCCTTTCTTCTTTTTAACTTTTTTCAGTTTATCGAAACTAGGAAACTTTTTTGAAAAATAAAAAAAACTTCCGCTGCAAACGGTAAACTTTGCGCAAGAACACAACTATTTCTTTCTTTTTCCTTTTAAACATTTTTCGGTTTTCCGAAAATAAGTAACTTTTTCCAGTTTATGAACAAAAATAAATTTTGCAAGCGATAAACTTTGCTCAAGAACCATACCTAAAATTTCGACAAAAAAACATTGGAAATTCATATGAAGTGTATGGAACCTGACGCGAGCGAGAAAAGCTCTCGAAAAGGTGAACCAGAGCGCTAAAGGGTTTAAAGGCGTGGTGGAAAGCGGAAATCACCATTCATTTTCCGTTCAGCGGATTCCATTTGTATATGTTATCGGCCGGTGGCCGCGCTGGTAGTCGCTGCTTCGCAGATGTCGACTACTACTGATAAGTAAAATGCGGACGCTCTCACCTAATGGAATAAGAAGACATTACTCTTCGTCCTGTCGTTCTTTGTGTCGTGGATACATATATCACACCGTTAATATATTACTGTTCAACAGTTAATATTTAAGGTTTATACTGCTTAAAATGTTTTTATTTAGAATATTAAAGATTGACCTATAAAACAGATTAATTCGGTTAATTTTCAACAAAGAAAGATTATTGCGTTTATAATTATTTTTTACCGAAGCATTATTTCTATAAAGAATAACGGCATGTTGAGGTAAAGAATAACGGCATGTTGAGCTTTGGGTGAAATGACGCTGACCGCATGCAATTCTTATATTTTCTAATACTACTCTATATAAACGATCTCGTATTAGATTCAAGGTATCTCAGAATTATGATCTCTATAAAATCATATTTATTTTTTATGATCTATCCATTTTATTTGTACGTTAAATAAAAAGTAAAAGCCATAATAAACCATTTGCAATATTGATCGCAATAATTCTTCATAATTTACAGGAAATTATAAATATTACGTTGTATAAATAGTGGCATGTTTTTATTGGACAATTTTTTACGATATATATATATATATATATATATATATATATATATATATATATATATATATATGTGTGTGTGTGTATATATATATATATATATATGTGTGTGTATATATATATATATATATATATATATACTTATATAAACTTAAATAGGAAAGCATTATATTGTAAAAGGTTGATGATTTTTAAGTAGGTTCATGTTCTTTCCATAGATGTATCATATCCGAATGTGCCTATTTTCAATTCTATGATACCAATGAACGAAGATGAAAACAGATGAATCTAGCCGTTAAATTAATACAGATGAAATCAGAAGAAAATTTTGCTTGACCGTTTCGGGCAAAACAGTACATAAATAGTAACAGCAGTAAGATTGCCTGCGATGGAGCTGTGCGGTGTAAATC
This sequence comes from Druceiella hillmani, assembly GCA_039881145.1. Classification (NCBI taxonomy): domain Eukaryota; kingdom Metazoa; phylum Arthropoda; class Insecta; order Lepidoptera; family Hepialidae; genus Druceiella; species Druceiella hillmani. The sequence goes on along the minus strand of JAYKKI010000001.1, from coordinate 47,308,540 downwards.
AATTAAGTGGCAAATATAGGTTGACCGCAGCTTTGGTCGTCTTTCATTAGACATGCATTTTAATGAGCGAATTTAAAGAAATACTTATATCTACGTTTAAATGTGAGAACAAATTAGTGTTAATGTGATAATAATATTTTAAAACTAAAAAAGAAAGAAATAGGAGTCCGTTAAATCGTTATAACAGCTTTTAGAATATTTCCTTATTAAAAATACAATAAATGTATGAGTATATTTTTGTGTCGTCAGTAATAAAAAAGGTTATTCACCCTATATATTGTACTGTAATACATGAAAGTTGTTTTAATATTAAGTACCCAAAAATTTATAACTTACGAATTTACAATATGTTGTTTTAATATTATTGTCTGGGCCATTTTCTGCTAGTTATGCATTATAATTTACAAAATTATATTTAAAAAATAACGAAAGTAACATCATTAGTAAGTTAGAATAAAATATTATAAATAAACTAGGAAGTAAGAAAAGAAATGCGGTATGGACTACAATTTGATTAAAATAAAACTATGTATATTTAAAAATGAAGTGAGGAAAATATGCTTTTATTTACAACGTTTGTAATACCTATAAGTGGTGTAGATTCATTGCGATCAATATTCCGAATGGATTATTGTGGTCTTTATTTTTTTATTTAACATACAAATTTTGATGGTAATCTAATGGTGATACATTAAAAGGATAATGCTATCAAAAAAGCTTGTACGAGATTGGAAATAAATATTTGATCGATCATTTATCCATGATTATATAATTTGAACATTTAAAACAATAACATGGATTGCTCATAAAAACAAATATAATTTTGTTGAGAGCGCAAGCCTAAAATACCTTTAACCTAATGCGAGATCGTTTATATAGAGTGGTATTAGAAAATGTAAGAATTGCCTGCGATCAGCGTCCTTTCACCCGAGGATCAACATGCCGTTGTTGTTTACCTTTGATATATTATTGATAGAAAAATAATGCTTCGGTGAAAAATAATTATAAATGCAAACACTTTTCTTTGTTGAAAATTAATTGATTTAATCTGGTTTGTAGGGAAATTTTTAATATTCTATATCAAAATATTTTAAGCAGTTAGATACTTTAATATTGACTGGTGAACACTAATAAATTAACAGTGCAGTATATGTATCTGCGACACAAAGAACGACAGTAAGAAGAGTAATGTCTTCTTATTTCGTAAGATGCGAGCGCCTGCATTTTCCTTATCGGTGGCAGTCTGTGAGGCTCGCGACCGTCAGCGCGGCTACTGGCCGATAACAAATACAAATGGAATCCGCTGAACGGAAAAAGAATGGTGATTTCCCATTTCCGCTACGTCGTTAGACCCGTTGGCGCTTTACTTTCTCATTCGCCTTTTCGAGAGTTTTTCTCGCTCGTGTTAAGCTCCGCTCACTTATTCCATTAATTTATAATTTATGAATACATTAATCTAGACTCATTCCTTACGAGAACGGACGTGTTCGCGCTCCGCGTAAAAAGTCATAAAAAATAATTGATAATTACTTTGCAGTAACTTTCTCTTTGTAGTGTGTTAAATAGTAAATTATCAATATAATATTATAATAATTAGGTTATATTAATAATAATCTAGAGAAATTTTAGGCAATTTAAATAATATATGCTATGGTGGTGATTTAACATTAATAAGTCAAGAAAAAATCCAATTTTTTTCAGGAAATATATATTTGTTACTATAAAAATAATTAGTAAAATACTGTGGATATGGTGTTTTGTGCTTGTAATATAATTAAAGTATTTTATACATTTTAAATGTATATGTGATATTGACATTTATCATATAATTGTTATTTATCATCACCCTGACAGCGAACTATTCATTGCCTAGACAAACGTATCAAAAAATGATGTACCATCGAATTAGTGAGTTTCCCAATAAAGATAATTAATACAATAAAGATAATTAATAAAATACTGTGTAAATATTTTCTGTGCTTGTAATATAATTAATTAAATTATATTTTTTTAAAAGTTTTCAATTTATATATGATAATGACATTTATCAAATAACTGTTATTTTTCATTACCCTGGCGAAGAAATATTCGATACCTGGGCAACCATATGAACAAATGTAGTGATGTGCCGACAGATTAGTGAGGTTACATTATCTTGAATTTTAATATAATTTAGTGTTAATAATTTTGATATTTAAATAATTACATTATTTCAATTTTTAATATATTAACATGCTATTATTATAATAATATATTTTCATAAATAATTTAAATAAAATAAATTTAATGTAAATCAACACTAATATTAATATTCATAGTAAATAATTTAAGATAATATTTAAAATGAGTGTGAAATATAACCCTCTTGATAGAGATAATATCCGGTTGTGAACGGAGGGTATGAAATCGTCTGTGGATGAATTTTTAACTCAAGAGGGAGAGACTAAGAATAGTTCTCACATAGATTTGAGTAATTTACAAGAAGGAGGGGAGAAAAATTGTGATATAGAAATGATTTTATGGTCAATAAATCTATCCAATCTACGATGCAAAACAATAAACATAATAATGAAAATCAAAGAAGCGGAGAACAGATTGAGATTACTATTGATGCTTTACAAGAAACCAGAAAATTAGCAAGCCCATGTAGTTGACTGTTAGCTACCATTAAAGAAAGGATACTCAAGTTCGCTAACATAACTGTGGCACAGATTGCTTTTTGAGTAAGGAGTTGACATTTACAAGAAGGGAACTTAAAGTCCCAAATACGGAAAGAGACTGTGCAAAGAGAGAGGCGGAAATTAAAATTAAACCATTATCATATAGTGCGACTTTCACGAGTGACCACCGTCAAGTTCAAACAATGGCGAGATAAAATATTCCTATAGTACAAAAAGAATCTCAACCAACTCGTAAACCTGTGTTTATCTTTGACAGTAATAGAGATAAACCAAGATCAAGTGTAGAAATGCTGAATACGCTTCAGAAGGAGATAAATTCAATGTCACTTGGCATAAAAATCAATAGGTCGGCTCAGATAGTAACGCTAGCATGGTATTTGAGGCCCGCGATATTGAAAGTGCTAAGAAGTTGCAAGAACTACTACTACTATAAAAGGACTTAAATTCGAAGATAAGAGGGATAAGTTTCATCGTTAATAATATACGACGTACCAAAAACGCTGTCCAACCACGAGTTTCTTCATCTTCTGAAGGAGGAGAATTTTAGTAGTTTTCCAATTACTGAACAAAATAAAATAAGATTTAATGCTCGTATCTCAAGATCGGGTAATAAAAACTTTGTTATAGTACTTCCACAAACCATACGGGAGTGTCTACTGAGGGCAGGTCACGTTTTCTTTCAGCCGACCTTCTGCTGAGTAGCAGATTTTGTGCAGGTGACCAGATGCTTTCGATATCACCTGTATGGATATGTGGAAAGGCACTGAGAATATGAACAATATTGTTACAGGTACACCAAGAAGGGACATGGTAGGAAGAACTGCTTCAATGTCGCTGAGACAGAGACGCGCTTTAAGAAAGGCGCTGGGCACCGTATCGGCACTGCACTGATGCCCGACCTACGTTCAAGGCGGCTTTGGATAGGACTGTGAGGTAGACAGCCTACTATCAATAAGCTGGAATTTATACAGCTCAATGCAAGACGGGACTCAACTGTCATGACAGAGTTCTTGATGACCCTTAGAGCTCGTAAATATTGTATCGCGTGTATACAGGAACAGTCTGCACTCAAGGGGCGTAGTCTGGGATTGGAACCCTTCCTCGTTCTGGAGAGGGGGCCGTATCCTATTGCTGCGATTGTTCTTGACCCGAAAGGGATAAGCGGTCTGTAATTGAAACACTTATTGACTGAACATTGCTTAGTAGCCCAGATTTCTCTCGGTTCGTTACAGCTTGTGGCTATAAGTATTTATTTTCAATATTCTAAGCGAACCGAAATATTTGCGAACATCTTATTTCCTTTCTTCGTTCAATTTGGCGGAGACCAGTGGATTTGTGAAGACGCAAACACGCAATCTTGTCTGTGGTACTCGAGACATCCAAATCTGTGTGAAAACATTTTAGAGGATTCATTCACCAGAACGGCCTCTTGCTTTGCAACTTACCTTGAATACCCGCAACATCCTCAGGGCCCTCGCGAAAGAGTGATATTTATATCACTCTCGTCTTGAGTGGGCTTGCGGTGAGTGCAGCTGGAGGGTTATAGTGGACGTTTTCTCGAGTGACCACAGAGCAACTTAGTTCTTCATCTCCCAGGCGCACACCACACCAGAGCCTGGGGCGCAAACCAGCACAGATAGCAACAGGAGGAGGCCAAGACTGGGATAGATTTGCCAAATTCTCAAAATTGTCAAAATTTGTCAAAATTGTCAAAACTATTAGATCGTCCTAATGTAATGGCTGTTGAGTTTCAGGATAGGGTTATCATCAGTGTCGAGGGAGGAAAGCGGGCCTAATTGTCTTGTTCGATGGTATACTCGTGATACCCCTTCAGGGATGCGGTACCATCGCGTAGGCGGATGACACTCTGTTGATGATCGAGGAGCGAGCCGCAGGGAATTATAAAATCGGGCAGTCTACTCCCAGGTTTCATTACTGAGACATTAAGAATAAGCTCAACTTTGCTCCACAAAAGTCCGAGGCCGTCCTCTTCAAGGGCGGATTGGCGAGAGAGCTGTCTATTGCGATGGTTGGTAACAGTACCTGGGTAGTAATACCTAGGTCTTTGATGCACGGAAGAGCTTTATACCACAGGCGCGGTATATCGGTGAGAGGTCTTGGGAGCTTTCAATGCTATGGCCCGGTTTGCCGGTGCCGGGTGGAGACTGAATAATTCTACCATCAAGCTGATCTATGCGACAATATACCTTGGTACATTAACCTATGCCCTATCGGTTTGCACTCCGTGGTGCGGTGAGGTCCAGTAAGTTAGACGGGTTGTGTTGAGCGTTCGTTGCTGTTGGCGCTGACCAAAGCTCATAGAACCTGCTCAACGGATGCGTTGCCAGTTTTGGCGGGCCTTTTGCTCGCCGACTTCATGATTATGGAACACGCGGCAAATTTCATTTGGTACGAGGTAAGACTTTTGGTGCTGGTCCACTTTCAGTTTTTGGCAAATGAATAGATGCTGATAGAAAAAGAAGTATTTTGGAGAACGTTGATGCTCATTCGCAGTTTAAGTGGTCTTCCCCCGATTCAAAGGAGGAAACGACTAGTTTATTTTTCCCCGACGTATCCGAGCGGTTGTGTAAGAACCAGCTCGTCACCGATTACTACACTTCGCAGTTTTTAACCGTACCAGTTTGTTTAGATTCGCCCTTCGAGATAACCCGGCATGCTCCTGCGGTTTCGAAAAGGGTGACATGAACCATGTTACATTATTCTACCGCACTAAGCACGATGATGCGCGTATAATTTTGACAGTGAGCATGCGTAGCCTTAGAACGTGGTATCATTAGACACCAAGATTTGGTTGAGAATGGATTGATCTTTGAGTCATTTAGAGCGTTCGCTAAGTGTGTTCCCGAAAAAATTGAGTTATTAAATTATTCATTGAGTAGGGATAGTACTTAACAAATTTGGGTGGAAGCGCTGTGATTGTAAATACGCGATACTATTAGGGGACTTTTCTCTTGTATGAGGGGAGATGTTAAGAGTCTCCGGAGGGGCCCTGATACAACCCGCAACTCCGCTCACTCCATATGCATTTCCATCGTTTTTTTGTCGAAATTTTAGGTTGGGTTCTTGAGCAAAGTTTACCGCTTGCGGTTTAATATTTTTTGTAAACTGGTAAAAGTTTCCTACTTTCAGAAAACCGAAAAAAATAAAAAGAAGAAAGAAAATGTACCTAGTTCAAGTTTCGTTTTGTGCTTCGCTGTTACCTGCTTTGGAAATAATTTCTTATTATAATGTCTCGTTTGAGAGAATTAAACTACTTTACATACTCCTTCATCTGTATTTGGACCACATTTTGTTTATTATTATATTTTTTGTCTGATTATGGAGAACAGTTAAACATTAATTTCAGTGGTTCCGTGGTAAAACAAAAAACAATGCACTGTACTAATACATATACTTACAAGACTACTTATTTTGGTACTCATTGTAGGATATAATTGCAATTTGTACCTTCACAAAAATGAAAGTAAAGCGCTAGCATCCAGGAGTGGTTAATGAAAGTAAGGAAAAAAAGTGTGTTTTTACTGGAAATATTAGTGAGTAAGCATGAACTATATCGTATGTAAGTAAGTACGTATGTAAATAAGTACGTAGTACATGCATACGTGTGCACGTACCTATGTACGTTTTCAAAGCGTTTAAAACATAAAAAGAGCATCCAATCGACTACGGAATATTTTTATTTGATATTGTTCAGAAAAAATAAAACGATAAGTTTCCGTGCTCGAGTATCTGTTCTGTCCTTAAGTTTTGCGATCGAAAGTTTAAATTTACGTCTTAAAATAACTAAAGTAAAACTAAGTGGATTGAAACAGAAAAAATGCAAGCTATTCATAAAGGTTCATAGATGGTGCCCCTTTTTTGTAGTAATAAAGGGCAAACAATATAATTTTGTCTATCATGTTTAGGATATAATACGCACTTGGTAAATTTAACATTAAACTGTGATTGCGTCACATCTTTATTAGTGCGTTTCACGCTTTGTCTTATTTTGATTAAAGTTTTGTTAGGCGGAATTTGGAGGAATTGAATTTCTTTTGGTAATGAAGACATTTAATTTGTTTATAATTTAATATGATATACGGATATGTATTTGTATCTATCAATTCAGATAACAAGATTAGAAACATTCAAAAACTATTTTTTTTAGAATTTTAATTGTTAGTTTAAGAGGTCTTGTTTAAAAATATCCTCACTAAATATGTAATTCCCGTCTTATCTCAGAAACTGTTTACATAGTCTAGACAATTCATTAAGTAATGTTGCTTCATAATAACCTTATATACCAGTATATATTAAGTTAACTAAATAAATTTCGTACACTATCACATATTCTTTTCACGAGAACCCAGCGTAATTAGTTTACATTTCGAAATTATCGTAAGCAAAAAGTTATAGTAATCAAAAAGATAATTTGCTTTGTGACTTTACTCGTGAAATTGTATTTAAAAACTTAACACATATTGCTAGTTAATGCACACGATTGAAGTGATAAGTGGAAAGTGTTTTACACTTTTTTTAAAGGAAGGTGTCTTTCAAATGTCATGCCTGCTCCTTCCTGTCGCGTTTTTATATAATGAAATTGAAATTTGGAGACAGAACGCTGTATCATTATGTAGATTTCTTTTACATTATATATGTAAAGTTCTTCTGAATCAACAATAGTTTTGCTCTGTATATAATCATTTAATACAGATGTATTTTTTTATTTACATCGTACTAGATTTTGCTCGCGACGTCGTTCTTGTCCTTGTTTACGTACGCATGCGCCATGGATCTAAAATATACGTTATACTTTATTAACAAAATATTTTATAAAATCTAAATCAATTAACAGAAATAATAACACAAATTAAAAAAAAATATATTAAAATTTCAAATCGACACACTAAATTTTATTGAAATTATTGATAAAGTTAGTGCGACGAAATGAATTAAGTTCATGACATTTTTTTTAATTATTCAGTCAATTCAATTTACGAAAAATTTACGTACGTCTTGCACTGTATCAATACAATGAAAAATTAATCGGTCAAGTACGAGCCGAACCTCATAAAATAAGTACTTACCGAAGGATGCAAATGTAATTATTGATTTTTAGCAATATTGTTGCATGTTGACCAACTTTCAGCAAAGTTATACAGAAATAGGTTTGCGATTCACATTATTTATATAATTATTACGGTAGAAGTATTCCGTATTTTCCCGAACACTGGAGATCTTTAGAAGCATAGAAATATATGGAAAATTGTACACATGCACTACGTTTGGATCTAAGGTTCATATGATTTATGTAGCAAATTAAGTAATGTTAGTCCATAAACTATAAGAAGTCGTAAGCGATAAGTCTTCTTGATTGATTTAAATGTTTATAAAAAATATTTGAATTTTAACACAACACGTTCGCATTCAAGTAGTTTTTTTACCTGCATTCAAAATCCACAAAATATCTCGTAGCGACAATCTTCGAAAAGTTTTCGATTTATTTGAAATTGTTGTTACCCTCAGTTACCACCAGAAATGTTTGGTCAACAAACTCGTTTATTTTTTTGGCGCCGTGCTGGATTTTGAAGGTTTCGTTTGTTTTTAAATTGTATTCTGTTTACCCGATACGCATCTTAGAATATAAAGTCTTGTTTAAATAAATACGCTCTTATTGATTATGTGAAATAAATGTAAATAAATTTTGAACATATTTATGGAATTTTGCACGTTGCTAAATTCTCATGACAAAAATCTATGCTACTTAAAAATATCTGTTTCTTCAAAAAATTCATTATCAATTTATTTGTTTTCATACGATCTTAATCAGTTTACGGTATTCATTAGGAAAAAAATTTAAACATTTTGTGTAATTGTGCTAGGTATTAATGAGCCTCTCTACTTATTGGATAATAAGGAGTGAATCAAATCATGTTCAATAACTGGCCCATATGATTCGAGAAATGCGCGTTATTATTTCAACACTTAGAAAAAGGTAGTTGGTAATTTCTTGTTTTTGTATTTTTTTATCATATATAATATGCTTTCATTATTAAACATTATTAGTACGGTTATGTTTTAAGAATGCAACACATAGCAAAAGGAGCAAGTACAAGGGAACTATAAAAGTAATGAGTGTTCTATGTTTATTGAAGATTTCGTATTTAAAAATACATACATAACACTATAATAACTTTCTAACAACTTTATAAACACATAATTCAATACCTACGCGAAATTATTATATAATATGCTTTATTTTCCATATTCCGCATAATATGCTTTTTCACTTAAGACACATTTTTGGCTGAGTCCTTTCAAATCAAAATCTTAAACGGGTTTTACTGTATATACTACATAAGTTATGAACACCGAGTGCAAAATTTGTTGTATATATATACATAGAAAAATAATTGCTATTTGTTAGGTTTTATTATTATGTTTAAGTCGTTTTTTAATATTTTAATTTAAGATAAATAAAAGACTATGATTCCATGGAATAATTTTTTAATTTCAATATTAATAGAACAAAAAAATACTCAAGTAAATCACAGTCAGCAGATTAGCTTTAGCCATTTCAATTATAAATATTTTTCTATTTTTAATCACAGACAGTGGATAAATTATTACTGTACTTATGTTTAATTATCATTTAGATCAGTAAATCTTGCAAAATACAAATAGAATAAATTACACAACATATTTTACATCTAATACAATATGCTGCAGTAAATATATTGACATTTTTTATCTACATCTTTTTTGCGAATCAGACTAAGCAATTAAATGATCTGCTTTATGAAAACGTACATGTTCGGACGGCGCTAGTTGTACTCTCTCTTCGGTTCTAGTTCTTCATAGTCGCTGTCAGATTCAAAATCTGAGGACAGACTGTTTTGAATTTCACTTCCAATTCACAACATATACGAAATTTCTTGAACCCTTAGACCTAGCCGAACAAACAAAAAAAAAGCGTTAAAATGGCATGTAAGGAAATAAGTATGTTTTATGTAGTACAGGTATTATACTGGGATCTTCGTACTCACAGATGGAATTGACACCACATGTATCACCCCTACTAGATTAAGAAATATCTGATGTTAGTCACGTATAAAAAAATTTAATTACAATTATTTATACGTTTGTATTATAAACAATAAAAAAATATGAAATGCATTTGGAAAACTTTCAAAAACTAATTTTAGTACGAAAAATTTAAAAAAGTACGTGTGCCGCGTGTCTCCTTCTGCGTCATGTTTATTCACAATGAAAATAAAAACAATATGAAACGCAATCTCATCTCATAGATAGATGTTTACTTTATCCACTTACAGCAAAATTATGATAAACATCATCGCAGATGGCGATGTGAGAATTTTTTCTTTCCCATGTAGTATACACACTACGCCAGTCCTCAGGAGGTTAAAATAGTAGTGAGTATACAGAAGAGGCGAGAATATCGGCACAAAACGGGAGCTGAGAGTAGTTGCTGAGCAAAAAAAAGCGAGTTTATACAGAAAATTTCGATAAGAATTAAACTATTGCAAAACTCAATAGGCATCTATTCTAGTAATTAACCAAAAGATAGAAAAAAAGAATCAAAAAAATGATTCCAGAATTTTGAATTTGTGAAGTGTTCTCATATGTAGAGGAACGTGAGACGAAATGGGGTAGTGGGGTGGAATAGGACAGAGATATGATTCAGATCTTTGGTCAAGCTTTTCTTAGTTCTACTAACATGAGAACTGCAATGAATGGGTTTGATAAAATAGGAATTTGGCCTGTCATTTCAAGTGTCTTTACGGATTTTGCTTTTCTACCCCTGATAAGTAAGACGTTAAATTAGATTATACATAAATTGATGTTATTAATAAAGATATGACAAGCACCAACTCTAGGAAGTAACGCTCATTCAATCAGTTGAATCAACTCCGATAGAAGGCAACTATCAAGCACATAAATTACCATTACTTCTTACAGAAACAATCAATAAGACGGTCTAAAGTTTACCTGCGTTTAAATCATTACGATTTCGATAGCGATGACGATTATTTTGTCCTTACTTGCGAATTATGCTTGCACAAAATAATCAATAGTTTCTTATAAGAGTACACTCCATTTCGTCTCAGGGTATGTGAGCGGAACGGGAAATGGAACTTTTTTCAAAACTTTTTTACAAAGTCCTCTTATTTTTATTGCCTCCACATCGTCATTACAAAATAAATTATTCGTATATTTCTTGGTATTTTTACTTTCAATATCACATTATGATAGCTCAAAAGTTAGCTACCCCATTCTGCCTCACATTCCCTAACATACTTACATAAGTAGAAATTAACACACGGAGAGTCATTTTTAAAAGGCAAATTTAGATGGTAATAAAAAATTTTAAAAAATTTAATTTTTTTTGTTATTTATATAGTTAACTAAAATAATTAAAAAATATATTGATATCCCTATATATTTTTAAATTATTTTAGTTATTATAAATAATATGCTAAAAAATATGTTCACTCCACCTTATTTCTAAAACGACTAAACCAAAAATTATGAAAATAAATATGCTTTCTTTGAAGCCCACACAAAGGTTGTAAACTGTCGTGGTGATTCTAGATATCATAATTTAAGCCCACGAAAGATATAGTAAGCAATATATTTATTTACATTTCACAGACGATTTTCTCAAAGAACATACATATAAACAATTCGTTTGCAAAACAAACATATAATTTGTCACTAGATAACATGTTTAAAATGTTTAAATAAGAATTTAAGAGTGGGTAAATAAAGATTTTAAACAAGTTTTTTTCAGTATGCATTAGATGGAGTATTATTTGAAAGGGTTTGTTAAGAGGAGTACATAAATATATTTATAATTTTAAATTGTATATTTAAAAGGATTTTCCAAAAATATGCCAAAATAGAGCAATATCTTTCATTTGTAGGGGTGGACCGAGTTCTATTCGTGCGTGACAAGTTATTTATTTTTCTTTAGTTTTTGAATATTACATTTGTTCTCTATTATAAGTTCTTATAAATACATTAGATGTAATATGGATTATTAATTATTTGCCAAGTATTGGCAAGATTTGAAGTTATTTCTTGTTTAAATATTATGTTATTTTTAAACTTCAAGTACGGTTCCGTTTGCATCATGCGTTGTAGGAATACGACCACGTTCCATCCGGCCAAGTCTCCCATTTAACCACATCTGTAGCCTAACAAACAACATTTTCCACAAATTCATATATACCATTATATAAAAAAATATAATTATATACAATTAAATATAAAACTTAAAAGAAATAATTATGATTAGATTAGTAGAACCTGAGAAAAATAAGCATAAACGTGATATTTTCACTATTTTTTATCTTCATCTTTCACTGATATTGCTTTTTCTCGACATCAACGAGGCTACAGTTCAATTAAGCAAATTAAGTTTAACGAATAATGACTTATTTTTTTATGTTATTTTTGCAGGTACTGCTTTTTAAATATATTTGCTGCCAAAAATAATTATATTAAAAGATTCACCAAAATTTTTCACGTTTTTAAATATTCTTTTAACAGAATACCTGGAGGACATTTTTAGATACTCGTGTAAACATAATAAACACAAAACCTATTCAAATATTTTTATCGAATAGTAAATGGGGCTTTAGGTACCGCCATCTGTGAACTATAATGAAACAGGTAGAGTCAATGGAGGAATGTTTATGAAATACATTGTATTAAAATCGGGACAATTACTGGTCTTTTGAATACAATCTTTAAAGCGATAATAATGTCTCTAGTTAATAAAACAACATTTTTTCCTACATTTATTTTGCAGCGACCTTTTAGTAGTTTGATTTCAAAATACATTTTTAGCACCGCGCTGAATAAAAATATTATTACATACGAAATTTTAATTAATTAACGGGGTTATTAATATGATTCGATCATGTGCATAATTCTTAGTACCACTCTGTCGCATGTATATTCACGGTTTTATTGTAATTTGTAATGCTTTGTTAAAGCGTCTATGAAACAAAATACTTTTTGGATATGATAAGGAAAGTTTACAATAAAATAGAGAATTATACAATAAATAACTTTGATCTATTGGTAGGTTAGTAGACAGAGTACAATTTGCGCATTTATTTCATTGCTTGTTATTCATTTTGCACTTTTTTTGTTCGATGCAGAAAAATAATTAATTTTGAAACTCAATTAAATGATAAAATTAATACTGCAGTAAAACTGTATTTTTCTACCAATGTCATTTTTTATAACATTTTTTAAATGTGACGTTCTGAGTAATTGGAAAGTTGACGTAACCCGAAAAGTTATGTTCAATCTGCCATATCGGTACAAATTTTAAAACTAAACATTACATGAACATTTAATGCAATTACCAAATTAAATAACTTTTTTGTACCGCACTTAATTCAAACGACCTCTATTACACTGTCAGCGTAACATGAATCGTTATCTTAATTTCCACAATTTTATTTTATTACAAACTAAACACCATACTAATAGCTATGAAAAAAAAGTCTTGTCATTTTTGATGTTTATAACATGCCCTAAGAGTTTATGGTACAACTTGCGTCTGTAACCTATGAACAAGCCGAATTATCAAATTGTGCAGAACGTGACTCATAACAATATTATTAAAAGAGTTACATTACAAATCTATATTTTATATCATAAACTAAATGTGCTTTAAAAGGTCGAGTAACTTGGGAATTGAATTTAAAATACCTAATCTAACTAGCCTAATGTAACCCGATCCAATCTAACCAAAACCAATCTAATCTAAATAAATAGAAAGTAATAAAATCTAACCCAGCCCAAGCCAGTGCAGCCGAACAAAGCTGAATCCAACACAACCCAGAAATTACCTAGGTTGAGCTGGATCTAGCAAGGCTAACTTGGGTCAAGCCAGGCCGAACCGAGCCGGGTTTGATCCAACCGGGACACGCACGCCCGACTTTTGCGAACTGAAGCAAAAATCGGGAGCGATCTGGACTTAGATGTGTGACAGCATGGAAAATGTGTATGATGTTTTGAGAAGTTTCACTTTTTTCAACGTTCTCTGCGTATACAATATTATTTTCATTTGACTTATTTTTAGTAATTTAGTTATAACTTCATCATATCATTATTTATCTTTGAGTTTCAATCGATATTGTTCCGTCTTTGCTGCAACAACTAATTAATAGTGGGACAATTCTAATTCAAATAGTTTTATTCAATTTTAACGAAATAGGTGCTAACACACAAACCCTTTTTTAAGTTCCTCGCATTTTTCATGTCATAACGACAAAATGCGACCTTTGTACGATCCTTTTTTGTGCGTCTGTCTGTCAGTATATCAAGATTATTTATAAGAGGAAGAGCCAGGGGTATCAATTTGATAAATTAATATCAAATACTGACGTCTATGGTTTCACAGTCCTGTAAAAATTCAAGTTTCTAACGTAACGCAACATAACGTCACGTCACTGGCACATTACGTCACGTTACATTTTCGCTATGCTTTATGTAACGTAACGAAACTAAATTAAAGTAACCTAACCGAACCAAACCTAACTTAACTTACCTTAATGCAACTTAATATAGAATAAAATAACTTAAACTAACTTCTGACATGACCAACATTTATGAGCTCTTTTTAATATATTATACTAGAACGAAGAAAATTTCAGCAGGATGTAAAAAATAAAATCTTCAAAATTATTTTTGTGATTTATACATCTATATGGATTTTAAATAATTACATGCGTTTCATGATATCTGTTACTCTCTTATCAAAAAACTTAAGGTTAGTACTGAAATCTAATTATAATTTTCATTTAACTGTCCGTACGGATTTAATTTTTGTTGAAATAAGCTCGTCAGTAATTTAGTTTTGTTTATTATACAAGCTAATTTCTACTAGAAAGAAGCTACTTCGCTTATAGAATCCAGTATGTCATACAATTTTGATATTCGAAGCATTAGGGACCAATATATCGAATACCCATTAAAGTAATGCATTGATCACATCATCTCGTATTGACCCGTTGATATACTGTACTGTCAGTTATACTAATGAGTTAAAAAATATTCTTAATGGTTTTTTCTCTAGAAAATTTACTTGCCCATTCGGTTTACTTAATTAAATCGTTTAGACATTAGGGAAAACACAATAAATAAATATATATGATATATTCTACGGTTTGCTTTTCAATCCGTAAGAACAACCTCAGTTACTACTAATGTTAGGTACCTAGAAAAATATCATTTCGCGCTAAGCTGTCAACGTATTTTTCTCGACGGTTCGTCACATTAACCATAATTGCATAATGTTATCTCACAATGGTAAATTGTTTTTCTTTGCGTCTAGAGAACATTGTTACGGGAAAAATGTGCTTGCTACAGACCCGAAATACCCAGATTATAATACTCTAATGCCGGAGCTCTATCGTTTCTAATGGTTATATTTACCATTATTTATTTTCATAAAACTTAAGGAGGTTTTTCTTCCATCATTAAAGTACTGTAATTATAATATTTATTAACATAAGCAATATATAACCAATATGGAATTAATATTACTTTAACAAAATATTTGATGAAAGATTTATAAAATAACAATAAGAGTAGGTGTTCATTAGACAATTATTTTCATTATTATAATTTGTAATAATTCCTTTTAAATACTGCCTGAAAGCTTCTCCGTATTATTTATATTTCCAACAAATGAACTTCAATTTTGAAAAGAAATATAAAAATACCAACAACAAATTTCTTAGGACTTGCAAGTTCTAGTGCTTCATGCCTACCCCTACCTCTGTACATATCCTATTAGATGAAAATGAGTTTGAGACTCACACTGAAATTTATGTAAATTATACTTCTTTAGGCGCGTTATAAAAAAATTATGAATTTTATGATGCACGCCACGATGCTATAAAACTCGACAGGATTTTTCCAGAATCGTGTGCGCATCGTAAGCAGTTGCTCACCAAACATTTATTTACATGTGTGAAGTGGATGATACTACATTCATTATAGTTATTGATGTGTTTGTAAATACACAACTCGTGGTTTATATTCATAGAAATCTAAGTTATATCTGTGCTTTTAAATAATATTTTTAGTAAATGAAATTTAATAACAATCCATATAATAAAAAAAAACATTTAATAATAGTGAATATTCGTGATAGAAATTGTGCTTATAAGCTTTTTTACAATATATTTTGTGTATTTCTCTAAGTGACCATCTAACTTTCGCAGTGGTATCCAGTCACAATCATGTTGGTGATAATTCCCACAATGTATCTTTGTCTACTGTAACACACAATCAAAAACATGCTAAATAAAGTTATTCGTGTATTATACCAAAGAAATATAACTTCTAACGCGCGTACATAAGTACACGCAAAGATTTTTTTTAATTTGAAATTTATTTGATATGTTTTCACAGTTACATTTTATTTAACTTTATTGCAGTGCATAAGAAGAAAGGTTAATTTTATGGCGCAAGTTGGTTTCGGCGCATTGGTTGAAATAGAGAAACTCCTCTCGATTTGCGAGTCTAGAGTTTGAATGGACAAACAATTGGTAATGGAAATCCATTTCCTTTAAGTGGGCGTTTTAAATAAATTAAATCTCTAAAATAATTTGAAGTGAATGTTGTGTTCTAAATAGTTTTGTAGGAGCGGTTTTAATTTTATTGCACTAGTTTTCTCGTCTTTTTTTCTCTATTTTTTTCAATATCGTTCAAAGAAATAATTACATAAGTTCCGAATTTTCGTAATTAGGTAAACTCATTGATCCAAAATCAATACGCTATGTTTTCAAAGTTTAAACCGCAACTTTGGTGCAAAGATAATTATATCACCTTATGTTTATAAGGCAATACAGTATTCGGTACGTTTTTATAATATATAATCTGACTAGTAACCTTCGGTATTTGAGCTAATTTGATACAGCGAGGTTCATTCATGAGAATTAGTTTTAGCGTTTATATTTCATTTCGCAATCATTTGGTTAACGAATCTTCTTGGAATTATATAATTTTTTTTACATACTATTCTCTACATTGTTTTCAATAGAATACATCAAAAAAATACACTAGGTCGTACTCGGAAACGGAAAAGTTATTTACTTAAAAAAAATTTAATTTATCACGTTTTTAAAACGGACTAAAAATTTAAAATAATTTCGCCTCGCTCTATAAAGATTTATAACTCGATACATGTTGCCTTGGAAATTAATGATAGTGAATTTTTCATAGCTATGAAAATACTTATACAATCTGCAACGAAAAATGGGGCGAAGTTCACCTAACTCAGCGACTATTTTATTGCACCACAAATGATATGACATGGTGTGTGAGTTTTTTTCTACAAAAGTTACTCTCTACACTCCTTACTAATAAGTATTGTATACGCCCCAGGTTTTTCCTTTCAGATCTAACAAGTGTTTTCACAGATGTTAAAAATGCACAATCACAAATTTTCGAGAAAATATGGAATCCTATGGATGTAGGAACCCGAAAAAAATTATGATTCAGGCTATATAAATCAAAAAAAGGTATTCCTTTATCGAAAGATCTTAAGCCTTAGAAAAAGCAAAACGCATTTATGATTTCTTCCAGTACAGCGTCTGCACTTTACATTCGAACTGTGAAATAACGAATTTTATTACATACATATTTGCAAAACCTACTGGTGGTGCTGAATTACAATCTAATCATTTAATTTTTTTTCACTTTTGTATTGCGAGAGAAATACACATACGGTGAGCGCTGAATGGTTTTGTCATTGTAGCTGCTTATATTTTTATTGCTTTTATATTCCTGAAAGAATTCTCCTGCATTCACATTGAATTTTTTTAGTTACAAAAGAGATGTACTTTTCAATTAAATGACATGAAAGGTTTGGTGTCTCTTTTTTCTATCTATTAGTTAAGTACAAAATAGAAATTATTGGTTCTCAGAGTGATTTGTCAGTTAATTTTAATAAGAGTTTCCTTTTTTCCTGCCCGACTCTTCTCCTTACTCACTGTCGTGTTTAATTTCCCTAATTTTCAATGTTTTATTAAAACTTTTTATTTAATACACAGTAAAAATATTAGTACCTCTTTTTGGTACTATCAACATAACAATTTCTTGTATATTGTAGTGCATTATAATTTATATTTTCACCGTTACTTTTAGAAATATAGTGGAATTCAAAACAGTTTCGTAGATTTATTTCTTAAACAATTTTTCCCATATAAGTGCATCCTATTCTCATAATTCAGTAATATAAAACCGTCCCATTCCCATAGTTCCTCTAATAAATAATATTGCATTTAAATGATGTGTTATTCTTCTAAAAATGTCAATGATAAACTGACCAGGGATTGGACCTTCTGATAATAATTTAACCTAGTCTGGAAAAAATTCGTCACTTGACAGTGATCGGCCTGCTTGGTGGCGGTAAAAACCCAGACTTCTCAATATGTATAGCTCTACGGGCGGTTTCGAGACTGCCCGCTTAACCACGGTCAGCTAGGCGCAGCCTAAGACCCTCAAAAAGTTATTAAGGTGAAGTGAAAAACGTTCCTCTTCACCCGTAAAAATGAAATATATTTAATATTAAGTATATTCTGAACGACTACGAATTTTATGACTCTCACTTGGTAATGTAATTTTATGACTCTTACTTGTAAGTCTTGGAAATGATTAATCGATCTTGATGATTTCTTTAGAAAATTTGAAAACCAAGATCCAAGTACTTATTTTTAAATTTCGTTGTCAAAGAAAAAGAAAGAGAATTTTTGTTCAAAATTATTTTGAAGAACCATTAACTGGCCTTTTTAAATTTTGTCTACTGCGCGGGAAATCCTTCATTTACTCGTTAATCATTTCTTAAGTTCAAGGTATAGTGACAGGTGTGTATCATTTTATATTTTAAAATTTCTGCATGTTGAAAAAAAGTTATATGAACTTTCTTCTTAAAGTGATATAAAAAATATAATTCAAAATCTTTTATTCCAAATATCGTGTTTTTCTGTTTTTTTTGGCACCATGTTAAAGTTCATATAGGTAAATATTTATTCCGAATATGCCAATTAGTCAACTAATTAATAAAAAAGCAATCAAAATTTTATCACTATTATTCGTGTCATGAAGAAATATTTTATATTCGATCAATATGGGCAAAGAACACAAAAAAAAATTATAACTCAGAAACAATAAAAAATTGGTAAACATACTCTTACGTACAGATGTTTTCGTTAGGCCTTGAGATTTTCTATCTCTGTACTTCGGAGAGATTAGATATTATTTTTTGGGATACACAGACACACACACACACAACTACATACACACATATAAAATAACACTTTCGTCATGCAAATGTTGAGTAGGGGCGGGGTGTAGGAGCAGCAGAATTGACAGGGAAATAAAAGAAGAGGAAAGGAACCGCAAGTCGATCTGCGTTATATTTAAACTCAATTATTTATTTGGGTTTAAATAGGAACATAACATAAAAACATTAAAATCAGATTTTCATATGGACGAAGTCGCAAGGTACCATTAATACAACTATTGAATGATTACCTAAAAATTATACATTGTTCGAATCTATTAACTTACCACAAATAACAGAATTCTTAAACATAACACCGATTCGAAATAATTTTCAGAAAAATTCCACGGTTTCAGAATGCCAGAAAAGTGACCTGTTACTGATCTGTATTAATAGTTTGTACGTTATAATATTGACTCTTCGAAAACGGAATAAAAAATTCTGTCAAGAATGATGGACATTATACTGTGAAAAAAAAGTGATTAAATGTAATGAAAAATAAGGTTTCTTTCCATTGTCCTAATTGAGTTTATGAAGTAAAATCTGCACTAAATTATACCGTAAAACTCAATTGTTATTTTGTAAGAAGCTTTTTGAATATCCAGTCTATTGTGTACATATTATGCTCTTACAAGAGCTTCATAATATTTATATGAAAAAGGAAAAAGTATCCATTGTATTCGTTTTCTTTGGAAGATTGTTTTCTCTATAAGACTATTTTTCTAACAATTCCCAATCCTCATAACCCATTTATCGTACCGCAACAAACGTTTCTCAAGAAAATATTACAAAGATAGTTTTTTGGTGTCGTGAGAGAACTACTCTGAAAGGTTTTTGTAGTTACGTATTATGTATTGAACAAAGCATCACATATTGCTATAGTTTTATCGGGAAATAATATATTTTAAATATTTTAAACTTGCTAACATTTTTTATAGTAAAATTAATATTTTGCTAGATGATTACGTGGGAATAAAAAATATGACTGGCAGTATAATTTTTTGATACTTCAGTTAATGATCATCATACAAGTAGTATCACCATTACTGTCGTGGGATGCGACGTAAAAATATTATTTTTTTGTCATTTAACCAATACCTAACTTGCAATATAAATATAAACTTCAGAAAGGTGAGCAATCATAATATTTAATCTCCTGTAATATAAATAACGGAATGAGGTACCGACAACCCATTCATATTCAAAATTTCAAACATCGTGAAATGAAACAAAAATAGTTTTATGGTGAAAACTAGTTAAACAAAAAAATCGAAATACACCATATATATATATATATATATATATATATATATATAAATTAGGGTAAGGAAAAGTTCATGGCGTCTTATATCTAGAAATCAAACCCATTTTTAAGTGAACTTTATTAAACAAAATATATGGCGTTTTAATGCATAACCTTTTTTAATTTTTTGATAAAACCGTTATACAATCACTATAGAACTTCTGGGATTTCTGCGCTTAAAACTCAACCAAGTGATTTTCATAAGCCTCTTTTGAAGTCAGCTTTATACCATTAAAAAAGTTCTGTAGAGAGCGAAACGATAACCGTACAAGGCAAGGTCTGGGCTATACGGTGAATGCATAAAAACTTCCCAGTCAAGCTCCCTCAAGTTTTGCCGAGTCATGAAAATGTGTGTGGCCTGACAATATCGTAATGGAAGACGACGCTTTTCCTATTGATCAATTCTGGCCGTTTTACCTCAATTACACGCTTTTGTTGACCTACTGTCAAGTGGAATGGTATCTAACCAGGCTGAAGCAGCTCGTAATGCACGTTTCCCTTCTAACCCCACCAAACACAAAGTATTACATTATGTGGCGTCAATCGGGGCTTTGATACCGCCTGGGCAGCCTTATTTAACTTGGACCACGATCCTTGTCACACATTATTGTTGTATGTGACTTACTTTTCATTGCTCGCTATTCGTTCATTCCAGTATGATTCACAGATTTCGTTTTGTTTCAGTAGCGATTCATTGATGGTAATTCGGTCCATTAAGTTTTTTACTATTCATTCTTTGTATATCCCGCCTTATGTAAATGGTCCACAACTTTTTTTTTGTCAATATCTATTTCGGCAGTGATATCATAAGATGAAACATGCCGGTTTTCCTCAATTTACTGAAGAATTTTTTCGACTTTTTCAACGATTGGTCAAAGAGAGCCCAGCGCGTGTTATATATATATATATATATATATATATATATATATATATATATATATATATGTGTGTGTATATAAATACTTAATAAGTGAAGGAAAAAGTTTGTAGGGTTTATGGTGAAGATGCTTTATTACAATTACCATGTGCATGCGCACATGGTTCGCTTGTTTCTGTTCTGGAAATTTTGACAAATACGCGCTGGGCTCTCTTTAACCAATCGTTGAAAAATTCGATAAAACTCTTAAGTAAATTGTGGAAAACCGGCACATTTCATCTTATGATATCACTGCCGAAGTAGATATTGACAAAAAACAAAGTTTGGGACCATATGAATTAATAGTAAAAAACTAAATGGACCAAATTGCCATCAATGAATCGCTACTGAAACAAAATGAAATCTGCGAATCACTACTGAAACGAATATATATATATATATATATATATATATATATATATATATATATATATCGGTATATATATATATATATATATACATATATACCGTATATATACATATAAGTATATATATGATATTTTTCCATGATAATACCAGTTTCTCAAATTTCGCAAAATCTTTAAATGAAAACTATAGAGCATTTTAAACGAAATCTCTGAATAATCTATATAACCATTATTTTATTAGTTTCCACAAAAAATAATTTTAAAAGTATGGCGTTAAAGCTACTGACGGGAGACGAAACGGCAAAGATTGGTCAGAAAAAATATTGAATGTACTCACAGCGGGCTATTAAAATAACTTTTAACATCAACATTTTATTTAATCTTATTGAAATATGTTCGCGAATTGAAAAAAAAATGAAACGTTACGTTTATTTCAATGTGTTTTTTGTGCGCGAGGATATAGATACAATATTTCGTGCGTTTTTATGGCGTACGAGGCCAGTGAAGACGCCTATTTAAATTTGGTTTCTAGCTCATTTTCATCGCATACAAGAATTTTTAGTTTTATATGTGAGCTAGGGGCTGAATCACTATACCCTCAAGCTGATGTACACGGAAATATACCTAGGTATATTAGTATATGCGCCACCAATTTGGGCTTCGTGGTGCGTCGGAGTCTAATAAGTTAGACGGGTTGGGCTGAGATCGCAGCGAGCGCCGCTGTTGGTGCTGACTAAAGCTTATAGAAATTGCTTAATGAATGCGTTGCCAATTTTGGCAATTCTCTTGCCTGCAAACCTTGTAATCATTGAACCCGTGGCGCATTTCGTTTTGGTACTGGGCAAAAGTTTTGATGCGGGTCCGTCACGCGTCGAGTTTTTAGTAGAAGGCTCCCTGATTAATAGAAAGCGACGTATTTCAGAGATCATATGTGCTCACTGGCAGTCAGGGTGGCCTTTCCTCAATTCCAAGGAGGAAACAAGGTTATTTTCCTCTGATGTGTCTAAGAGATTGAGTAAGGAGTGGCCCGTTAGTGACTATTATACTTCGCAAATTTTAACGGGATATGGCGAATTTTGTGCCAATCTAAACAAATTCGCTTTTAAGGTTAGCCCGGAATGTTCCTACGGTTTCGAAACACTGCGTATGAGTAAGGTTTTATTCCACTATAGTGAGGACAATGATACACGTAGAGTTTTGAAGGAGAGCATGCGTCTTAACATTAGAGTAGAATCACACGGACCTTGTGAACGTGGTATCTTTAGTCACCGTGACTTTGTTGCGAATGGACCGATCTTTAAATCATTCAGAGTGTCTGCCAAGTGCTTTCTCGAAACAATGGAGTTACTGAGTGACTCATTGCGAAGGGATAGTCTTTAATCCAGTTGGGTGGAAGCACTCTATAGTAAACACGGAACACTATTAGGGAACCTTCGAAGGTACTATGTTTTATGTGAGGAGAGATGTTACGGGTCTCAAGGAGAGTCCTGAGACAACCCGTGCAGAATGAGGAGAATATTGTACTCTTCTAATACCAATATGGCAACTAGAGTCATTGTCATAAAAAAGTCGGCTGCCTTTTACTCAGGAAAGTATGATTTTATAGAAATATATTAAATAAAATAAACAACCTTCATAAACAATTTCATTTTTGATCCTTATTTTGATTTTACTTTTGTAATTTTAATGGAAATTTACGCCCCTACTATGAACACTGAATGGGAATCGAACATTTCTTGAGGACAATTGCCGAAGGTCATATTTTGCGAACTTAATTTTTTGTTTCATAGACAAGTCCGAGACGGAAAAATGTGAAAACTATTTTGTTCAGGGTTCGGCATAAGTATACGAAAAAACATAGCGATAAATTGTTTAATACGTTTTATTCTGACCTATATCGCTGTGTATTTTATGTAGCAGAACAGGAGACGAGCAATTGATCAGGTATGGTTGGTTGATATCTAGTTCTTCTGATATCGTTTGCACTGTTTGATATTGAAGTATGAGGCAGTAATAAATGACACAACGGCATGGAATCATCAAACCATCCTAATGATTCTTTTCTGACTTTCTGTAATTTTTATTACTATTTGGTATAGAATATTATGAAAGGTTTTTATGTCCGTTCAATCAGGAAATGTATGATTTCCTGTACGTATCTCAGTGATGTTGAATCAAAGAGTCGATATACAAATTTTTCAATATTCTTTTTTAACCTAGTTGATTGGTTTCTGTTTGTAGATGAGTAAATACTTATTACATTATATTAGTGTATCATATGATGCACGTTTTTTGTCTAATAAGCTATGGTAAATGGAAGCAAAACAGTGTGATTAAAAAAATATATGTTGTAAAAAAAGGATACGGTCAGGGAGTCATTTATCTCGTAAGTTTCTCATATATTAAAAAAAACTGCAGCGTTTTTTTAAAATTGCGATGTAACTATAAAAAATATATAAATGTATCGAATAATTACGCCTTTAATTTTCTTGAATAAAACATTAATTCCTTGAATATTTGTGAAGATATAAAAAGTAAGTATCAAATTACAGCTGGACCGGACCGAATTATTTATTTTATGAAATTAATAGACTTGTTGAAAATATTTTTGACTTTTTCTACTTAATAAACTAGGGTCGAATATCAAGACTGTTTTTATTTTAATTTTATCAACGTAAAAGAGGTTTATCTCGTGAATTAAAATTTTTAGATCAGAGATATCAATTAGAATTACTGAGTATTATTCAGATTTTTTATGTAATACTGATATTTCTGATATTATATTAGAAATTCCTCAATATATCGGATACTCACAAATAAAAATTGTATTTGGCAATAATAGAATTAATACGCGAACAACAAGAAAGTTCAAGAAATAATGTTTTAAAAATTAATCATACGGTACAAAGTTATTAGAATGTTAAAAATCAAATGATGTATTTGAGGTTCCTGGACATTCCCTTAATATACTCGTACTATTCTTTGCACTCGTATTGTTTTATCAAGTACTAGTAATGGTAATATAGTAATTGCAAACAGAATTTATAATTGATTGATATATTAATTTAGAATCAGATTCATCGTAGATGTTTTAAAATCCTCTGTATTTGCACAATTAAAAAAAGATAATTCTATTACAGTTCTCAATTAAGATCTTATAAAGTGTGGAACCGCATACCTGATATCAAATTCGGAAACTGCACTTTGAGTATTCCAGTTCTCAATTCATTAAGGTAAGTCGATCTACTACTGCTGTAATTTGCGTGTTCAAGATTCGAAAACCGCCGCATTTTCCACGTTTCCAGTCGGGTTTGCTTCAATACAGGCTAGCTCGCCCGTTTTATGTAATAGTTTTGTTCGTGAAGTCGTATGAAACATAAAAGTCCAAAGTTCCTTAAATTTGAGTATACATGTGTGTTTTAAATGTTATCTTTAATAGTGTGTCATTTTGGGAACTTTAACTTATATCTAGTTTTAAGCTTAAGCTTTAAGTTTAAGTTTAATAAGTAGTTTTAACAAATGAGGTGATTCTATCATAACTGATGTTACTTCCAGTTCATTATTATAAATTAAAACTTCCAAATAAACTTTGGTCAGGTCTTTCCCAATAGAAGTTTACAGCTTCTTGAAAATTGAAAAACACTAACCACGTTGAATACTCGTAGTTTGAGGTACTGTTGAACATATTTCAGTGATCATTTACAGAAAGTGGTATCAGAAAAGATAAGATTACTTAGGATCAACATATTTTACCTGTACCCGTATATCAACATACAATTTTTGTTTTCCTTCGTTATATTATTGATAGCGTAAGAATGTTTTTGTGATTAATTTTATAATGCAAAACCGTTTCTTTTTTGAGAATGAATTGGATTAATCTATTTGCAACTTAATAGCTGAAGGGATATACTTTAAGCCATCCATTTTAATATTCTGTACACCAATGTAAAGTTTTAAATGCTAGCAAACTGTAATAAATTAACTGTTCAATATATTTGCGACACAAAGAACGACAGTAAGAAGAGTAATGTCTTCTTATTTCATTAGATGCGAGTCGCTCGCATTTTCCTTATCAGTGGCAGTCGACATCCGTAAGGTTTGCGACCGCCAGTGCGGCCACAAACCGATAACAAATGGAATCCGCTGAATGGAAAATGAATGGCGATTTCCGCTTTCCGCTACGCCCATAGTCCTTTGTCACTTTACTTCCCTGTTCGCCTTTGCAAAAAATTCTCGTGTCGGGCCCCGTTCACTCCATATGAATTTTCATTGTTGTTTTTGTCGAAGTTTAAGCAGGGTCTTTGAGCAAAGTTTGCCACTTGCGAGTGAGGTTTCGTTTTGCCACAATTTTTTAGAAAAATTTCATAATTTTGGTAACCTGGAAAAATTTATAAAATGAAAAAAAATTTACTTCGCGCAGCTTTTATTTTCTGCATCGCGCAAATTTCTTTGCGTTTTTTTGAAATCATTTTTTTTATAAAGTTACTATTGATAGTATTAAGCGATTTTACCAAGTTATTAACATATATGGACTGAATTTATTTTATTTTTATATTTTGTGTATGTCTAGGTATAACCGTAATACCTTCATTTATATGGTTCCACGGTAAAACAAGAAATGGTAAAGACTACTGTAGCAGTAGCACAGAAACTTACCATACTACTTATTTTGCCATATAACATTTATTTTGTAATTTTCACTTACCTGAAAATTTCTGCACCAGGTTGATTTTTACACTTACGGGTACTCCTTACAGATAAGAGCCGGGAGCTTACAAGGTCCTATGAAATTTCCAAACGGGATGACATTTGCGTCGATCAGGATAACTCTTCCAGTTGTATTCCAACTCCAAAATGAACTATTCCTCAACACGAGCAAGGCTTTGACTCGCCCATTATATCCAATACAATAACTACGGATTCCAGGAATATCTTGATAGTTGCATTAAAATTAAACAAGTCGAGTTTGAATTTATTGCACCTTTTAATAACTTCTTGATAAATTCCAAATTCTTCGTAAATGCAATTACATAGATAGGCAATTCACAGCAAAGCTTATGTAAATATAAACTGCGATTATCAAATACAGAATTTGATTCAACTTCAATTTAGTCGTATTACATTTAGCACCACGATTTATTTCAGCAGAAACTCAAAGAAGAATGAGAGTGAAAAACTACTGTTAAGACGAGCTGCTTTTATAAAAGTATATAAAACGAGTGAATGTATAATTCTTAATAAAAGACAGAAAATGTGCAGCTTTTGATAACAAATTTCGGAAGACATTGACCAATCTAGACTAATTTGAATTCATTACTAATTTTACTTTTTACATTCAGAATAGTACTTTATGGATTGCTTCACGTTTTAAAAAATATATACATAAAGATTGCCAGCGCCGTCTTCCCCTTGTTGAGAAACGTCCAAAAATGTTAAATGATTTACGCTAATGTCATTGTAATAAATTTATTTTTGCAAGCGTAAGCCAATGATAATTCATGATGGAAATTAAACAAATTCAAAGAAAATTAATAATAAAATAATTATTTTACAAATATATATTTATCAATAATTATTCCTTATATCTGTTTCAGCTTCGATTACTAGAAAAATATTTCTTGAGGTAAAGGCATAAAAGCATAAATTGTTTGTGCACTTGGAAAAGTTACCCGCAGGTCACGCGCATGGAGTGGAGAAAATTTGTTTGCCGCTTTAATGCTGTTGTTTTGTTGGTTCAATTTCTAAATGTCATTTTATCTGTTATAACTTGGATAAGTCTTGATGAAAAATTATCCAACCATGTTAGTGACATAATACGAGAATAGTTGATTAAATATTAAACTGTGCCTGTATCATAGTTTTATTAATGATTTTCATACATTGCTTCTATTTGATGAAAATTAATGATTTTCATACATTGCTTTTATTTGACAGGATTTAAGAGAGACTGTTCATTACATTGGCTTCATAAAAATACTGTAGAAATAATCTCAGCACAATTCTAGTATACATATTCTCTCTAACTATATACATATTCTTTGATAAGTACAAGTTTATGAATACAATTCCATATTAGTGAAGATGAAAAATCAAATCCCGAGATTTTTATATTTCAGAATTATCTATCTATTCTCCAAAATTATCTTTCATAATAACTAAAAATTTGTTTGCGAATTCAAAGAATAAGTCATAAGAATTCGAAAATTATTTTTAGTGTTTCATACCTCAAAAGGAGAAAGGAACCCTTATATGATCACTTCCCGGTCCGTTTGTCTGTCTGTCAAGACCCTTTTTCTTGCGTGGAGATATCAAATTGAAATTAATATTAAACATTTAGGTATCCGATCTCTTGAAGCTGTAAAAAATAAAGCTTCGAAGTCAACGCAACCCAAAAATACGGAATGAAATGAAATAAAGCTTACGAAAAATTGCGTTGTTTACCTTAACTATTTATAATGTGTTCTTGATGCGGAATAACCTTTTATATATTAATACAATTAAGTCAATGTCGCAAGCTAAATTTATATTTTAATATTAATTTAAAAATCTAATTTATATGGTGTCTTTGTAGCAATTATGTGAATATAACTTATTGTGTTTTTTTTCTGCTTTGAACAGGAATTATTTTTTAAGAGAACCAAGCTACTTATTTCAAGTTTCGGAATGATCTTTCATGCAAAGTGATTGTAAACAAGGAGATCATTTGTATTTAAAATAGTGGATTTGTGAAAGGGAACGTGTAAACGGTTATCGAACATTGCGTATGTACGTTTCTGTCGCGTTTTTACATAATTGAAATTCGTTGTCGTTTGTAAAAATGGTTTCATCGTATAAATTGCTTATTTATATCTGTTCGGGTTATACGCATTTTTCCTTTTTCTGTCACCTATTTTCATGATTTGTTCATTACTATTACTTGGTATATTTTATTTTTGACGTGATATGAACTTATTTATTTATATACATCCTACAGGCTTTTGCCCATGGCTTTGTTTGTGTGGCTTTTTGCAACGTGCGCATCCGCTGCGAAGCAAAATTATTCACCGTATTTAAATATTTATTGAGATTTCGGTAACTTATTTTTTAAGTGTAGAAAAATGAAAAGTGTTATTTAAACGACGCCAAGTTAAGCTCCTGTTAAGAAATTTTATTGGGTAATTAAAAAGAAATCAAATATACGAAAATAAATAATTTTTTAAATTGAAATAACAATACAAATTAAAAAATAATTAAATTTGGAAAGAGTAAATAAAATTAATTCTATGAAATATGAAATCGGTTATATCTTTTTTTCTCATTTTTCCTTCATCGATTAGTTTCTTCTCAACTTTCTTTTGATATAGTGACCAGTGGTCCTGCAATTATGTCAATAAGGAGTTTCAACTTGCTAATAATATGACCCCTTTGATACTTTGCGTAGTAGTAGAGTGACATTATATACATATATAAGCACTGTAAAAAATGCCGTGTTTTATTTTATTTATGGAGACTTTATTGATACTTGTATTCATTAAGACTTTTAGGCATTTAGGTAAAATGCCTAAATATCCAAAAATTTCAATTTTTGTTACTGAAAAATTCTTTGATGCGAAATACTTTCGCTGTTAATTACCTATGGTCAATGGGAGTATACATGCGCAAAAATTCAAAAACTTTTCCTAACTTGGAAAAAACTTCGTACGAGGAAATTCTTCAACCAGATTTTTATTTCTATTTTAATTATCCACCATCCAAACCAAAAAATCCTACTGCATAACATTTAATGAACATTTTCCAAAAACTTTTATCCGACAAATACGTTTAAATTCTTTCATTCATTATTAGTAATATTGATAATAACACTAATTTGAAAAAATCCAATAAATTATCCTTTGGTTAGCAAGTTATTTAGTTTATTTTTCGGTTAGCAAGTACAAGTAATTAAATTAACGATATAGGCGCGTGACCTCTGACGAGTGAGCAAAGCTAAGATTGCAGCCCTTTGCAAGCGTCCTGCTTTCGCGGTCACTGCATTTTACAAATAAGTTATAATTAGGTTAGATACATTTTTGTTTTAATTTTTATTTATTTTATCTACGAATTTGATGAATGATCAATGACATAATGCACCGTCAGAAATAAAAAGAAACAATACTTCTATTTGAAAAAATCGTATCCAAAAATTTGTTGTAATGATTTACAGTAAACATTATTTTTTTAAGAACCGAGTGTGCAGAGATATAATATAGCACAAAAAATAACTAG
This sequence comes from Druceiella hillmani, assembly GCA_039881145.1. Lineage (NCBI taxonomy): Eukaryota > Metazoa > Arthropoda > Insecta > Lepidoptera > Hepialidae > Druceiella > Druceiella hillmani. Next base: position 47,278,692 of record JAYKKI010000001.1, on the reverse strand, counting down.
TTATTTAGCGTAACACTATAAAGATGTCATATACTTGTTATTCATTTAAACGATGTTCAAGTAATGGATAACATTATTATTTACGCATAAGTTTTATTCATTTAATTGAAAATAAAAATAATTTACTGTATCAATGTTGACTACTTAGATTTTTAAAATAATTGCATTTAGTTAATTTGAATTTGATTTGAAGTATCTAAAATAAAAATATTAATTAATTTAATTTAATTACTTTTAATGAATAGTAATATTTGTAATTGTTTTTATTGTTATTAATAATAATAATATTAATATTGTACTAAATAATAATAATAATAATTACAATAATTTTAGATAAAACATTAAATTTTTTACTACTCTAAAAAATTAAGAAACGCGATAATTTGGTAACGGTCTGGCAGTTGATTGGCTTACAATGGAATGCCAGCGGAAAATATTATGGTCTCTCATCTGTTAAATTAAAGATTTTACCAACCGTATTTATAATCACGCTTCAGTCCTTTTATTATTTTATTTAAATTAATAATTATTTGCTAGCTGAATAAATTTAATCTTCTGTTATGCCAAAGAAGTATAATTTCTAACGCGCCTATATACGTATAACGTGACCTTTTCTATGAATTTTAATAAAATGAATTTTGAAAGTGATTCAGTAGAAGTTGAGGATGGCGATGATGAAGTTATGTAAGTACCATTGTTAAAGTGATAAAAATTGGATGATTTATCTAATGTTTTATTATGCAGAAATATTTTTTTATAGATAATTTATGTATATATATATATATATATATGTACATATATATATATATATATATATATATGTATATATATATATATATATATATATATATATATATATATATATATATATATGTATATGTACATGTGTATGGAAAGTAAATTCGTTCCAACCGGGTGTCCCACGAAACCTCTCGTTATTTTTTTTTAAAACAAGCTATTGCTTTATTTCTTTATATACAAAATTATTTAATTAAAATATAAGATTCTTTTAATATCATTTTTATCAGGTAGTTTTGAATGTCGCTCTGCTTTTGATGCTCCTTTAATTTTAATTTGCTAAAATGTTAGATGGAACAAATTGATTTAACTGTTTCATTTTAATAAGTTCACAAAAAAATAAAATTATATTTGAAACAAAACTAAACTAACCGCTTCTGTAGCAACATGAACTAAAAAATTATCTTTAAATATGAAAATTTTGATCGAGAATCAAAGGATGTCTCTGAAGACAAACAATTTACTTTTATATAAAAAAGTTTGTTATTAGCCACTATGAAAATGTAAGTCGAGGGCACCCCGTGCTTTTTTTCAAACATCCTTAGGCTCGTGTCTAAAATTTTCGTATTTAAGTATTATTTTTTTTTTATGAAAGTTAATTTTTTTTTATCTGAAACACCTTTGACTCTTGATTAAAAGTTTTATATTTTCTTGTTCACGGTAGATGACCAACTCAGGATTAACGAAAACATATATCCTTCAAGAGAACCATAGCTCCCTTTAACTGGAAACTATATTGCTAACCATATGTACACTATCTGGGTCGAAATAAACACGGATTGATGGAATGTCTGTATCATACAATCGATCTTGTCAAAAGAGTGGCCCGATAATTTTAGTAATATATATCCATATTGCCATTTTATAGACCTTTTGCCTCGTCAACATTTTCTTTTTCGTTTTTCCTTTGCCAATCTTCGTTTTCTTTATGTTACAGTTTCATTCTTCATTGTTATTCCTACGAGTAATTAAATGGTCAATTAAATAATCCATCTTGCCAGAGGTCCGATAGCAAGGTAAGGCCCTTAGCCTCAGAGATGACGACATAACATTTTAACCACCCTCTTGCCATTCATCCCTAGGTACGTTTCTCACCACAGGACTGTGTAGATTTCTTAATTTGAAATTTTTCGATTGTGATATGACAATTAAACCACATTGTTGTTTTACTGTATATACATACATACATATATATATATATATATATATATATATATATATATATATATATATATATATATATACATATGTATACGCCCGTATGCATGTTTTCTGTCCGAAAACAATATTTAAAGTCAATCTGGTGTGTATAACCTTTTATTATGAGTTGAACTTAGTGAGAATACCAAATCATAACAATGAAAATATTGTATTGTATACACAACAACAGTACTAGCTGAGAAATCCAAATTCTGATTACCCACAAAAATAGCCACCGCTTTAAATTGAAAAGAGGAAATGCGGTGACGAAGTTGCAGCTTATATAATCTCTACTATAGACTACACGTATTATACAGAAGGGGTTATATTACCATAACAACAAATATTCAACCCTCCCCCTTAACTAGAACCCTCTTAACAGATAAAAATTTCTATACTAGTTATATTGTGTACCTTATTCTAAATATACATATTAATTTTTTTTTTACTAGCATTTCACTGTATGTTTTACTTATCGCTGAAGACTTTTTAACGTAATTGTACTAATAAATATGCAACCAGTCTTATCCAATTTTAAGATTCCCAAACATTTCACATCCACAAACACAGGAAAGTGCAACTAACTTTATCCAGGTTTAAGCTTTGCAAATATGTTTAACATTTCACATTTACAACAGCGTACAAGGATATGCAACTAACTTTGAGTAAGTTTGAACTTTTCACATGCATTTACATTTTACACTTTTCATTTTATATTTCGTATTTTAAATTTTACTTTACTTAAGCCTGAGCTTTACATATATACATTACACATACCTTTAACATTACCTAAACTTTAGTTTTACATATAGGGTTTTATAATTTTCATTTTACACTTTACATTTTGTTTTGTGTAAGTATGTTTGCATATTGTTTAATTGTACTTACATAAATAAATTCCATAGTGTTTTCATTACAATTATTTTGTACTTAATATCCATATGGTTGCACTTTTTATGAAACGCACAGTTTTTATCACACTTATGGCACTTTTGTTATCGATATTTAAACACACTCTTTTAACTGAATTCCTTAAGATCACACAATAACTGCTTTAACCACATTGCCTATTTGGTGGCTGCACAGGCTGCTACGAACACGTAAAATATTATTAATTTACATCTATCGTCTTTTTTTCTTAGCACACATATCATTATCGAGCCGTTTTTGTAATTAAACTCCAAATATATATTTTTGCTTAAACTTTAAATATTTATTTTGTATTTTATGTATGAGAAGAGGAAAAAAATAAACTTAGTAAATCAAAAACATGGAAAGTGTAGATTGAACCTGGGTTTTAAAAACGTGTCTTGTGTTTACCCGTGCAGGGACGCGGAATTGACAAAAAAAATTAAAATAAATTTTTTAGAAGAATTCAAGAGCATAATTTTTTTATATTACATATTGCGTAGATATAATTTGATAGATATTCGTAAAAAAATAAACCGTTACTTTTTACTCAAATTATAATTTTTGAAACATGAATATTGCTGAAATGACTAAATATATGCGAGATGTGCTAGGTCATTTTTGAAACAAAACGAACTTAATGCTCTGAAAAATTACAGATTAAAAAAATTTTTAATCGTTTAATGCTTCGCAAGCGTATTTATCTTAAAAAATAATTTTATGTAAAAAATATTATCCCATTTTAAAAAAAAAAACCGCAAAAGCTATAATTTTAATCTGTTAGATTTTTCTCGAAAAATAAAAAGTGTACCAGAAATAATTATATTTTTACTCTGTTTTTACTCAAAATGATTTAATGATCGAAACGCTCACATCTTAAATAGAATACTCGAAAAAGGCAAGAAAATAACAAACATTAATTATGGTAATTCATTAGTTATTTTGGCCTATTTTTGTCTAGTTTCACTGGTTTTTATTTTGAGCATAGATTTATTTTAATGCCTGAAAGGAGAAGAAGAGGTAAATTTGCCTTTTAATTAAAAAAATATTATTCTTTAATTTAAGACACCTAGTATTTCATTCCAATCTTCAATTAACGATACTTTATTTGCATAGTTGAATTACTGTGGTTCTTTAAATTTATTGCAGTAACCGATTTGATGTTGAATTATTTTTTAGAAAGGATCTTTATTAGACAAAGAGGTGAATATTTAGCTGCATTACTTAAATTATAACTCATAAACAGGTAATTTCAGAAATTAATATTTACATAAAATATGTAACCAATTTTACGATTTGCTACTTAGAAAACAAAAATGTCGTAGCGCCTTTGGTATAAAAATATGAATTATACAAAAAAATACTTCAAGCAAAAGTGAAAGATTATTGCTTTTTTTACAAAAAAAGCTATGTATTTTCTTCGCAGCATTATCCATTCCTGAGATATTCGCAAAAAATATTTATCATGATGGCTGGCTAACTGCTTCGCCCTCTGCGTCAAGCAATTGAAATGCACTCACAAATACCAGTTAAAAAGAATGGCTCTAAAAGAATAAAATCCTAATAATTTATCTTAACAATTACTCTAAATGTTTTATGGGATAACCTTTAGAAATTAGTGGTTTATTAAAACTTAACAATTTATGAACCATTCATAATATTAAACTTAATTGAAATTAAATAATTTATTTAAAGTATTTTTAAAGTTTGATCCATTAAATATTTATGATTTATTTTCAATTAGGAAATGATTTCTAATATAAGGAATAACTGTAAAAAATTAATTTATTTCTTGGAAAACTAATATTTTTAAAAACGATTGAAGTATAATTTCTAATTAATAATTTAAAAAAAATTCTGTTACATCAAGTAATTAAATAAAGAAACTATTTGATGTTCGAGAATATTTATATTTAAAATATGAATTTTTTAAACTCTGACACAATAAATTAAATTTAACTTAAATGTGATAACCCTTTAAACTATTTAAAATTTCTTATAAAATACTACTTAACTTTAATGACATAATTTTTGTTTCAAAATATTTTTCTATTAATTTTAAAATTATGTTTATAAAATAAAGTAAATATTTTTTAAATTTATTATTTTTTATCAAAAATATTTTCTTAAATTTAATTTAATTCTTTGTTAAATTAAGTAATTTAAAAAAATTAAATGAAATACTTAAAGAAAGCTTCGATTTTTTTTGATCTGTTTTAAGATTTATTCATTTTTTAAATATTTGTTACTCCGATTGAAAATTATTTTGATTTAGTTATATTGACACATTGAAAGTTTTAAAAATAGGTTCTATTACAACTATATTAAGGTTATTGACATTCTTCTTGAACACCACTAAATTTACACTAAAGTAAATTTACGCATAAATAACAATTCAATTTAGGTTGTGTGGAATTTGTAACTGAGTTAGGCCATATAATATGTCTACGGTGTGAACATAAGTAAATAAATAATTTAGAGATATATATTTAAGCTTTCTGACAAAAATCTGCCTAGTTTGACTCGAATTTAGGAGTTTCATAAACTTCTCTCCCCACTTTTTTGAGTTCTATGTAGATATGCGGGTATATGTCTAGGTAATAAATATTTTCTGTTTATGATGGTTAAGAAATTTAAGTCTACAGGACGAAATTCGTGACTCAGAATTCTTTTACGTCATTTTTTTTAAACAAATTCGTCAGCATGACTTTGGTCGTTATTTATTTTTAGATATGCTCTGTAGAAAAACTGTGCAAAAACTTTCTTGACTTCAGATCCAAATCCTAATTACATTGTTTTGTTTGTGTAATGTCCATAGCTTTACTTCAATATATACATTTTTAAGCTAACTCTTAAGTTTATTTTGTAAAAATTTCGAATCCAATTTTATTTTTCTTATTGTCATTCTTTTATTTTAATATATAATATTCGCATCGGTAATATTTACTGGGATAAAATAATTATCGGCACTTACACAGCAGTATATACAACTATTTTCTTTCTATTAATATTCGCCTACTTTCCATATTACCTATTTTCATGTCATTTCAAGAAGCAAATTTATAAAAGAATACAATTATTAATTTCTTTTACTTGGTGTTATTTTCTGTCGCATAGAATTCTTATTTTCCGGCGATGATCTCTTTTGGATGTACGAGTACAAGAAAAGAAAATGAAGAGCAATGTTTCTTCTTGTTCATGAAATGCAACCTTTTTTTTCTTATCAAGGACACTTGACATCCGTATAGCTTGCAACTACTGGATGATAAATAAAATTAATTAAATGGGAAATTAATGGTGTCCGTATTTATTTCATTTAGAGAGTCCATTTTGTAAATATTTTCATGCTTCATAGGTTATTTTTCATTTTGTTTGCTTCATTTGTTCCGAAGTTGATGCGATTCAAGTGAATAGAACGCAAAGTTTTGATGATTAATTTTTTACTTCAAAATTTTGAATTTAATTTTCTGTTTATTAAAATAATTCGGAGACTTTATATTAGGGAAATATTGAATAAAAATTATTATTTATTGTTGAAACCTTTTTTATCCAATTTTATTTTCGAAAATCATTAAATAATTTAGAATCCATTACAAAGTAATGAAATATTCGTGAAAATTATTCGTATCTTTTTTTCAAATAGTGTTTCGAATCAAATTAATTTGTTTTCGTTGTAAATAATAATACTATTCGAACAAGTAGAGTAAACGAAGAATTAAAAAAACACAGTGAATTAATATTGAGTTGATGGAGCAACGTGGATGGTTGCTAAGATATTTTTTGATGATGAATTCGAACAAATAGTCACCGTAATTCTTGATGTCACCGAATAGAAAAAGTAAAAGGGGAAGTCCGGTGACGAAGTTACGGTCTTTATATACCTTGCCATAGATTACAGGAAGGGGTGATAATACCATAGTCCAAATATTTGAATACTACTCTACTTATGAGATCCTTCATGACACTTTTAAGTCTCCTATGTGAGATGATTAACTTATATACCTCTTAAATTCACATTAGTGTCTAAGTTGACTCTAAATTCACACAGATCTATTTTCGATTTTATCCTAATTTTACACAGCGTATATCAATTCATATTTTACTTGTCATAAGACATGTTTAACAGGTTATAGTAACCCTTATTCCTATATGTGAACATATTAGTGCATTGAACATATTATTGATAATATCCACATACATGATCCAAGTAAATAGAGTTTTTATGAAATTTTCTATCACAAATGTGTAATTAATATCTAATGTATACATCTTTTGTGAAACTCGCCGTTTTTGTCATATTTATAGCACTTTTGTTATCATTGTTTAAATACGTATATTTTAATTAAATGGAATTTGTCCGCATAGTAATTATTTCAACCATATCACCTACGAAAATGTTTTCTGTGGTTGTGTTGTAACGTGTGTGTTTCTCGGTCTGAGCGTTATCTTGAAAAGTATCGGACTCTTCATGCTCATATTTGGTAAATATGAACTGTTATTTAATTAGGCCTCGTCCTGAAACGTGTCTTCCCTGTCAGAATCGCGAACTATGGCTGTGTCTATTGACTGATGTATTTCGGAGCTTTCAGAAGTGCAAGGACTAGCACTTAAAGTCTGTGTGATTTAACGGAATATGATTTCCTTTTACAGTGAAGGAAAGGTTTCCAGGAAGACTGCTTTTTATTATTGTTCAAGAATTGGATAACTTGAATCTGCATCCTTTAGTATTCTCATAGTATCTGATAAAGGTTATTTTCTTGCTTTAAGATCCCATTTTCACCAGTTTCGCATACGAATACTCTCAAAGGACTGATATCTGGTTTTTTTCCCGACTACACCACTTTTGGAGTTCTATATTTCAATACATGTGTTAAAGTTCTATTGACGAGATCGTGTCTACCGTTTCAGCTCAATAATGGTTTGGAAAATTGGAAAACAACTGCATACACTTTGATTTTTCAACTGGTGTTCTCTTCGTTCTGTTACTTTGTTCTTTTTAGGTGTATGCGGGGTGGTTGGTTGATGAATGATCCCAGTATTCTTTATGAACTCTTAGAATTCTTTGTTTATATATTTAAGTCTGTTGGCTGAGCGGAGTAATAAGTCAATAAGTATCTTTTTCAAACGGTTATTTATGCATGTTGGGAAGAATCTTGTTCCACTGAACGGCGTTGTTTCCCTCGAACAAACAATATTCGAGTGCATAATATGTAGCACTTTTTTGTTTTTGGCCTTTATATTCAAGAGGTAATCGTGTTTGTATACTTTCTGGACATTATAAACACGTAGGCGTGTTATTCGTTTTGGATAATCATATGCCGCCAGTGTTTACTACAATTTTTTCTGAGTCGTAAAAAAATAGGTGGTTTAAACGCTAGTGACATAGATAAATGTACGTTTTGTTAACATTTGACATATACGAGTATATCCGTGTTAAATTGGTACATATTTTTAACCAAACTTACAAAAACTTAAATTTTATTGAATACTTTTGATATAAAGCAATCGTTAGTGTTAAATTGCGTTTGAAACATTTTTAAATATAATTTTATGGCACTGAACTTTATCATTATAAACGTCAAGGTTCGCTTGACTGGAATCCTTTAAAAGCAATTGTTTGCCACCTACCACTTTTGTTATCCTGAAAGGCGACACTGTCCCTATCGCCGAATTCGGGTAGCTATTCATGCTCACATGTAAAAGGTAATCCAGCTTTGTCAAATACACAGTGACACCGGTATCATGGAGGCATCCGAGTCTTTGCACCTCGTTATCATTAGTTCAGGAGGTGAAGGCAATAATATGACTTAAGTGTTTTTTGTTTGAATTCTTCTTTTGATTTTGATAGGATAAACAATCTATTCTTACGTGACGAAATCGATTGCAATTAAAACAGCGAGGTCCGTTTCAACGATTATTGTTATATCTTTTCCCTTTATAATTTATGTATGTCGCATAAACCTTAGTGACACCCTCAGTTGTTCTGACTTCAGGTAAAATGTTTGCTTTAACCGCATTTCCGTTTATTTTCATAATTGAATATTTTATTGCTATGAGCTTTGGTTTGTATGAGGCTGATAGATCAGAGAGCAGCATTCTTCCAAGCCATTTATCGTCTATAGTAAATTTGATGTTACGGAGTTTATATTCCGTCGTAATTATTCAGCTGACGTAGCCTTGTGTATATTCATGTTCCATAAGAATTGTCGTCATATTGATGTGTTGCGTTGACCGCAAGACATACGGCTGTTGAGTGTGCGGTGCATCGTGGAGATCTGGTTTCAATTCCCGGCCGTTCATCAAACGGGACTGGAAGAAGTCCAAACTTTCGAAGCTCTGGCAACCATTTTTTCATATATAAGAACTTCTTCATCTGATGTGGACACGATAACAACAACAAGAATTGTCGTATGAAAATACCAAAGGAATCCCATGCACCTGTAAGCCTATATCATCGAAGGCTCGTGCCAAATAATACCAGACTTCTTTTGTTGTCTGAATTTCTTGAATGCGAATGTAAAGTGTTGTATCAATTAACAAAATAATTTTTGTTCTCGCCTTGAAATCATCCTTTGAATCAAATGTATCACTCCGGTGGGAAGGAGAGGTATTACCATATTCTAATAATTTTAACAGGTACATCATACTCGAAATAGATTGACGGGAAATAACATTTAGTTTTTATTTCATCAGAATCGTTTCATTCGGTCGGAAGATATGTGAATTTAATATTTCCTGCATAGCAACTTGACTTGTAGTAATTTCACGATTGTCTAGTGTATTTCTGTACCACAATAGATGGTGCTACATATAATTTAAAATAATAGTGTAATTAAATTTTCCACTCGGACATATATTGGCGAAATGGGCATAGTCACCACCTCTCGACACAGTGTTACGGGAGGGGTAGGCGACTAAGCAATAGGGTTTAGACGCATGAAGATAAACGTCGCACTCGATATATACTTATTTTTTTCCTCAATTCATTGAAAATTCTAATCTATAATATATTGAAAATAGTCAATATTTGTAATTTAATTACTATTGTAGCCTTTTATTAGTCTATGTAAATTTGGTGGTTATGTATTTTATTGTCTATACATATAATAAATCTGTAGGATTAGGCTGTGTGTATATTAAAGGTGTTCCTGAAAAAAAAATTCAACAGAAGAGAAAAATATTCTTTTTTGGTATTTGTGTCTATTTATTAGTATTTATTTGTGCACCCATCACGCAAAAACTACTATAACGATTCGGATGGAATTTTCAGAAGAATATAACTAATATTTAGTTTCCATTTTGTCGCAATTATTTTACTCTGTTGGAAGATAAAGGCAATTCAATATGTTCAGAAATTCATTTATATTGCATTAGTACAGCAACAACAAACAAGTGTCTGGCGTATTACCCGTTATAACTACACAAATGTAAGTGAACCTATGTCTATCAATAGATGGCCTTTGTGTATTTTAAATAGCGCACTGACATTTTCCACACGTACGTACATTGGGCATACAGTAGTGATCTGGTAATGCTAAAGGTGATGTTTTGGTTGATGTGAGAAGGGTAGGTGCTTGAGTAAAAATGCGGGCAAACGCATAGGTGCATACATAGTTTACGTTTACTTTCCGTATTTCAAATTTTTCAAGGTTGTATGTTTCAATATAATAAGTTTACTTTGTTTCCATAATTTGGCTAAAATTTTAATATGCTGTCAAAATACATAATTTATTTACTTTGTTGTCTATATTCATACAAACAATGAGTGTAGAATCAGCCTGTCTATACATAGAATACATTTACACACACACACACACACACACACACACACACATATATATATATATATATATATATATATATGTATATTATATATATATATATATATATATATATATATATATATATATATATATATGTATATAAATATATTTATGAAGAAATAATTTAGGGTAATGTAATAAATTAATAAAACATAAAATATCATGTTTTGGAATATTTGTCCGTTTGTCTGTGATTTGGATGAAGTTTTACTGGTGAAATCTTATTGATTCCAGGGTGACATAGAGGTTACGTTTTATCGCAATCAATCATGAAAAAAGAAGAAATCAAAATTTGGTGTTAAAATATAAAGTGTAATTACTCAAGAAAGTTTAATTATTTATATATTGTAACATTGTATTAGTTTTATTAAACTTAACTTAATCCAGTTTCTAAAGACTTACATGCGAGTAAAGTCGCAAGCTAGTTTAAAATAATTTTTACAAGGAAATGCCTGTACTAAATTAGGATATCAATGATTATCTCGTAGATTGTAATGTTTCCATGTAATAATTTATCATAATTGCGTGTGCGTTTCTCATTTCACACTCATGTAACAGCAGTATTTCCACGGTGATTAATGTCGAAACATTATATCAACATATATTTACGTAATTTTGTTAAGAGTTTCTCCTACATTTTCAAATGTAAATGCCACCGGTTGCACGGTTTAAAATCTTCCTTTATAAAGAATAGCATAGAGGATTATTTTTAGATGTAATCAATAACGTTGTACACAAAAGAAAAATATACTCAAATAAAACAAAAAGAAAATATAACGCCACATGCGAGTTATAGTGAAAGAAATAGAGAATCAAAGGCAGCACGTTTATGAAAGAGATTGTATTGAACAGGGAAACAATTACTTGGTTTTTGAGGACCATTTTTGAAGAGCTGATGATATGTATATTTAATAATATAACAATGAAACGAATATTTTATCTATAATGGTGACTTATTATTTTTTGCGACCCGTTCTGGAATACTTTTTATCAATATGCTGAATAAAAAACAATCATATTCGAAATTTTAAGAAAGTAATAACAAAACTGGGTCGTTAACATGATTCAATTTTATATAAAATAATTCTCATTACCCCTGTCCCACATGTTCAAATATGCATTTGAACTTTTGATAAGTGTTATTGTAAATATGCCTGACCTGAAATACGAATTTAGCTCTACGAAACAAAGTATTTTAGTCGGAGAGTAAAGAAATATAAAATAAGTATTCATAATTTATTATAAAGAACATCAGAAATTATATATTTTTTGTTGATGGTTATTGAATTATTTATAATCTTGTAATTCCATTTTATTATAAAATTAATATTCCAGCGAAACGGTGTTTTCTTGCCTAGGTAAATTTTTTTGAGGGCCACTTCTGGGGATGTAAGAGGTTACTGTACAACTTACATCTATGAACAAGCCAAAATATCAAATTACGCAGAATTGGAGTTCTCTTAACAATTCAACCGAACTCAACTTAAAATAACCCAACTAAATCCAATGTAACTGAACCCAGGCCATCTATGCCATCTATGCCCATCAAGACCAGCCGGAGTCGGTCGGGCCTAGCCGGAACACGCCGAGCCCAGCTCTATCCCACAAAACCAGATCAAACCAAAATTCCAGCCTAATGCAACAATTTTAGCCCAACCCAAAACCTCTAACCTAAACCAAAAAACCCCAACACATCCCAAAAGATTAAACCTAACCAAAAAGACTCAGCCTAGCCCAAAAAACTCAGTCAACCATAAAAAATTTCACAAACCCAAAAATTCAGTCCAACACATAAAATTCAGCCCTACTCAAAAATCCAGAACAACTTAAAAAAAACGTCACCCAACTCAAAAGACCCAACCCAACCCAAAACACACAATTCGACCAAAACTAAGCTAAGAACTAAGCTAACTGTAAAAATTTAACCCAACCAAAAAAAATCAGTCCAACACAAAGTAACAACCTAACCTAAAAAACCAAAAGACTCAGCCCAACCCAAAAGACCTGCCCCATTTCAAAAGCCATAACCCTATCCAAAAACTTAACGCAACCCAAAAAAACCTAGTTAAACCAAAAGACCGATCCAAATTAAAAGACTGGGAGCAGCTCAAAAGACCTAGCCTAACTAAAAACCCAACCTAATCCAGTAAACCTAGCCCAACTCAGAAAAAAAACAACTAGCCCAAGCCGAAAAACAGCTTAAACAAATAAACTTAGCAAAAGCAAAAAAAATCTGCTAAAACTAAAAAACAACCCACTCAAAAAAAACAACTTAACCCAAAAAACTCAGCGTAATGAAAAAAAACCAGTCAATTCAACAGACAGTCATGGCAAAGCTACACACTTTGGGTATAGTCGGAGGTAAGCCATCTGCGTCGAATGGTTCGACTTCTGGTATATTCAGTACTAGGCCGATTGCGACCGAACGGGAGGAACCGCGTTAGTAAGTTTATTTCGCCATTGTTCAATGAGTCATTGACACAGCCGTAAAGCACTGAATTATCTATATTACCTGATGGAAATCGGAGTTCGGTCCTTTTATTTTAGGCAATAATATTTCCTTACTGAATTCAAATTAAAATGCTTTTTTATCATACATTTTTTAAGAATTTACTTTATTTTGCGGTAATAGTTACAGGGTTTAATGAAAAAAAGTTTATTTTTTATGTTATTTTTATAAAAATATATTTTTTTAAAAGAACTGATTAAAACTCCCTCTCTCGAACTCGGGGTATACTCAGTATAAAAAGTTCACGTTTATAAAAAAGACGTATATTTCCTTTTTAGGTAGAATGTATTTATTTATTATATTGTTTATTTTTATGAACTTGTATATAATATTGTTATCAAATTCAAAATTTCTCATATACACAGTACGATTATATTGGTTACCAAAATTTTCATTTCTAATGTGTGTACAGGTATTCTTAAGTGCACCCATTTTAAACTTCCATTAGATACGCAACTAGTAATTTAATTTTTATATATATTTCAAATATTCGCATTCATTTCAAGATACCTGATATTACGATACAATATAAAGATAATTAAAATTTTCATACTACTACCTGTATAGTTAAAATTTCATTATTCTCTAAGAAGGCTCATCACTGGGGTAATTTGCTTTGTTTACTGGATAAACTAGTCAAACTAGAGATAAGCTACTTCGTATGTCTCAGAATTTTGACACTCAAAGCACACACGATTAATTTATTGAATACTCAGAAGGTGTAGCAATGCAATGCAGTAATCAATTGATCCCGTATAGATAGATCTATTGTTATACCTTTCTTTCTGTTACAGTTATGAAAGGAAGAAAACTTTCTTACCATATTTTTTTTTTTACGATGTTATCTATAAATTCGAGTTACGTAGAGTAATGAAATTGGTTGACCATTAGAGAAAAAAAAGATAATAAAATATGTAAGAACTATTTACAGTTAATTTGTCAGTCATATAGTAATAAATATCTTCGTCTACCGCACTACCAATGTCAATTGGTAATATTTCTTTGCGACTAGGGAAAGGAGCTAGATAGAAAAGTATAATTTCGCTAAAAGCTGCTTCGTACTTTTCTCGGCGGTCCATCGCATTGCCCATAATCTCATAATGTTATCCCACAATGGTAATTCTTTTTCTTTTCGTCTAGAGAAAATTGTTACAGAAAAAAATGTGGTTGAGAGCCCTGAAATGCCCAGATTATATTACTCTGACGCTGGAGTAATATCGATTCTAACGATTAATTAATATATTTCCCTTTCGTTTTCGTTTTATAAAAGTTAAAGGACATGTTCCATCTATCACTTAAGTATTTTAGTTAGTTTATTTAATAATATAAGAATTGTATAAAAACATTGATATGAAATTATGTAAAAGATTTTAAATTATATAAAAAAAATTGTGAAACAATTATAACATGCATTTAATGTGAATATTATTACCATTATTATAATTATTGAAAATTTTTTTAAATAAAAACAAAATATTTAGAAATATCACCTGTAAGGTTTTTTTTTCTTTTTGCTATTAATATTTTCAACAATTTAACTGCAATAGACTTCCATTTTGAAAAAGAATAATCAGAATACATACTCGTATCCACATGCAGTCAGAGAGAGTTTGTTTGAACCACAATTCGGAATTTTATTTAAATTTTTTTATTTCAATTTTTTGTCCAAATTATATTTTATTTAGCTTTATTGTAGTTTATGAGAAGGAAAATTAATTTCAGAGTGACAAGTCGGCGTATTAGTTGAAATAGTGAGACCCGTCTCGATTTGCGAGTGCAGGATTAGAAAAAGGAAATACTTGGAAACGGAAGTCTATTTTGGTTTAAAACAGTTTTATTCTAAATAGTCTTGTGGCAATAGTTTTAATCGAGCTGGAATATTTATCTACATTTTTGTTTTCTTTATTTCTTTAGATGTCGTTCAGTGAAATATTTTTATTAAGTTCAAACTTTCGTAGTTTTTGTTGGTCCAAAACCTATAAGCCGTACATTTTGAAAGTTCAAACCGTAAGTTTGCTGGAAAGATAATTATATTATATTACATTATCAATCACCTCTATAACTTTGGGTGTTGTCTACACGTTATTTGATTGTTTTTTGAAGATATGTACATTAATGTCTTCCAGTCTTGCAATTATCAACTGAATAAATGATACAAAGAATTTAAGTTTTTAGTGATAATATGTTCACATTGAAGGTAATAGAATTGCAAAATTTTTGATATATGTATTTCATTTCAAAGTTTTGTTAGGTTTATACAATACGTAATCAGGACCCAAACTACGAAATGAGTGAAATCGTCCAGAATTTCCTAGAGATTATTAATAGGTAGGTTGAACTTAATACGGCTGAAGTCTAAAAATTACAATGCTTTGATAGTAACACGTCCTTTGATAGGATTGATATTAAAAACGTAGTTAGTTAGTACTGTACTTGAATGATTTGTTTTAATTAGCAAATGTAATTTGGAATTTTTTTTATGTTTTTTCTTCTTTTTTGTCTCAGATATCTATGAAAAAAATTTATTGTGAATCGTTTGAAATGAAACCTAATTATTGACCTAAGCTAATCTAAATAAACAACTCAAAGCCGCATCCAAATCGGTTCAGCCCTTGCCATAAATCGTGCATACAATAAAAGTGTGCACAAAAAAACAGGAAAACTGAGAAAAATTTTAAAAACTGTTGTTTTAGGCTTAGTAGCCTGTCTTCAATAGATAGAACTTAGTTTTACTTAAAAATATTCATTGTGCATTAGATGTGATTAGATTTGCAATTTTTTTATTTGCATAGACTGTAGGGTATACATTATTATATTCGTCAACTTACAGAATATAACTAAATAAGGGAAATAACTTGTAACATGAAAAATTTAATAGTCTAAAATAGATTGTGAAAACTGCCGCTTTGAAAGTAAATTATAGTTAATGTCAGCACGGTGCTAATAATAATTACTACAGTTATCGTAACATCTAAATCTATTTCTGGCAATTCTTAGGTTTATCCCCTCTTTTAAATTACAATATAAAAAAATATTCACACTTTTCGTAGAAATATGAAACAAAAAGACCAAAAAGAGACTACGCTGAACGCAAAAATACTATGTCGTACATTCAGATATAAAGCCAAAAAAATATTATTCCTGCAACGATATTTAACAATTTGAATAAAATATTACACACAATTTACGAAAGGAAACTGTACAGCGTCTTATTTTATTTCAGTGCGTAGATGTTCTTGAATATATATTTTCCGGTATGTTTTCCGCAATGTGATATAAAAATAAAGTAAATAAATATATCCATTTCAAAACACTAAGATACTCGGAGAGACCTCCTATTGCGTTTTTCTCCTGTCCTCGCATTAGCATACACAGGCGGCACTTTTGTTTTTATTCTAGTTTTATCTCTGTGTTAAATATCATGTGCGATTCTGCTGGAAGCAGATAGCAACTGGGACGACTGGCAGATGTGAAACATCGTATTCGTACAAGTAATATGCATAAAATACAAGATTATTACAGGGACTAAATACAGCACAATGAAAAAATAAAATTCTTACAGAAAATGGTTACTTTATTTAATAAACATTTCTTTACAATTAATACGAAAATAATAAAGCGTAGGTTATGTGTACCGTAGTAAACAACAGGGTCGAACTGAGTGAGAAGGGGTCGCGTAGTCGGTTGCGCATGGCGACACGTCAGCATACCGTACACTCTACTACATATAGACTATATATATACCTTAGTATAGCGTGGCGACCCGTCGCCACAGCAAGCGTCGCCACGCCAACGATCCGGTTTATACCTGCGCCTATAGATGTGTCATAAAGCACAGGTTATGAGTACCGTAGTAAACAACAGCGTCGAGCTGAGTGTGGAGGGGGTCGCGTAGTCGGTTGCGCATGGCGACACGTCGCCATACCGTACACTCTACTACATATAGACTATATATATACCTTAGTATAGCGTGGCGACCCGTCGCCACGGCAAGCGTCGCCACGCCAACGATCCGGTTTATACCTGCGCCTATAGATGTTTCACATCAAAAACTTACAAAATAAAAAAAGTGTAAAAGACTTACGGCGGACTTATTACTGCGAGAGTAATATCTTCCAGTTAACCAAGCCCAAGGAATGTAATGAAAAATTACAAATTATTAAATTGTTTTATTCTTATATTGATAAAATTGTAATAATAAAATAAGAGAGTTCTAAATATGGGGTGACGTAAGGAAATAGAGAAAGGATGAGGCATGTAGGAAAACAAGATGTAGTTGAAAATAATGCAGATGAAGTGACGAGACGTAAAATATTTTCATGAATTTTCAAGGTGTATATGGACGTTTTAGATTCGTATGTAGACACATTAGAGAATGCATCTGATACTCTTACGAAGAATCGACAACTGATGTTCTTTATTGTGGCAGAACAAGGTATAATAAAACAATTTAATGACAGCTGTGGTAATTAATCTTCATTTAACGAATGAATAGATTGTCCACGCGACTTCATTTGTATTCAATGGTCCTTAGCTTGTAGGAGCCTACATCGTTTCAAATTATTGATTTTGGTCAACTGAAATATATTTTTACTAAGTATTCAATAATACCTTACTCAATAGAACGTGAGAAAACATTTTTTTCCTTCGCACTTGACATCTATTGCGATATTTATATTAATTGAAAACTCTATATAACATATCTACTTAAGAAAATTCACTAACGTAGGTCTAAACACTTGGGAAACTGTCGAAAGATATAACAAAAATATAAGATATTCTCTTTTCACCATGCAACCCGAAAAATGGAAGATATTTTTTACTAATGTGTTTGTTTATAAATCGAGAATTATTCCGTCGATTCTAATGACGCAATTACTTATATTTATTTGCTTTTATTTTCATAAATATTAATATCGTAAGACGATAAATGAAACGTATTTTTGTTACAGGATCAATATTCCAGCTTGACGAAGTATCAAAAATAATATTAATAGCAATATAGATATAATAAGATTGCAGTACGCAAATTGGGATAAAAGTAAAATAGAACTGGTCCATAACTGGACTGATTAAAATCTGTACCTCTTTTTTCAAAAAGTTTTTTACATTTTATTAATGCTATGCGGATGAAGTTATAGAAAAATGAGTCAACACAACTTTTGCAATCACAGGTTCATTTGAAAAATAGAATAATCTTTAATATTAAGAAAGCTGTAAATTGTTATCAAACACGCCTTTTAAAAAAATGTTAGAAAATTAGAGAGAAATTAAAATAAATTACAAAGCGATGTTGAATATTGAAACAATTCAAAGGTAGGACGGACAGAAGGTTTTGATACTATTTACTTACTGTCTGCCTACCAGTAGTTTTGAAATTATTCTTGTATTGCAGTAAAGAAAATCTGTAGTGATTGTTTGGCCTTCCCTCTTTTTACGATACCTGATGCTTTAGCCTGATTTTCTATATTTTAAAACCTAAGACTGAAAAAATATATTATAATATTTATAGAAATATTTATCCTAAATTGCTTTTGTCTGTTGTTGTTTGTTTCTATATTACCAAAACGTTTGCAAGAGCTAAATTGATTAATAATTCAAACCCACTTTTCTACACCACTTTATTATCTTCCTCTGCATAAGTGAACATCTGATTGGATAAGTTCCCTGCTGATTTTACTTAATTGTATTAAAATATTATCTTTGGTTTTCTTTTTTCCGAGAAATCAAATATTTTATAAGTGATTTCTCGAAAATTGTCCGTGGGCTTTATTAATAATAACAATACTCCTCTCTTCACTTCCTATTACTGGTATTATTTATTTCCCTCGTCATATACGTTTACCATAATGAAATGAAAAATTTCGTCTTTTTAATTAGGTTTTTTTAGTAATTTCTTCCTATTTTTTCTAATCAGCCCAACTTAATGAACATCAGCTTCTAATAATATTTTTGCAGTTTAAATTCGTGTATCTGTGTATATAGTATGACCTTTATGAATCAATATATAGAAAGCTGAAGAAATCTAATCCTATAAAAGTCACTTTTCTTTAGGTAAAAAAATCGATGCATTCATTCAAGGGAATACAGCCCTGGTTATACTGTGATTCGATGTCTTAAATTTCTCAAACTTTATGAACAAACTATGTTTTAATACTATCGATTCCCCATAAATCCTCTTCATTTAATATAAAGTTGTAAAAGTATAGTTATGCAATATCCTTCACCACAATAACTGCATAAATAACTAAGTAAATCATATTTTTAATATGAAGTAATGACATTTTCCTAGACTCTTTTTATATATGTATGTTGACTAAGTTTTGTGAAGCGCAGTACGAGAAATCAAGGTGCCATCTTCGCTACCACTCACAAGAATTAATATCCTTGATTGGTAAACTTATTATGGTAAATATATTATAATGTAATATTGAAGGACGAACACTTACACGTAAAAATATCCAAGTGTTAGAAAATTCCCTTGATAAGGTGCGTTTTCCAGAATTTATTTTTAATATATAACACCATGTGTGTTATAACATATTTATCACATTTAAAGCAATTTAGTACATCACAATGTGGTAATCGGTACAATCTGTATACTAGCAAAAGTTAGTATACAGATTGTTTCAAGGGGATGAGGGAGAGAAAATATTATAGTAGATGTATATTTAGATACTTCTCTATAAAGCTTTTTCCACAATACAAATTTATTGAAAGCATGTAGGTGCATAGTGAATATAAAACAGTTTAATAATTAAGTCGCAAATGTTATGTGATTTTACTACTGTCATCTCGATTCTCCAAGACGAATATCGTTTTAGACGTGAATACGTTTTTAAGTCTATTACCAGATACACAGCGAGTTCAATAGTTACAGCTCATAAATTGTTTCCTATTTATTTTCTAAACATTTTTTTGATGTCGTGAATCGATTATGATTATTTTAAGTCATTGAATAGAGCAGGTACGAATGTTTATTGCTGACGACACTACTCAAGGTGTAACGTGCATAACGCTATTAGTTGAGGATCAAAATCTAGTCGAGTCAGTTTGAGCGGTCGTAGTAGCGTAGCACGCGTCATACGTAATGTTGCTATTATTAATGTCAGTCAACGCAATATCTTTCTTATTCAACACTTATTTCCTTTAGACATAATTAATTATGTTCGTATAATTTCAGCAGAATTTGTTCGATCTGCTGATGATAAAGCCAAGAATACACAAATGATGTTAAATTAGAGTAGAACCTGTGCTACGAATGTTTCCTACGCAATTAAGCACATGTAGGTCGAGTAAATGGTATATAGTATTTCTTGTAATCTATTTATAATATTAACATTATTCTTCAATTTGTGATATTTCCTAGTATAATTTTAAAAAGCTCAAACTATCGTGAATATCTGAAAAAAACTATGAAATTTAGATAACATAGTTCTTCGCTAAATTTTAGATAAACTTCTTTAAGGCTATTTTTGCATAATTTTGACCTCAGCAGTTCAAAAGAAGAAAATAAAACCAAAAATTGGAGTACTTTATTTCAACTCTCTACAATTTTTTATGAGAATTTTGAGAGTTTATAGAGATATGTGGCATAACATTGTTTTTCATCATGCCAAATTTAAAATTTCTGCATCAAACAGTTTTGAAAAATATTTTTGCAGATATTTTCAGCAATGTCTTTAGACATAGCTGAAGATATTTTCAGCAATATCTTTCATAAAAATTTTAAATAAATAGTTTAGGAATCCTTATAATTGAAACTTTTAACAGTTTCTGGATTAAAACAAATTGTATATGCTAATTGAACTCTCCAAATATTTTTAAAATTTTTGTACTATTCACTTTGAATTTCTTCACTTTGAAATATGCAACATTTTTCGATTCATTGAAGTAAAGCATAAGGAAAATGATTCATTTCGGACTTAGTTTTACTATCGAAGAAGAATTTGAATTTATGTGGCATAATAATTTATATGTAAACTCTTACGATCAGAAATATGGAGGAATAAACACAAAACAGTTCTGTGCGTCAACCTCCTAATTAATTTTTACTTCTGTAATAATAAATGTACAATTCATCTTATAAACAACGCTATATTATAATTATTCATAATTTTTTGTTTTTTTTTTATTAAGAAAAAATTATTACGTGAAAGTGAATCCATAAAAGTGAAATATTTTCTCATATGTAATATTATCTCTGTTTGTTCAGAATAATTGCAAATGTAACGACCGTATAAAAATTAAAAGATAATAGTGCCTTTATAATAATTAAGAGTACACTTCAATTTTCTTGTCAAATAATAGCTGTAAAAGAAAGAACATATTTATTATTGCATATTTTTTTGGCAGGATCAATCTATAATTTGTGCATTGTTCGAAGTAATACCTTATTATAAACATCAGAATTTAGACACAAAACAACGATTCAACATTATTGTCGGGGAAATTCTAGAGTTTCTGAAAATATTTGAAAAATTCGCAATTACTGATATGTTTTAATAATCTTTCGGATATAATAATGATAGTAATGATAAAATATACACTAAATTATAGCGTAAAACTCAATTATTACTTTTGTAAGAAGCTTTTTGGACATCCAGTCTATTGTGAGCATACCTATTATATTGTAAAAAGGGCTTCATAATATTCATTTGGAAAAGGAAAAACTATTCATTGTATCCATTTTCTTTGAAAGACTATTTTCTCTATATGACTAATTTTCGTGGCAACTCCGAATCCCCGTATCGCAACAAACGCCTCACAAAAAGATATTACAAAGAAAATTTTTGGTGTCATGAAGATGACTACTGTAAAAGGTTTTTGTAGCTACGTATTATGAACTAAACAAATGTATTATGAACTGAGATTGTTATTCTTTAAAATGGAAATAATATAGCAATTTGAAATATTCCCATCTTGCTACATTTCTTTTAAATTAAAATTAGTATTTCTTGAGATAACTAGTCGGGAATAAAAAAAGTAACTTATTATATGATTTTTCGATACTTCGCTTCATGATGAGACAATATCCTTGTCAATATTCAAAAATTCAAACATTATTAATTTGATAAGAAAGTTTCAAGGTATAAACTAATTTAATAAAGTTTTTCTGTACTAATATCAATTTTCAATGTATTGATAATGAACTAAAAATCATGACTTCATTCATGACAATGCGTTTAGAAAAATATTATAGAATCATAAATGTCAAAATGATTTCATTTGTTTCTAGACAAGAAGCATTTAAATAGTACTACGCTGAAGCTATCGTCGCGAGAAGAAATAGTAACGATAAATTGACAAAATGTTGAATGAGTGTACGACATGCATAAATATGACTTTTAACAAACATTTTTAAAAATATGGATTACCACTCATGTTTTTATATACATCTACTACTTAACAAAAATGTAACACTCAAAGTTACGTTCATGGTAAGGCGTTATCATTTTGCGCACGGACATAATAATTTGTGCGTTTCTGCGTCGTACGATACCAGATAACACTCCCATTAAGATGTATTTTCTAGCTCTTTTTCACAGAGTACAACGATTTTTTGTATTTAATCGTTTATAGCAATGAACAAAATTTTTCCAAAAATCTCTAAGGATAAAAGAAAAAGAATTTACCAGGTCGGAGAATCCACGTGTTCTAATGTGTTTTCTATATCATTTCTATCGTATATCAGGATGTTTGGGGTTCGGTTATGGATAGCAATTAACAAAATTTGTTTATTAATTATTGTCAATTTTTTACTGAAGTCCTAGAATACAATTTATGGATTCATATATTATCTGTAGCCTGTAGAATAAAAATATTTGTCAAGAAAAAATTCGTTAAGGAATTTTTAAAGTTCATGCAACTTTCATCATAATTAAATATTTAACTTTTATAACTTTCAATTAAGAGTAACATAAATTTCTTAATCGTTCATTAAGAAATAAAAATTGAGTATTAAATTACACACAGTAAGATTTACTAATCTTATGAAAATATATAGAAATTTTAAAAATATGTTTCATTTCGTTTTATCTCTTTGCGAATGGGGGATAATTACTGAAAAAAATGTTTAAATTTTGTATCATAAGAGAGGGTTATTCTGTAAATTTCATTTTTTTTAAGTTCAGAGATTAACTACTCAGATTGGTATTAGCATACTGGTATTTTTGATGAAATTATGTAAATACCTCACCGTATCAGGTTCTTACAAACGTATAAAAAATTCCACTAATTGTTAATTTATTGAACCTTACAATTTAGTCAACAACAATTAACGCAAGTAAAATGTGTTAAAATAAATCACACAGTAAAAATGAACACGTAAATATCAAACGTTAAGGCAATAACATCATCATAACAACCACAATAAATCAACAGTTGTCTTCCTATGTGAGGTTTTTATGTCGAACATGTTAATAACTTCAAGAACATTCGACGTAATCGTTCGAGTTGAGTCACTTGTCGATTCAAGTCACTTCTCGAGTCGAGCCATTTATCGTTCGAGCCACTTATCGCCATAAGAGTACTAATACGTAATTTTTAAATTGAGTAACGTAAATTTTGGTGCTATTGACAATACCTAACAACAAATTTTTAAAAACATAATTTATTTTGAAAATATTATTTATTTTGAAAATATATGTGAAAATATTTAAAAAATCATTATATTGCAATTTTCCAGCAATATAATGATTTAAATTATTTAAATAATTACACCATTATTAATTACCTACGCATGGCTTTCACATAGTAGGATTCACACAATAGGATTCGCATAGTAGGAGTAGTCTCACATAATAGGATTCACACAGCGTGATTCACAAACTGTAAAACTATTTTATATTGCGAGTTTGAAGAATTAACACGAAATTAATAATGAAAAAAATTAACATCCATTCTTCAGAGACAAGTTAAATACTTTTTCCCGCTGCTTCGTCCACATAGATTTTCAATTAAAACGATGAATTTGTCCCTGATCTAACTAGACTGTCGCAATACCTCTCTAGAAATAATGTTTCTCCATGTTTAGCAAACACATATATGTTTTGGACTAATGAGATGCGTGATTTAAAATACAAGTTGTCTTATCTATTGATATTCTGCAGAATAAAATTTTTATTATTGAGTAAATTATACCGAGTTTCATGCTAAAGGCATCGTGGTGGTTTTTAAAATGAAAAATATTTTAATTGAAATCTTTAACTATATTTGCAAGTTTTATAAGCCTGTCCAGTAATTTCAACATGATTAGGTAACAAACTTTCGAACACTCTTTTTGTCGTAATAGCACTCCACGCAATCGAGTAGGTTCCAACCTTTATATTATTCCCACTTAAGAACTATATATAAACACATGGCATTGCTGGGCAAAAGGGCATTGCTAGATTTTTAGTTTGAAAATTCCTTCGATTTTAAATTAATTTTATTTTTAATTTCATTTGATTAGTATCACAAAATTTACAAAATTTGAAAACTGCATACGTTTCCTATAAAAAATGAAACAAAAATGTTTATAGTTTTTTTTTCTTAGGGTACTACAAGAATCATGATATTTACATGGATTGTGGAAATACATGAGATAAATTATTAAAAAAGATTTGAGAAAAATCCACAAAAATATTGAGTAAAACATAGTGAAAGAAGTTAAGTTCAAATGTTCAGATCATTAGACCAAATACATTACGCAAAACATAGTAATTTTAAAGAATATATTAATAATATTATTAAAAAATATATGGCTTAATTACTTAGTTCTGAAAAAAAAAACATATTCTTTTATTATGTAAACATGTAATCCTCGTAATTATTTTCATGTGTAGCACAATGTTAATGACTTCTTTGTTAAAACGCACGATAAGCTTTCAGACGGTCGGGGAATTTAGGGCAAAAACTTTCATAATAACATAATATACCGAATGCGATGTGGGTAAACAATTAATATTATTTACCTGCTACGCATGAACCTCCGTAATTTTATTTCCAAACATGGTATATCGCAATACGTCGCAGTTTATATCAGGGTACATTTACATTATTCTGGCGGCTCTAAACACTCGTGATCATATAGGTCTAAACTGAGCCAGTATAGAAAGTCTCCACATGGCTATTGTTCAAAAAATTTTTATAATTATTCTTCTTACCCAAAAAACACAACAAACATTTATATAATTGCGTTTTTATCGAGATGTCGAACTACTAATGTGAGAAATAAATGCGTTTCGCTGAGAAATCGTGCCTGTAGTGTAGTGTTTTTAATTTATTAAGCTATATATTCTTACCTTCATTTTTTTGGCTATATTGTATCAAATAGATCTAACCGTAAAAATATTTCTGATAGGCCAAAGTAAAATACAACAAATATAAAAACTATGAGCGTTGCTTATTAGAATTAGTACTATAGTTAAAGTAAATAAATTTAAAAAAATGGAAGCATTTTCACCTCAGTATACCGGTAATGCTTTTTGCTTGAACCCGATAGATAATACTTCGTTGCTAGTGTTGGCGTTATTGGGTAAGAAATAGGCTGACAAATCGGAGAATGGTTTATACCATTCTTCGATTTATAATATTACTTATGGTTTTTAATATTTGGGTATTTTCATCATAATTTTATTAAAAATACCTAATCCTTGAATTAATTATTTTTGTCATAGGAAGTCACCAGTATGCGGCAATTAATAATACTGGAAATTAGTTTTTGTATTTAAGGGAACTTTATATCACATATGGAAGTAAATATAACTATAAAGTAACCATCAAATTTGTTGAAGCTTCTTTGTTTAAATGGAACAAATTGTTACAATTTTTTATGTGTTTTCTGTGAATTGTGTGTATTCTTAACACGCTCGATATTTCAATATATTTCAAGGGAAATGTTGTAAAGAGAGTTTTAGCTAAAATTATATGCTGTAAATTTTAGATAAACATGATGTATACTTAATGCATTTCAGTATATAGTAAGCAGATAGTAGGCACTTTATTGAAACTGGTTTTTTTTGACTAGGGACAGGGGAATCTACAAGTTATATTTGTCTATTATGTGACTTTTTCAAAGCTATTCTTTCTTAAAAAATATTTTTATCGCGATCTAAACTTATCCTTTTTACCATAATTTGTGTTTCAAACCACTAAAATACTTCTTGATATTGGTGAAATTTCAACTCAACTGCCTTCACTACGAACATGTAATAATTACGTTATTAAACTACATTTCATTTTTATCAATATATATTTGTTCCGCACCTACATTCCTCTCTTTTGACTATTACAATACATTTTATTTTAAAAAAATAACATATATTTGTGCAAAAATATGAGACCCTAAAAAAACCGGGAAAAGCTACTTGTGTACGAGAAGGTAACATTATTTACAAAGAAATAAAAACAAATAAATTGAGACTCCTGTAGCTTAAATAAAATATATTCGGCGTTATACACGAAGTGAAACTGTATATGCTATAGCCTGTACTTCTACGCCAGTGCGTGGATATTATTTTTGAGATAAAGTAGACAAACATATCCGTTTCAAAACGCAAGCAATGTGTGAAAATAATTTCTCTGCGAAACTCTCCTAGCCGTAGCGTAGGCATTCATATTTGCAAAAATATAGGTTTTTATCTCCTACGCCAAATGACGGACAAAGTTGCCAGTATGTAATGTTGAAGGAAAGGATATATTTCATACTTGCGTTGGATGCAAAAATTACCATTTAGCCTTTTTTATATACACACACATCATTCATGAATAGAACATCGTCTTAGACAATATATTTTAATTATGTATTATTTTTGGCATAGAAATTTTAAGGTTCTATTTGTTTTACTTCATTAAGTATTGTAAGCACTTTTTTTTTGTATGTACATGAAATTTATACATCTCTGTGAACATAAAAAATATATAAAAGTAAATTTAATTATTTTTATTTTTCATACGTACTATAAAAAACCTGTATTTGGCGTTTATGTCTATTTAGAATTCAAAATCTCGAAATTTTCCACTCTAAAATAAAGAAAAGTATTGAATATATTTGGTGTTAATTTTGTAGAAATTCCTTATAATTTAATTTTTTAAAACTAGATGAAACTACGTAATATAGTATTATTTCCACTTTATTTAACTTCTTTATCACGACCTAGGTTTCGTTGTATGACAACATCTTCACGTGGGTCACAACTAAATGACACTACGTGATGTAGTATTATTTCTACTTCGTTTAAATTCTTTACCACGACCTAGGTTTCGTTGCATGACGACATCCCTAACCCGACCTGAAGATGTTGTCATAGAATGAAACCTAGGTCGTGGTAAAGAATTTAAATAAAATAGAAATAATACTACACCACGTAATTTCATTTAGCTGTGAATAAAAATTGAATTATAAATAAGTCATAAAGAATCTTATTCATAGGTCTAATTCCGATATTCCTGCTCAATTTGAAATATTATACTACTGGAGAGTAATATTTTTATTTATTACTTTTTAAAATATTTAAGTAACTAACATTTATATTTAGTTATCTGCCTCATTATATTATATTATATTTTTACAATTCATCTTGTGCGTTCGTTCATTCATCCGTCCGTTTATCAAAGTTCCATTGTCTATACAGTTTTTAACTATATTTATGAAATTGTTAGATCTTATTGAACATGGAGCGAAATAATTTTTTTTAAAATATCCGTGTGTATGCCCATTTCATAGGTATTTTTTTCAAATACCTGTGAAGCGTGCATGATTTAATTTTTTCTGCACCCAAATTAAAGCTATTATTTTTTAAGTCCTACATGTAAAATATTAAGTTTGTAAGTAATGCGTGCTCCAGTATTAAAGATACTAAAACTGGATTCACTTTCACTTGTTGCAATGTAATATTTCAAACAGTAGACGCCACAATATTTCATTGATTCATATAGTGTCCTTTGAAGATTGTAGTAAAAAAATGTTTACTTTTTAACTGACAAAACATACATAATTTTATATACTCTGTAAACGTGAGACAAAATAAGTATTAACGGTATTGACGTACGATAAACTGAGTTTAGATATTATAGCTTGAGGGTTACGCGCAATAATAAACTAGACAATATTGCAGCAGGTAACCTTCAGGTGGCGGCGGAAACTAAACCATTACGAGCCAAATTAGTATGCCCATCTTAGAGGTGGTTCCCACGGTGCGGTCTCCTCTCCCCCGCCCACCTTTATCCCCTACGTATGTCTAAATGTAATTTGCACTGATATTTAGCAATTTGCCCGTTTCTTTTGGAGTTTGGCACTCCTCGCAGGTTGTGATGCCGAAAGATGTGGGAGAAGAGAGGGGGTAGAGCTGAAGTTAAGTGGTAATTTTTAGATTTAATAGTGTAACTAAATTTATTACTTTTTAATTACACATGCTTTAAATAATATTTACAAAAATATGAAACTTTGTTATAACTTGGATACGATGTAACAGTTGTACGTTTTAATACGGTGAAAATGACACACGGCTTAATCAATTCTGGGACGAAAGAAGGGTGATAGTTTTATCGTATTCATCAAATAGGTAGCACTCACTTTAAGATGATCTTTCACTTTTATTTTTACACTCTGAATAAATACTAAAATATTTTTATAGTTTTTTTTAATTGAATTGTTAGTTTCTTCTCTTATTTGTATTATTTTTCCTTAAATTTAATTGGATTATATAATTTTACTCCTTCTTACTAGCAGTCCTCCACAAAATGAATGAAGTTTCTGCTTAACTTCCCACAAATCCAAGCAAAGTGTACTTTTATAGAGAATACCCACACTGCAAAAGCGACGCTTAAAGAAATACTTTTATAACGAACGACTTTACTTCTTCGCCCATCGCACTCTTCAGATCGCTCGTCCTCCGATTAACATCTGTTTTACTGGATCAAAAGCCCGATGAATTCTAAAAAGAAATAATTTTATATTCGCGTACACGCCGACCACAAGTGTAAATAAAGATGGTGCTTATATAATCGGAGAACGGTTTTATTGACAACTTAAAAAAAAATAATTCTCTAAACAGTAATGATGGTTTCATCAGGTATCAGTCTAATATATACATAAAATACTAATTAAGATGCGAAATATTTCAAAATATATCTCTTATTCTTATAAATTAATCAAAATTATTATAAATATTGGTGACAGTTCAATTCCTCTTTCAGTTTTCACTTAACTTATTTTTGTACTACTTTAAACGTTTTTATCGATATTTATACCGTCTAGAATATGATAAGTTAAGCTGAATAGAGAAGTAGAACTAAATGTATACTAATAAAACTCATAAATCAAGAAACGTGCGTTACTTAACACGAGAAATAATAATGTTGTAGTTTTCACTTGAATTATAAAAGCATGAAATTACACAGCTATATTCAAACGTAAAAAAAGAAAATTTTATGAAAAGGAAGATGCGCATTTTTTAGGACTTCTTAACTCGAGGAATAAAATTAATTGTGCCGAATGAAAAATATGTTATTTAAAGCTGAAAATGATATTAAGAATATATAACAAACAAGCCGTTTTTTATTTGGCGTCGAATATTTAGTATTTACAAAAATAAATCGTGGTTCCATTTAAATTTTCGAGTGCTATATTTTACCACTTTGTTAGACTGTCAGAAATAACTGAGCAACATTTTTTTTGATTCAAACATTTGTTTCAAAATTTTGATTCAAACATTTTCAAAAATTTGAAAGATTAAAATTATTATAATTATGTATAATCAAACTTATCATAGTTTTTATGTTTACTACATCATTTATTTTTAGGTTTAAGATACCATTGAGTAATGTTTCTATGATTCATGTACAATACACATTTGTTTCGTCTTTTGTGTCATTCTCAATTACTTTACCTATCACTTTTCTTATAATAATCCTTCATACATTCACACGAACAGCAGAAACTTATCAAGAGACGACATAATGGAAATGGTCAATTCGTCATTAATATATTTAAATTTGAACGAATTCAATATTTGTATTAAAATAATGTTTTTCACTATGAACCAAAAATTACTTTAAAAATATTAAAATACTGGTTTAATACTAAATACAAGAAAACTGATATTTGATAACCGATAGTCCTTTCACACATGTCTGTTACAACAACAAAGTAATGACGTACTTTCGAGTAATTGTGTTTTGATTATAATCATATACGAGTCGGAAAAGAATCATTGAATACCATTAAATAATTTTATTTTCAGTAAGTACTGCCTATGTGTCTATTGTGACGGTAACAAACACCGTGAACGAAAGTAAAATGAGGGCTGGTGTGGCACAATGGCGCCAATTAGCACCAGTTTTCAGTTTTTTGTAATTTTGTAGTTTGCCCTAAATCTTCATTTTTGTGTTCCGGTCGTAGAACTTTTTCATTAAATGTGAAATTCAAAGCCACCTCCCGTGTGTAATAAAAAATATTACAAAATAGAATGAATTTTTGAAAATACGTAATAACTTGCATTATTTACATGCAAATTTTTTTCTCTTTTTTCTGTGGTGGACTCATTTTCAGCCTCTGTTAAATGCTTCAAAAGCCTAAAACCTGCAAGTAAATTTCGATCAATTAATGGAAAATCAACACGGGCTAAACCGCTATATATTTGCAAGTAACTGATCTCTATGGTTTATAATTTTCTGTACCTTTCATTTACTACAGTTTATTTTAATGCATCTTATTACGATATTTTCGTACGTAACTTGTAAAAAAGACAAACAATATACATATATATATATATATATATATATATATATATATATATATATATATATATATAGGGTTGGAATTTACCTAATGGTATATTCCAAACGACTTTAACCGATCCTTACATTTGAAAGCAGAAGTTTTAGGAAACGCTAATTATTTTTTCAATCTTTTCCTTGTTTGTTCATACTATTCTGATTTAGTTACGTCGTTATTAGGTATAACAATTTTGAAAATCTTAACTAACCTCGAATTATTTAATCTTTAAACTGCACTTACTGAAATCAGTTGTATTATTAAAACCATATTAAGGTTAATGTTATTTAAAAGTAATGTCATTTAAGAAACAGAAAGTATTTTTTCATTAAAAAGAAAAAAGCTTGTAAATTAAAAAAATAACATCTTGATGTTTAATTAAGAATTTTAAAATATTTGATTTTTTATTAAAAATTGATTTTTATGTTTTTGATATTGTTTTTGATATTACTTTATTAATACTACACGAAGGTGGTATCATTGTAGAAGTATTAATGAGGCTGTATGTTTTTAACAACAAGATATGAATTCAAGAATTGCTCATAATGTCTGTAAATAAGTATGCATTATTTGAAACATTCATAACATTTTACTAATTTATCCTTTAAAGAAAATAAAAAAGGAATTATAATTTTTTTCATTAAAGAAATAGTTCTGTAATATAAAATTGTAATTATATTTGGCCGAGCTAAATTTTTTATTTTAAAAATAATGAAGCAATTTGAGGTATGCTAAAACAATGCAGGTATTTTTTAAGAAATATTGTACTCTTGAGACAATGCACTCCGTGCTAGATAGTAAACTCGCTTGGCCGATGTCGAAGGGGAGTTTAACAATTAGAATTGTTCTTAAAATGTGTATAACAAAATATTTCTAAAAAAATAGCTCGAAAGACCATTACAATTTTAGTATCACATTGAAAGAAATTTTTTAATTCTTTTAAAATTTATTCATCCTGTTTTCGGGCGGGGTGAATAAACTCTAATAACCTTGATTAGGTAAAGTAAAAATATAACGCATTTCCCTTCAAATATCTCCTTGAAAAATTCTCAACGTATTAAGTATTTAGGGGTGCTGGACGTATTCTTAATAAGTTATATGCTCTTATTATCATATCAAATAAAAGTGATGCAAATATAATTTAAAGCAGAGTTTATTATTTATGGATACATTAATCTAGATTCAGGTTCATCGTAGATCTTTTAAAACCCTCTATATTTGCATAGACAGGTTATTCAAGAATAGAATTCATTATTATATTAACATTCTCGATTAAGATCTTGTAAACAATGGAACTCCATATCTCATATTAAATTCGGAAATTGCAGCTTCGGTATTCCGGTTCTCGATTCGTGAAGGAAAGTCGAACTGCTACTGCGGTAACTCGTGCGTTCTAACAAGATTCGAGAACCGCCGCATTTTCCACATTGATATTTGGGCTTGCTTCAACACAGACTTGCTCGCTCGTTTTATGTAGTAGTTTTGTTCGTGAAGTCGTATGAAACATTTGCGGAGAAGTTAAACGGGGAAGTTATTAACATCCGAAATAGACGTGATAAGACTTAGTGTTTGAACATAATTCTAAAGTTTTCCTCAAATTTGAATATACATGTGTTAAATGTTTTAACTGTTATATTTAATAGTGTGTGGTTTTGTGAACTTTAAATTAAAATTTGTTTTAAACTTAAACTTTCATTTAGCATTACAGTTTGTTTTAAACAAATGAAGGAATTTCTATTACATCTAGTATGGTAATTCATTACTTTATTTTGAAATTTCCAAATCAAATTGCCTTTCATCTTAAATTTTAGTCAGATCTATTTTACATGAAGTTTACAATTTCAGTTCGGAGATTTATTGATTTTTTTAATTAAAAGAAAATATAACTAAAATGAAGAAAACTTAATCTACTTTTTACTTTTATTTGGTTTTGTTGTAAGAAATACAATATTTATTTGGATTATGAAAAGAACTATTCTATCAAGTAATGTTATTAATGTGATTTGATTGAAAAAATATCTTTAGATATGCATTTCCTTTATAAACGTATTATATTAAAATTGTATAATTAAATTAATATTATATTATATAATTTAATTATACAATTTTAATGGTTATATTAAAATTGAATAATTAAATTATATAGTATTCTTATATTATCTTGTATCTGAATTGAACTCTTTGAATTCACTAGAAAATAATGAAATAAGAAAAACCGAAATGTTAAAATTAAAATTATTTTTAATCCAACTATGGCAGAGGAAATGTTATGAATTTCACGGTCTGTATATATACGTATGTGTGTAAGTTTATTCCCTCGTACAGACTAAATTACGAAAGACACTTCAATAAGTGAAATGTCCTTAGATTCGTCTTGATTCATATAATGTGGTAGGCTATATATCATTACTTGCAATTCAATACTCTGTAATCGTTCATTTATTTCTCACTCTTAGGAATAGCCACAATATTAAGATGAATTGTTGAGCGAAATATCAAACATGTAGATATTTTCAGTGACTCAAAAATATATGGTCAAACCGCTGGGTTTAAATGCATTCCTTGAGATCTCAGTCGGTCTAGTGGAATTGTATCAAGTCTGGTAATTAGGATTGGGTCGTGAGTTACGCTAAAAAAAATCTGAATGTGTAAAGAGACTGGTCAATGTAGCAATGGGTGACATTAAGAGTATTAAATGGCCACCTCTCAAACAGGCCCAGCTCGACATCGGAAAAATATCCGATGTTGTCAATATTACATTTGATAATCCAATAATTCTATCAAAAACAGATGCTTTCGATAATATTGTCGTGGAAAGTTACTGTACATATACTTCAAGGATGTACTCTCGAGAAAGCTCTAATAGATCTCAGTAAAAGAGTTTTTGAAAAAGGCTAATTTTATTTTGCATTAAACCAAACCAAAATTTATCAAGGCCTTTTATAAGTGAGTTGGCGTTTTTCAAACTTTACTTAATCCTCATGATAATAATTCCATGAAAGAACCTGATTGATTGCGCAATTAATCTAGTTCATAATAAAAGCTGCCCGCCAGAATCATAATGAAAATCAAGGCTCTGTTCTCTAATTCCATGAAGGCACTATATCGATTGTGCATTAGGTCTAAGGCATAGCACAAGTGGCAAATAAAAAAAAAAGTTAAAAAACTAAAACCCCATTACGCAAAAAACTAACAGAAAGTTAATAAACAAGAAATTATAATCTCAATAATAGTCATAGCCTGATCTTTTCTCCATATGTAAGGAAATCTGCTTTGTGAAAAACAATTTAATGAAATTTCTTTCAAAAAGGTAATATACTCATTTCAATAATACATGGGTACTGCGATGATTTAGGTATAACCGTGGTCGCATGCCGCTGAG
Organism: Druceiella hillmani; assembly: GCA_039881145.1. Taxonomy (NCBI): domain Eukaryota; kingdom Metazoa; phylum Arthropoda; class Insecta; order Lepidoptera; family Hepialidae; genus Druceiella; species Druceiella hillmani. The sequence continues at coordinate 47,244,313 of JAYKKI010000001.1, read as the reverse complement.
ATAATAAATAAGTAAATAAAGGGCATAGCAAAGCGGTAAAACAAACTTACTGACAAACAGACATACGTTGCCTAAATATATATATATATATATATATATATATATATATATATATATATAGCCTTGATAGGTACATAGCATTTGAAAAAACTGCATTTTAATTATGAAAAATCTTATTTTTTAGAAACATTGTAACCGTTGTAAGGAACCATTTTGCATATTCGTATCGATAGAGTTTCTGGCCGTCTTGTTTTCATAGTAAATAAAACCGTATTAATAGTAGTAAAATAATATTGAATATATTTGGCGTTAATTTTGTAGGTAAATTCATTATTCACAATTAAATGAAACTACGTGATGTAGTATTATTTCTACTTTCTTATATGTCTTTACCACGACCTAGGTTTCGTTGTATTACAAAATCTTCAGGTGGGATATTAGCAAAGAATTAATTCTTTGCTAATATCCCACCTGAAGATGTTGTAATACAACGAAACCTAGGTCGTGGTAAAGAAATTAAAGAAAGTAGAAATAATACTACATCGCGTAGTTTCATTTAATTGTGAATAGTAAAATAATAATATTGTTACCATACTGCATAATTCTTTACATTATTATGTAAAGAACTATATGCAGGAAAAATCCCCATAGTAACTACTGTGTATGAAAATAATTGGCTTAATATTACGAAACTCAAAAATAAAAAAAAATTCGGTTTAGACGAAATTTTGGTTAAAATGGAATTTGTAGAAATATTTTACACACTGTGTTTAAAATATTAATACAAAAATACTGGGTGCCATAAAAATATATATCAATACAAAGCGAAAAAAAAAATTTATTCGCAACGAAACATTTAATTATTTGTTAAACATTTAAGTAGTTATTAAACCTGCCCCGATAAAGTAATAGTGCATTGGGGAAATATAATTATAAATTTAGAAGTGATTCTTTGTTGAGCATTAATTTGATTAATCTTTCGGATATATTCCAATATTCTGTACAAAAGAGTTTAAGCAATGGCAAATACTGGCAAACAGTTATAAATTAACGGTTCAATATATTAGCGACAAAAAGAACGACAGTAAGAAGAGTAATGTCTTATTATTTCATTAGATGCGAGCGCCCGCATTTTCCTTATCAGTGGCAGTCGACATCCGTAAGGTTCGCGACCGCCAGTGTGGCTACCGGCCGATAACAAATGGAATCCGCTGAACGGGAAACGAATGGCCGTATCCGCTTTCCGCCACGCCCATAGCCTCTTTGACACTTTGCTCTGTCATTCGCTTTGGAGAGTTTTTCTGGCTCGTGTCATTCCCCGCTCACTCCATATGAATTTCCATTGTTTTTTTTATTGTCAAAGTTTTACCTTGAGCAAAGTTTGTCGCCTGCAGTTATTAAGATTATTCAGCTTTTTATTTTTTTCAAAATTGTTAACAAAAGTTTCTATTCTTCGTTAAACTGAAAAAATTGGAAAAAGAAATATACAAAATCATGCCATTTTCGTTTTCTGTTTCGCCTTTACTTTCTTTGGGAAGAATTTCTTATCATAAAGTCACTTTTGGTAGTTTTAAACTACTTTATCTAGTCATTAATATATTTGGACTATCCTTTATTTATTTTTATATGTTGTACTATGTAGAACTATAAACTCTTCATCGTTATCGTTCCATGATAAAACAAACAACAGTGCGTCCCTACTATTTTTGTTTAACACGAAACCATAACACAGTAGTACATACACTTATAATTCATACTACTTATTTTTGTACTTATTATGCGATATGGAATTTGTACTTTCATAAAAATTAAATTATAGCATTGAAATGCAGAAGAGGGTAAATGAAAATATGGGAAGAAGCATGTTTTTAAAGGAACACAAACTTACATAACAGATAAGCACATACCATAACGAATGAGCATGAATCATCCCAGAATCTAAGAGGATTTAATTCCTCATTTTGATGAAAGTTTTGTTTCGTAGTGTTTCTGCCTGGCCGCACATTATATTGGCCTCATTAAAGTATTGTTTAATTTATTTATTAGAAGGAATCTCAGTTGAAATCATATGATCTTAGTTTAGTTTACAGATACAATTCTGTATTAGAGAAGATATAAAATTAATCCCCGAAATTTGTATATTTCAGATTTCCCTATCTTTTTTTAAAATATCTTTCATAACTACTGAAAATTTGTTGATTTAATAAACACTGAATATTTTATATCAATGCGTTTCTGTGTTAATACTGGGTATGTTGACAAAATGTTAATGTTGGCATTAAATTAAATTTTTTTTTTTAGTTTTCTATTTATTCATTTAATGTTTTAGAAAAAGTCCGTAGCGTGCTAATACAGATAGCAGGTTTTTAACAGTTCAGAAAAGGAAAAAAAATATTTATAAGATCACTCACATATTCTTCTGTTAGTTTGGCTTTCGTCTTTCTGGCTTTTTTCTCAGAAATCCCAGAAATTTAAAATTTGGTTTTGTAATAAAATAAATATTTTTTGCAGCAAAGGAGGAAATTTATTTTTTTTATTTCCATATATAAGTTAATTTTGAAAATTTTGTTGAAAATCTTCTCAAAAAATTTGTCACCCCTGTTCTATTTTCAAAACTGTCAATGCCAGAATTATGAAAAAAACAATACACAAAAGGAAGCTTTTCACTAAAATATTTTAGTAGCTCTTAATCTAAATCTCATTATTATTGAGAAGTTCATTAGATTTTTACACACACATACTTCGTGTGTATATTTACATGGTAGAAATGGTATTAAAATTAAGCAAATATTTTAATAAAAATGTAAAACCTTCGTATAGTGAGTTCTATTTATATCAAACTGATTTTTCCTCTCGTTAGTATTTCTTATTCGTGTTTGTATACATATACATGTTTAAAAGTATTCATGTATATGGGCACATACGTCAGTGTGTGCATGTGTGGGGACATGCATATACGATGTAGATCCCTTCAGGCATAAAACAAAAACAAGACTGAATATATGTAAGATCAACTAATTTACTTTTCTCTTAACGCAATATTTAATAACGACTACGTACCCTTACGTAGTCTGGACCATTATAAGCTAGAGAGTTTATTACTTGTTCTTGATTCGTAATAATGTATATATTAGCCCAATTAAATAAATCTCGTGTCGTAAATTTTGTAATTTCAATATTAATTTCAAAATCAAAATTGTATGGCGTGTTTATAGCAATTAGTAGAAAACAACTTATTGGGTCTTTTGTGCTTTGAATGCGAATTTTTTTGACGAGATCTAAGCATACTTAGCTCTTAGCAAAATTATCTTTCATGTAAAGTGGTTATAAACAAAGAGATAATTCCTTTTTGACTTTACTCGTGAAATAGTGTATCAAAGCATGATATACACGTTATTTAATTTACACGATTTCATAAGAGAAAATCTCAAAGGTTTGCAAATATTATATACGTACATTTCTGTCGCGTCTTTACATAACGAAATGGAAATTCAAACATAAAGTGCTTTATCATGATACAATTTGCTCTTGCATTATATAAATAAAGTTCGTCTGAATCGACAAATTTTGTTTTACTTTTCCTGTTCTTTGCTTTTGCCGAATTGTTTCTTATTTTTGTTGGGTATATTTTATTTTTGACGTAATATGAAAGAATTTTTTTATTATAATCCCATTAGCTTTTGGCTTGTTATAGAGATTTTTTCAACATTCGCATGTGCGACGAAGAAAAACATATTTATCAAGTTTCCATTAACTAATATTCTGAGTAGAGAAAAATATAATGACTATAAGAGTGAAGCCCCCAATTAAATTCTTGTGGAAAATGTAATTTAAGCCTTGAAAAAAAAGAAAAGGAACCCAAAAAAAATTTAAACAAATAAACTAAAACAAATAATGCGAATTCTGAAAATAATGAACAGAAATTTTAAAGCGGTAAAAACTGAATACAATTATTAAGACGAAATAAAATAATTCCTTTATATATTTTTTTAAAAAGGAAAAAATTAATGAAGATAAAAATGGTAAAAAATAGTGTAGAGAAATTAATAAACGCAAAGAATTTAAAATTTTAAGTCATATTAAAATGGGTCCGTTTGCAACAACGTATGGTCCTCATAATCCAGTTGATAAAGAGTTTGACCCTAACAAGAATATCTCCTCCTTTGATACTTTGCATATGGTGTTTTCAAGGAACCCAATACTTTTTCAGATGCCTGGCACAATATTTAGAAAATAAGTATTTCGACTATATTTCCTAAGGGGAAATTATTCGTTTGATATTTTTTCAAAAATTTTTGTATTGCCGTTTTATTCATTCATTACCAAGATACAACAAAAATTCTACTACATAAAATTTAATAAGTATTTTCCAAAAAATCACTTGCTGTCTTTCTTTCTTTGTAGCCAACTATCCATAACTATGTATAATATTAAAAATATCATAAAATGCAATAAATTCTCCTCTGAGAAGAAGATTATTTATGACTACAAGTAATTAAATCGTTGATCGCGACCGATGACTCGTGCCTTTGAGTCGAGCTAAGATAGCAGTCCTCTCCGACCATCCCTGCTCTGGCGATCACGATAGTCTTAATTTTTGTTTATTTTAGTTATGTGCCTTGATTAATTACGGTTTACAATCTATTTCTATTAATTTCTCCACCTTGTTTTTTTTAACAAAATGCACCACCAGAAATTAGGAAAAAATAATTTTAATACCAATACATTTATTTATTATATGAAAGATTTATATCCAAAAATTAGTTATTTAATACAATTTCGATATAATATCGTTTCTTTCAATTATGTTTTTAATTTTTTTCATCAATGAAATTTGAGTACAATTTTATAGAATACTAAAATTTAAAAAAGAATAATTAATTGAAGCTCGTTAATTATTTTGTAAATATAATTTTAAATTAATACAATTTTTATTGTTTTAACTGTTATTCAATTTTTTTTTTCTTTATATGTCAAGGAAACTAATTTTGCAGAAGGAGGAAGAGAAATGATATCAAGATTTAGTGAATAATACTGAAGTATTTTTATAGCCGAATATGATAAAATTCTGTTTTTGGTAATATTATTTATAATATACAAATAATTTGAAATAAAATGAGAAAGGCTGCATTATTTTATTACATATAATATTGTAGCATTTTCGATTTGAATTTTCCAGTTACTGAACTACTTTGTGTGAAATTATAATTTTCCGATTTGCTGAAAAATCTTTATTTATGTCGTTACGTAACCTCAATTTTGCGACGTAAATTTAATGAATTAAAACAGGAATTCTTAAAATTGTGTACATAAAAGTTTATATTTATTTCATAAAATTAATCATTGCAAGATCAATTAATATGTTCAGTAAGATCAATTTTATTGCTATTAATATTGTTTGATATATAAGAAGAACTCTCCAGGGAAATGAAGATATGTTGTAGAGCTGCGAAAGCTAAACTTTTTGCAACGATATCTCACATTACGGTCTTGTTTGCGATTACAAAATATAGCATTCAAGGGGATAACTAGTATTGCTTGAAGAAGAGTTGGAATCGGTAATAAAATGTTAATTCTCATCCAACCCCCCTCTTTAACATTCATATCATTATAGAGCTATTTTTGTATTGGCAAATAAAGTTTAAATAAATGCTTTTGCCTGCCGAATATTGAATAGGAAGAGAGATAGAAAAGTAACATTCTACAGAGCTTACAATAAAATAATGAAAACGAGAAAATGGATGACATATACCAATACATTGATATTCAAAAATGTAAAAAAATGTGGAACTTTAGGTATCATACTTATATTACAAAAAAACCTTTCTAGTATTCTATCCCAACAGGGATGCAAAATTAAGTGCCTATTTTTATGACTTCCTAAATGATGATTTTGTTTTTTAAAAAAAATTCAATAGTTGCAATTTAATTTTGCAAGCATATATACCGTACAAAAATTATAGTGTTTAAGAAATTCAAGAAAACATATTTTCATTCTATTTTACATGAGACGGTGACAGAAAAATTCACATTTTAAATACTACACTACACTAGTTTTTTAACTAAGAAATTAAATTATAATTCTTTAATTTGAGATAGCTAATATATTAGTCCATTATTCGTCTCAGTCTTCAATTGAAAGAATATTTATTATGCTACCATTGCACGGTTAAATATTGCGACTGTTTAAATTTATTTTTGTGGCCATATTGACTTTAAATTATTTTGGAAAACGGATATGTTTTTTATAAACAGATGTATACTTAATTTACATGAATGACTTAAATTCAGTCCATAAATTATTAACTTCAGAAAACAAATATTTATATAAAATTAGCAATTTCACTACCTACAGCTAATAACTATTACGGCATGCAATTAGCCAATTTATTTAGTTTAAATTTTTAAGTAAAAACTAAAAAGTAACCATTTTTGTAGCGTTATCACTTTGAAAATATGAATTTTACAAACAATTTTTTATTAAAAAATGAAATATTATTATTTTTTCTACAAAAAAACTTTTGTAGTATTTTTTCGCAGACCAGTCATTCTTGAGATATTCGCAAGAAGGTCTTTATCAAGATGGCGGCTGATTAATCTTTCACCCCCTCCCCTTTCGCATCCTGCCAACTTTGTTTATAATCAATCCCAATAAAAATAGCAATTTAAGTGGCTCTCGATTCCAATGAAGAATTTTCGTTATCATTTTTTAGCATTTTGAAGAATTTTCGTTATCGATAATTGAGTCTCAAGAAGCGTAAATGAGAAAATACATTTTATCAGTATGTACAAAAAAACTACAATAATCAACTGTTTTTGGTGTATCTTTTATATTTTTAAAGGTCTACAATTTGCATTTAACACAAGAGTGCTCAGAATTCTTAGCTACACATTATAGTAAAATAATAGTTTATTTACATGTAATATATAAAGAATTTAAATTTCCAAAAAAAACGCGTCTTTTATATCATATTCACAACTTACGCGATATTATAAAGAGACATGAGGTGTAAAAGCCAGTTTCCTTAGTATTTGTGGTTATCCGTGCATAGTTTTTCTGCTTCTATTTTCGATATCAATGTTACAGCTGAGATATCGATAGCCACTATTGAATAGTAGTAGTAGTTTCTATTAAGAACCCTGTTTTAAAGCATTTTTTGAGAGACAATGCCATCGATATGTCGAAAAGATTGAATAAATTTAAAGAACTACAGATTATTCTTTGCCAAGAACCTATTCTGAGTTATGCCTGATAATTATGCTGATAGAAATAGGTGTTCCCATGTCTTATGGAAAAATCTTTTATCTCTGCAATTAACACAAAAATATAATTATTTCGATCTACGACTAACATGAGGAACGTGTCGTTTAATATTGCCACCTATAGGGGAAACCCTTTTTTTGGTTATTAACTAGCGAAATCACATTTGATCATAAGAATAACATATATTAATAGAAAATACTAATATAAATTGGTCTAACAAGGTATAACTTATTAACGGGAAATGTCGGCGCCGCAAGTAAACTACAGGAAAAATATTAATAGTCGAATATTACATTTTCACTCATGAGTTATTCCTGTTTTTGAACATCAGACTCACCATTGATCATGACAATACAAAAAAAATACTAATCCATAGGCCTTAAATGGAAAGTTTCGGAACATGACTAAATCGTGGAGCTAAAATATGAAGGTGTAATTCATATTTTTCCTTCAATTTAGTTTTCTTTCCGGAATTACCTCTTAATACAGCAATATAATTTTAAACTCCTCATAACTTACCTACTTTTAGTTGTACATAAAAGGAAATTACATTTTTTTTTCTTATTTGTTTTTATTACTAATTTAAATCATACGATTTGGTTGTTTAAAACGTCGTGGGTTGATAGAAATATATATCTGTGGTTTAGCGGCTAAATCCGTATAATCCGTTTTTGGGATCCGCAGTTACAAACTATACTTAAATAAGATCAAACTTTAACCTTATTTACTGAATTCGCTTAAGATAATAGAACAATATTCTATATATTTGGCGTTAATTTTGATGAAATCCATAATCATTTAATCTTTCACAACCAAAAATTTAAATCTGAAAATCTAAATAAAAAAATTAAAGAATTTAAATAAAGTAGAAATAATACTACATCACGTAGTTTCATTTAGTGGTGCAAACTTATAATAGAAAAGATTGAATTCTTCTAACATTTAGTGTGTTAAAAAATTCAATGTGAGTACAGCTAAATCCTTAGTTTTAATTAGGGCACATAGTCATGTGGAAGTTTAAATATTTATTTCTAAGTTTTGTCAAATTCATGGTAATGATACATGAATTGTTGAAAAAGAAATATAATAATCAGAGTAAAAACTACTAATCAAAACATGGTTAATTTATACCTAATAATATTTAATCTTTACGTGTAACATATATTTTATTTACTTTCGCTGATCCAATTAAAATAATGCACATATTAACAAATATCAGTAGAATATAACTTTCCTGAGACCAATTTAAAACAGTCTATTGAAAGTTGAAAAAGTCACCTACAAGATACATTTTGAAATTATTGTGTTATACAAAATTAATAAAACATAATTTTTCCAAAGCATTTAGAAAAAAATCAAATTGGAATTTTCCTTTCAAATATTGAATTGCTAGATATCATAGATGCCCACTTTTTATACATTAAAGGAACGTATTATTGTATCAAAAATATAATATCAAACCCAAACTTGTTTAATTAAAACGTCTACAGAATAGTGACTAATAACAAAATCATAAAAAATATATGTTACAAAAATGGCAGAAAACTAACATTTCTTTTATAGAAAGTGTTAAAAATTAGGATACGAATTTTATTTTACCATATTTGAATAGCGTATCCGAAGTCAGTAAAGGTATATATAGGCAAAAAAACCTTGCGTTTGAATGTAATGGATTATATTTTATTATGTTTAAGTTAAAGCCGCATGGTTCCTAAGATTATCTACGGTAATACGGTCTCTACGGAAAATCCTAAACTTTTTTTTATTTGACTTATTATAATAGATCGTGTGAGCCGAAATATATTTTGCTTCTAAAATATCTAGGGATTATAAACCCCAAATTTGATAAAAAATGCGGTATATCTACTATTACTTTTTTATTTTTATCATTTGCTGTCTATTCATTCTGTGGAATCAAATTCATTGCAAGTACGATACGTATCTAAAAAAGTGTGTTTATCGGTTGAGTAATTTTGAATTATACACCATTTTTTTAGAATTTTAAAATTTTAAATATAAATGTCAATGAAGAATGAAAAACCCAGTAAAACTGCATTAAAATTTCAAAAGGTTCTCTAAAGACGTGGAATTTCAAAGGATGTATCCACCATTTGGCAAAAATGGAATTTTAAATTTTCATTTTTCAAGGTATTGATATGCCGAGTTGCTACACGTGGTGTGAGGAACTATGACTGCTTCCTACATAAAGTACTTTTTAATAATTTTGATTTACTTATGAAACAGACTACGTATATAAAATGTTTTGAAATACTCAGTCCGTTTCAGCAGTCAACTTATATTTTTATTTTTTTAAAAATCTATTTCAAAACTGTAAAATACATATATTATTTATATCTAGTCAGCATTTTTTGCTTTGAGCTTCGGTAGAATATGTTGGAATACATATTAAATGTTTGTAACAGAAAACCTCCGTCCTACATTTCAGGCTTCTAACGCGATTAGTTTCGCAGTCGCAAATTTTTTGACAAGTATTCTCTATTTTTTGATGTGGATATATTTTGAAAAATTAAAAAAAAAGGTTTTTAAATATTTGTAACGGAATTCTATGCAACACCAAAAATTTAAAATTTAAATTTTTGGTGTTAGTATATTTTTGATTTATGTTTACTGATCTATAAATTTTTAATATATTCATGAATATTACTAAGTTTCTAGGGTAAAAATCTGAGCTACTTTAATTTTTGCGTCTTCAAAAAATATCGTTTACAATTTGCTTACTTAGTTTTTCTATAAATTTAAGGTACTCACTAGTAAAAAATCATATTTTATTTTGTTGTACTAGGTATTAATGAGAAGAATGTACTTTACTATATGCGTAAGTAATGTAAGGAGTGAATCTAAACCTTTTCAACACTGCGCCATACGGCTCAATATATGCGCATCGCGTTATCAATAATTAAAAATTTATTTATATTTTATTGTTTTTACACGAATTTTTTAATACGTTTTTGTTATAGAATTTTACTCATAAGTATTATGTATTAAGAATATAATGTGTACCAAAGTGAGCAAGTGCAAGGAAATTGTAACAGATATTATTTCGAGAAAATGTGCTGTGTGTGAGATATGTTTAAAGTTTTCGAATTTAGCTTTGCCAATATTACCTCATATTTTTCTATTTTAAATATTTTCGTAAACAAGCACAATTTTGTTACCGTATCGACAGAGATATTAAAATAAATATATCACTGTCACATCCCGAACCCTAGCATCATGAACTAACATAACTAACTAAGACCAGAGGAGAACATAACTAAGACCAAAAGAGTTTATCTATACTCGTCGTTAGCAAATAAATTTTCAATTTCCAAAGCAATGTTAAAAAGTTATACGCATAATGAGAACAATACCATTCTATAATAAAATGTATACGGAATGCATTTAAGCTATATACTTGTAGAATTATACAAAAATAAAGAAAAGTAAATATTAGAATTAATGTAGTAGGACCTGAATAAAATAAGTATAAACCAGCAACTTTCACAATTTTTTTCTTTACTTCCTGCTGCTGCTATTTTTTATTTTTAAATATTGACGAGGATTCAAATTTAACATGTAACCGTATGTTAATTTAGCTATTTTATTATTTTCTTTAGCATGCTTGCAGGTATTGCTTTTTAAATAGATTTACTGTAAATATAACCAAAACTACTTGCAAATTTTAAATACATACACAAAATAGCTTATAATTCAATATATATTAGGTTATATTCTTATCCAATAAATTGACAGCGGATGATGGCTTATTTTCTTCATTATATTTGTGACTAGAACTTTATGTATAGTTTTAAAGCGAAAATATTGTGACTACTATAAAAACCGCGAAAAATGCCCTAAAATAAAATTACCTATTTAGTTTTTGGTAGCCTATTAAATGGGTAATTTTATTATAAATTATCTATGAATCTACCTCAGCCAGTAATAACTTTCTTTATTTTTATGCTTACAACCAGAGCCTATTACATAAATTATTTTTACCAAACATTGTGGATAGATTTAATAAAAAATGCCTTACAATAGCTGGTAAGTTCATATTTTCAAAGTTAAAGCATGATTCTCTGAACCGATATAAGCGAATGATAGGTTATATTCTTTATTAAACTTTCAGCTAATGCATGTTATATAAATTTCCGATCAAAGAGTCAATTTAACTGTTTTGGAAAAACAAATTAAAACATGTTATAAAGTATCGTGCTGTCTTTTATGTTTTAATTTTATGCTAAATCCTGAATTTCTTTTAAGGGATCGAGTATGACTACGCTAAAAGGATTTATACTTTCATTCATATAGGAGTAAATAAATGAAAGAATTTAAATAATTGCATTCAAAAATAAAAATTACTCTTGCTTTAGCGATTTTTCATCATAACTAAAAATGTATAATATAAGTGACGGTAAGGGTAGACTTTGGAAGTAATTATAATAGTTTTTTAATAACCTCTTATCTCACAAGACATTGGAAGGAAATTGTGATAAAAGCTCTAGATGCAACTTGTCTAAAGAAAGATTTTAAACTTTAAGGCAGTAGACTAATTGAATATAAAATGTCTGGTTTCGTGCCAGGTGGAAGATCAGAACAAAGAATTTTGTGAAATATTTTTTTAACTAATATTTGGTAATACTTTTCTATTACGAGTTGAATAATATTAATAAAAATTGATTTACAATTAGTGTATTTTCATGAAAATACTTTTTTATGTACACTTTTAAACGATTGTTTCTGGCAAAAGTGAAGTGATTCACTTATAAGTTATAAAACTTTAGTTTGTAATTTTTCATTGGAATAACTTCATGTATTTTGAGATGGCTAGCAATTTTTCGGAAGTATTTATTTTAATTTGAAAAAAATCTTTATGAAAAAAATCCCTCAAAGCTGAATTGAATTTACGAATTAAAAAAAGTTCTCCACGTTTATATGAATGTTATAAATCTATGCGGATCTTATACATAATAAATATTATCCATTTATAAAGCCGTAATTTGAAAAAAACATATCTTTTCATCACCATTTTTTTCAAAACTAAATTCAGGTTGACAGTTAATAATTTTTTTGATTTCGATTCCAAATCTTATGCTTCTTATGGTCAAGCCACCAGTTAAGATGTATTGACCATAAAAAGCATAAGCTTTGGACCTGAAGTCAAAAAGTTGCAAAGTTTATGTACAATTAAATCAAACAAAAAATTTTCGTCCTTCACTTGGAATATTATCCGTAATTTAAAGTATACCTTTTAAATAATTGTTATTATTTGTTTGCACATGTTCTTAATGCAGTCATATTTACCTTATTTTTATTTAATTATCCAAAATTCATATCCGTACTACTTATTGTAATAAAATAATTATTCAAAATTACACGAGAGTATTTGTAGCTGTCTTCACTCTGCTACCTCTTTTATTCATTCTATTAGCGACATGACACGTCCTTTTTGCCATTTAATTTTTTTTCCATTTAACATATTTTAAATATGAAAATTTATCTACTTACTCTATGATTATCTTATTTATTTTTATTACATTAATAAAAAATAAATTTATAACAGAATATACTAATTGATCCCTCGGATACCCCTGAGATATATCGGCGTCGAGAACGACTAGCATCACGCAAACGCGAATAGTTCAGTTAAAATGAGATAAACTCATACATAATTATTTACCTTGTGAAATTATAAATCGAATGGTCATGAAGTCTTCCGAGCCTTTATTTTTTTTGTCGCGACGATTTTTTGAAAATTGTGTCCAATTTTGTTGTATTTTAAAACATTTTTGTTTGTGATTATGGAGTGAAGTATCTATTATTTATGCGTAGTTATTATTCTTATGATGTTTATTTCTAATAAAGAATGTTTCTTCTTTCCAAAACTGCAAAGTACATGACGAGAATCCAAAAAATCACTTCTTTTAAAAGATATTAGCAAAATTATTCAGTTGTGCGTAGTTGAATAAAATAATAATTACGAGTTACTCGTAAATGTGGTTGCGCAACCATTACTGGAAGAGAGTGGAATAATGCTTAGTTGCGTACCACAACTGAGCAATATTCCACTTGCATTACATATATTATTGTAGTTAAAAGTGAGCAAAAGGAAAGCATATATTCACACAAATATAATTATTTGTGGAAACAAAAATATATATTGAAATCACCAATTACAAAGACTAAGAAATTACAAAGACTAAGAAAAAAATTCAGATGTTCCTAGATAATGATAATGTGGATAAAAAACAAATCACTGAACATAGACGGAGAAATATTCATTACGCAAATAAACACACTACTGTTGACATTAGATATCTTAGCCCACAAATACTCGCCATCAATATTGTACTTGGGTAGGCACTTGAGTGCGAATGGCTCGCGTGTGGCCAGCAGGAAACCGCAACCCCGCAATCAGTTATATTACAAATCTGTAATTTATACTTTACAGTACCAAGAAATAAATATTTTTAAGAGGTTGTGTAAGTTTGTGAATTGAATTAACTATTTAAGTAATCAAGCCTAAGCTAACATAACATAGCATAATCCAACCCAACTCAACCAAGCCTTTCCAACCATTCCATCCCAACTCAACCAAACCATTCTATTCCAAACCAACCCAATCCAAGTCAACCCACCACAACCGAACCCACCATAACCCAATCGAAACGGACGGGACCTGCCCGGTTGGTTCGGACTGATCTGGCCTGGCCTGGATTAGTAGGTAAGGCCTGAGTTGGCTTGGCCTAGCTTGGCCTTACCGACCTGGCCTGGCCTGACTTGATATAACCTGTCCTGACCTGACCTAAGATAATATAACCCTAACCAAACTTAACTTAATTTAACCAAACCCATTTTGATATAATCTAATCCAATCTAGCTTACGCTAGCCTAACCTAACCTAACTTAATTTAACCTAACCTAACCTAATGTAACCTGAGCTAGCCTGTTCTAACCTGACTTAATTTAACCTAACCTAATCTAATCTAAGGTAACCTTACCTAACGTAAGGTGACGTGACGTGACTTGACGTGATGTTACATGAAATGACGTCACGTTTTGTGACGTGACGTGACGATACATAACGTAACATAACCTATAGTCCATTCAAATTGAAGATGGAATGTTTGTAAACAATCGAATTTGACAGTTAAAATATGGTTGGCACAAATATAATATTCGATCAGCTGACAACTATTTATAAAATTCATTGCATTATTTCCGGAGTATTTTTAAAATATATACATAATCAAAATATTAACTTCAGAAAGTCTCACTATAAAAAATGTTATAAATACAAGTATTATACCATTATTTTATTGATACTAATTCTAAAATTTTACACGGAAAAATTGGCAACCCTCCATTTTTTTTGCGAAATAGTCAGGCTTTTCAAACAATTTGTGAAAATAATCAAAATCTCGATGCTAAAAAAATCTAAACCATATGTTCTCTCCGTTTAAGTTATGAATGAAAAAATATGACTTTTTTTACAATGTTATCTGTAAATTTGATGTATGAAATTGGTTGACCATTAGAGCTAAAAATGACAAAAATACATGAAATGTTCTACTGTTTGCTTGTCAATCGTATAGTAATAAATATCTTCATCTTCTATACGAACAATGTCTGTTGGCAATAATTATTTGCGACTAGGAAAATTAGTTAGATTGAAAAATATGATTCCGCAAAGCTGCCTTGGTGCTTTTATCGATGATTGGTTATGTTACTAATCTCATAATGCTATCCGAAAATGGCAAAATTATTTTTCTTTATTATATTAACAAATATAGCGGATTTGTTACTACGAGAGCAATCTTTTACAGCCAACTATAAGATCAGTCCAGCCTCGCTCGACGAACAGCCGGGAATAGAACTCGGGTTCCCGCGGTGCGCCGCACCGTCACAGACCTATGCCTTGTGATCAACCCAACACACCACGGTGTCGACTTTATTTCTATAGAAAATGGTTTAAGGAATATATTTGCTTTTTACGGAACCGAAATGCTCAGATTATAATATTCTGCTGCCGGAAAAATATCATTTCTGTTAATTTCTGATGCCGGAAGAATATAATTTCTGAGTATTATATATAATTATCACTATTTACCTACTTTCAAAACAATTAAGGACGATTTCCATCCATCATTCAAGTACTATACCTTATTTATTGAAATAACTATATAATAATCGTTCGTAACTTTAAATTTGATGAAGTTTGTAAAAAACAATAAAAATAAGCATTTATTTTGAATATTATTATCATTATTATTATAACTTTATAATAAACCCTTTCAATAAGATTTGATAATCCCTCACATTGAAATTTATCTAATTTTTCTTAGTTTAAAATTGATTTCAAATCATTATTAGAACCTATTGGAAGAAGAGTTAACTTTAGGAAGACAATTTGCAAAGACAGGACAGGAGACATTCTTGAATTTGAGTAATACTTCCGTTTAAATGACATTTAAAACAAAATTAAGGTATAAAATATTTTAAAATACAGATTTTTTTACATAGCTTTAAGTACATACTTTTATTACAATGGTTCGAATTACACTACAATATTTTTCTTAATTTTTTTTAAATTTTTTTTTAAAAAATCGCTCAATGGTATAATTATGTAAAGTTCAAAGTTTCGTAATAAAAAGCACTTGCTGGTCCAAAATAAATACGACATATAGTTTAAAAGTTCAAACATTAATTTTGCTGAAAATATAATTGTGCTGCTTTAGAATAACTACACAATACGATACTTTGTACTTTTTTCTAACGTATAATCTGATCAGTAGCGTTCGGTATTTGTGCTAATTTCATACGGCGGTGCTAACTTAGTCAATTTTAACGTTCTTTTTTATTTATTTCAATATAATTGGTTAACGAATCTTCTAGAGATTATATTATCTTTTTATGTTTTATTCTTTATATTTATAACAATATAATATACTTTATAGTAAAATACACCCGCTAGATTTAGTGAATAAAATAAACGAATCGAGGCTGTCGCAAACATAAAAATGCTATCCGTCTTTCTAAGCTTAGAGCGGTTTCTTTGATATAATCAACCAAATTTAAATAAAGTATGTCTCAAATTATCTAAGAAATAAAATGATAAAACATGGAACTTTATTGATTTTGCATTAATACTAATAAATATAAATTTTGTACTTTATTTTCCGGAAGGTGAGAATAAAATATAAATAACGTTTCAAATCGTAAGAGAATTTCTCTACGTTATATTTCTATCACTAAGTTAACACCTCTATACTAAATCCGCGAATAGCGAATAAATACTGTAATTATAATTATTTCTACTATATACTAAACTTGAAAACTGACAAAGACCTCCAATTTGTGACATTATTTATAATAAATAAACCAAAATATATTTTGGAAAAATTAATCGCTAGTAATTACAAATCAAAACACCGAGTTTTAAAATTATTATAATTATGTCTATTCGTCTTACTCTCTATTCGACTTTCTATTTATTTTCGTTTCTTTCAGAAATTACTAAATAATTTTTTTAGTGGTTTTACTGTTTACACCAAAAAAGATAAAGGAAGAAACTACATATATATTTACGATTCGGATGGTATACACGTTTATTCTAATATTTTTATTTTTTATTGAACGTGATTTGTGAGAAAAGAATAACTGGTTTGCGTATTTAAGTTTCCCACATTACTTTTTTTTTAATTTAAAGGTTTTATTTTCCAAAAAAGTGTTTTGATTTTTTTCTATTTTCTGTTTTTTATATCCTTTATTTTAAATGAATTGATACAAATTAAAACGTTTATGCAAATACGTGACTAACGGACTCATTGTCATATGATGCAGAACCATAAAGTCTTGTAGTTAATTTAAACTATATATAATGTAAATTATGCATATAGGTGATATCAGACCATTTAACACTGACTTGTATCTGAATTGACCATATTAAAAAGGTAACAAATTTTGTTTAGACCAGTTTATGAAACGCCTTTATTCATTAATACAAGTAATAAATATCCTTACAGTACATGAACAATCTCAGAAAGAACTATTATTTATAATCCTAAAAATTATGAAAATGAACGACGAGATATACTTTTCTGCAAGGGTGCTACGTTTTCCTCAAGGGTAACATTACGTGTAATCTTATAACACGTTTCCCAATTAGCTCTTTTTTTCAGCAAATTGTTTCCTTCTTCATGTCAAGAGAAAGTTATCACGGAATACGTAGTTTATTTTTTCTTTGCGTCAAGCGAAAATTATCATGAAAGAGGCACTTCAAAACTGTCGTCGCCGTGGTGTGTTGAATTGTTCACAAGGCGTACAGGTTTTGATTGCTCGGCCTATCGCAACAACCCGGGTTCCATTACTGGCCGCTCATAAAGCGGACTGACCTAATGTTCTGGGCGGCTCTAAGAGATTACTTTATTAGTAAAAGTCCGCCATGTATATTAATTGTATCTTTTACGAAAGTACATAAACAAGTAAATAAAAAAATAATAAGGAGCAAGTTCTTCGTAGTGGAATGAAATAATTTATTTATAATTTTTTAATAATCCAAGCTCTTACGATTATTGTTTTAAACTTTTTTTACAATTTATTTTCATGTCGGTAACACAGAATATGCCGTTTATTATCAAAGATAGGTTTTGATTTTTTTCTTAAATAAAATAATTTTTATGGGATGAAGAAAACACTATTCGTTTATTTGATAAACGTGTATCCCATTGGAGAGAAATGAATACCCTCAACACATAATATGTAGTTTATTGTAATACACACTAAACATTATATCTAAATTTACATATGTTTATCGCCTCCTTCAAATTATAATATTGTTTACATGAAAATGAAAATATTCTCGTAGAAATAAGAAACGCCAAAATAAAAAAAAAGATTTAACTTGAAGGCAAACATATTACGCTATAGAGAAAAAAATTACAATTGAATAAAATATCACAATTTGAATAAAATATCACATATAATTTAGGAAAGAAAACTAAACCGCGACTTATTTTACCGTTGTGCGTAGATGTTTTTAAATATATATTTTCCGGTATATTTTATGAAATGTGAGACCAAAATAAAGTAGATAAACGTATCCATTTCAAAGCACTAAAATATGCGGAGAGAATTTCTTTCGTTCTCCTCCTCGCATTAGCATACGCAGGCGGCACTTGTTTTATTCAAATATACAGTTTTATCCTCTATGTTAAACACTAAAGTAGCCACTGTGTGATCCTGCTGGAAGCAAATATCAAAGTATTAAATATAGTATAGCATAGTAAACCTACGTTCAGAATTCATATCATGTTTGTGTCCATTTCTAAAAAGCAATGTTTATATTATTTTTTTTATTTCTTCTTTAATGCAGCAATAAGTCCACCGTATGTACCAGACTTGTGGCAGGCTTATTATTACAAGAGCAACCTCTTTCATTCATTTACGATTAAGGACTGTGTTTGAATATCTCTGAGTTGGACAATGTGGACCACTATTCAAGATATAGTAAATAAATCCATGGGCAGACAAGATCGTGAATTTGACACCGAGGTGTGTAGATCTATGTAGATTGTTTAAAGGTGTCATAAATTAATGAAATAATATGAAAATTACGCCAAACAAGAGTCGCCACTCATATGAGGCGTGATCTAACTTAGATTACTTATTTGAATGACCTACACCTACACAGTTAATTAAACATTGTTCGACAGAACTTGTCTTCAGGTTTAAAGAAAAAGAATTTGGTTTGAGAAGTCTTAGAGAGTGCATCCTGCCGAAGAATCGACAGCTGACATGGTTTACTCGTGTCTGCCGATTAAGATTTTGACCGATCAATAAACCCGTATAATCGACTTGTCCTTTAAAGTGGTAGAAAAAGGGGTAATATGACAAAGTTTGTGATAAATAATGTATGTTTATTGGATATTCCTCGTGATTTGTAGCTGCGTTTAAACGATTCATAGCTTGAACGAGACGGGTAAATAAGACATAACTTTTGTCAATATTATAACAACTTTAAACGACAGAAACAACATAGAACCATGTAAGAGAGTGTCACATAAGAGGCAAAATAGGTCTCTCTAGTTTCGGTTAAATTAAATTGTTGATTTAAGTTTACTGATATAGATTACTGCTAATTGCCCAATTATGCCTTACACGACAGAATGTGTGAAAAACGTTTTTTTTATTCTTACTTAATGAGAGATATGTGTTAATCGACACCTACTTACAAAATTCCCTTACAAATTACTACCTACTTACGAACATTCATTTACAAACTACTACCTACTTGCGAAAATTCACTTACAAACTACTATCTACTTACGAAAATTCATTTACAAACTACTACCTACTTGCGAAAATTCACTTACAAACTACTATCTACTTACTAAATTCCCTTACAAATTACTACGACAAATACTACCTACTTACGAAAATTCACTTACAAACTACTATCTACTTACGAAAATTCACTTACAAACTACTATCTACTTACGAAAATTCACTTACAAATACTACCTGCTTACGAAAATTGACTTACAAACTACTATCTACTTACAAAAATTCACTTACAAATACTACCTACTTACGAAAATTTACTTACAAACTACTATCTACTTACGAAAATTCACTTACAAATAATACCTACTTACGAAAATTTACTTACAAACTACTATCTACTTACGAAAATTCACTTACAAATACTACCTGCTTACGAAAATTTACTTACAAACTACTATCTACTTACAAAAATTCACTTACAAATACTACCTACTTACGAAAATTTACTTACAAACTACTATCTACTTACGAAAATTCACTTACAAATACTACCTGCTTACGAAAATTTACTTACAAACTACTATCTACTTACAAAAATTCACTTACAAATACTACCTACTTACGAAAATTTACTTACAAACTACTATCTACTTACGAAAATTCACTTACAAATAATACCTACTTACGAAAATTTACTTACAAACTACTATCTACTTACGAAAATTCACTTACAAACTACTACCTACTTATGAAAATTCATTTACAAACTAACTACCTAGTTATGAAAATTCATTTACAAACTACTACCTACTTATGAAAATTTACTTACAAACTACTATCTACTCACGAAAATTTACTTACAAACTACTATCTACTTACGAAAATTCACTTACAAACTACTATCTACTTACTAAATTCCCTTACAAATTACTACCTACTTACGAAAATTCACTTACAAACTACTATCTACTTACGAAAATTCACTTACAAACTACTATCTACATACGAAAATTTACTTACAAATTACTATCTACTTACGAAAATTCCATTACAAAAATTTATTTCTAAACTTCTACCTGCTTACAAAAACTCACCGACATAGGTTCAAGAACGTAGAAACTGTGAGATACACGTCGAAATTACCAAGATTCTTTGTTTGACTACGGCATCCTAAAAACTACAAAATTTGAGAAACGTGTGATGTTAGTTTGTCAGTAGAGTATTGTTATATGGATCCTCATGACAGTGGTATTCATTTATTTATTTACAAATTGTTTATGCACAAACAATGGATGCGTAAGATGTTTAGTGCAGGATCAATATTTTGGAGACTGGCAAAATATTAATAAGAAAGGTTAATAGAATATGCATAATGCAAGTATATTGTGCAGATTGTCAATATTATACACTATGCACATGTTTAACTTTGTACGTATTGAGTTTTTATAAAAAGTACATGACTTATACTAAACTTTGGAAAATATATCTCATTTTTAAGATATGCATATATCTATATGTATTCGAATTGAAGATTTTAATTGAAAAACAAATAAATTTGGTGATAAAATATGACGAGTTATAAAAGTATTGTAAGACACAAATCAAATAAATACAAATATTTTTATATTTGATACAATTAGTTGAGGGAGAGAAAATATTCACGCGTGCAAAGTCAAGAGTAAAGTAGAACAATGGTAAGCAGGATTACGAATTGTAGCATCACAAATTGTCCCCAATGTATTTCATAACTATATTTTTAGATTTTTCCAGCAATATTTTTGGGACTGTTTAATAAAAAATTCAAATTCTCAGACAAATAGATATAGAATCCTGTAATATTTTCAATTATTCCATAGAATTAAACAAAGATTAAAATAAATTCGGGTTCTTTATTTGGCGTCTGTAAATATTTTTAAGTATTAACTATATAAATAATTTACAGTTATTATATGTCACCTCTGCCAAATTTAAAGTTTATGTAATATGAAACGGTTTGGAGAAAAATAGCTGTGATAGATGGACGGACAAATGATTGATTTTATAGAGGTTTCCTTTTTACCATATTTTTATTAGCTCGTTTTCTTGCCTGTTTGTTTGTTCGGTACAAATTTTGCAAACAGTTTAGAGAGTAACTTCCCGTTGAGCTAAAGACTTGAAATATTAAAAATAGCTCAGAACTGGATGACATTGCAATATTAACTCGTTTTCTTGTCTGTCTATTTGTCAATTCAGCACAGAAATTAAATTACTTTAATGACTTTTAAAGGTTTTGCTACAAATGTTACTAACTCTAGTGCAACAAGTATTTAATTGACTAAAATATATGGACTGCCATTGTATATAACGTAATACGTCTGAAGGAAAGAACTTATCATTATCAAGATATATAAAATGATTGCAAATTTTTACACACACTAAAAATAATGATTTACGTAATTTTTTTTATTTACCACCGTTTTAAATTGTAATATTTTTAATTATGAGTGTAATTAAAATGGCGAATGTTCCACAGTACATATATAGCTGTTTGGGAATACGATTGTGATCATATCACTGTAAAATAAACACAATCAAAATTATCTGGGCACAAAAAAAATTATATGTGGCGAAAGAAAACACTGCTTTCTAATTAAACGACGTCAAAAGATTTCTACTTGAAGCAATCTAGTTTAATAAGCCCCACGGCATAGCTGAACAAACATTGTTAATGCTGATGTATGAAGTAATAGATTTATAATGAATATGTCCTGTAATAGATATTATATGTTCTGTAATACTATTTGTGATTGCTTTGTAATAATTTGTTTTTACTTATAAATTGTTCGAAACACTTCATTTTACTTACCTGAATTTCTCTTAAATATAAAATATAACCTTTATTATCTAAGTTACGTATGTATACAGTGTAAATATGCAAACTAAAAAAATATATTTTTTTATCATATATAACAAATAAACCCACATTAAATTACTAACGCGAATGTAATAAAAAGGTTTACAATACCTGAACTGTCAAATATCATTGTTTACAAATATTGTCTTTTCAAGTTGAATGGAGAACAGTAATTTATTATTCTATTAGTGATAAATACCTTCTTTAATATAATTTCTCTTATGTTCATAATTTCCATAGGAAATGATGCTTCTTCCTTTATAATATAAAAATATTAATAGGAAAACGAAAAAAAATCTCTTTATCCGTGAAAGCGTAATATTTTCGATACATTTTCAGAGTAACTGCGGATTTTATGATTATAATGCTTTGGAATAATTAAGAAACTGATATTCAAGTACTTAGACTTCAATTTCCTTGGCACTAGAAAGTAAAAAAAAGAGTATTTGCTCTTTCGCAAATTTCTTTGACACATATTCTGTTTACCACGTTTGGATGCTATTGTTGTAAAATGTTGAATGGTTCCAGATGACTTACATTGTTTACCAAGTCGAACACGTGTAAAATAATTTTTGTCCTTTGCAGCTTGTTTAATTTGGTAATTTGGCTATCGACTGGAAAAGCATATTGTGTGTGTGTGTGTACATTACATGAATATTACAAATTACGCACCTCCTGTCATTGCTTTCCTAAAAGCATCTCACTCTTACTAACAAAATACTTTAAGGTATTGTATAATACTTTAAATAGTTTATAAATAGGTTGTTAAATAAGTAAATCATACCTAAATCATACCTTAAATAATAAATAATAATAGATATGTATATTATATGAACTTCCATACAAACTTTCATCCACCATTTCAGGGGTTGATTTTCTTAAAGTAGTTCATATCCTATTCCAGGTCGTTGTCCATCTGTGGGCATAATTTCATACAAATCCATATGAAGTGTTTTCTGCGTGACTGACAAACAAATATCCAAAGAAACGAACAAACGTTCACATTTATAATATTAATAGTGTATATATATATATATATATATATATATATATATATATATATATATATTATTAAATGTAATGCAAAGTTAGACATCTTTCCATTGTCTCTATTAAGTAAATAAGATAAAATCTACACTGAGTTTTAGCACAAAACCCAATTGTTATTTTTGTAAGAAGCTTTTTGGATATCCAGTCTATTGTGAACATATAATGTTCTTACAAGATCTTCATAACATTTATATGAAAAAGGAAAAAGTATCCATTGTATTCGTTTTCTTTGAAAGATTGTTTTTCTTGAAAGACTAATTTTTCTCGCAACTCGGAGTCCCCATAACGCACTTACGATATCGTAACAAACGTTTCACAAGAAAATATTAACAAAGGAAGTTTTTGGTGCCATGAAGATAACTATTCTAAATATCTTTGTAGTTATATTTTACGAACTGAACAAAGTATCCTACGTTATTATGTTTTCATCCAGAAATAGGGTAGCAATGAAAGTTTAAATATTTGAATTTTGCTAATATCTCTTTTTGTATTAAAATTAATACTTCGTCAGACAATTAATTAGATTTAAAAAAGTGACCACTACTATGATTATTCGACATTTTATATTCCAATAATTTTTCACTTCCTTGCTGTCATGAATATATTTACGGATTCCTCCTTAATAATTAAAAATCCAAAACCTAAAAAAATTATGATGAATCCTATTTAAAAAAAAACAATATACAGGCAGTAATAAACTTTTACCATGATAGTTTCAGTTTTTAACGTAAGTATTCAGCAATGAATTATGTTAAATAATTATAACTTGCTTCGCGGACATGCATTCGTCATCATGTTTTAAATCTGGTGAAATTAGGTTTGAAATATTGACTGAAAACCGTTTAAACTTTCAATGAGTTTACAGTACATAAAATTTTATATAAATAATATTCTTTCGGTTTCTAGAAAGATTTATGAGTTTGATGCTAAAAGCCACCGTCCGGAGACGAAAGGGTAACAACTAATCAGATAAAATATTGAAAGTACGCACGGCGCATGTTAACATTTTTTTTCGAAATAATTGTTTCTTTATTAAAAAAATTATACCTCAGATAAAATTGAATAAACTTTGAATTGTTTCATCATTTTTCTTTCATTATTATTAAATACTAATATTTAAAACGCATCTTCTCGGAAACTATAATAAACTAAACTAAAATATAATTTTTACGTTAATTAATAATGAATTAACGAACTTTGAAATTATAATTTATTAGGAAAATTTTGAATTTTTCAACGATATATTAATTTTGTGTCATTTTTAAAAATACATCTTTAATTTTTATTTTAAATTAAAGGAAATTTGTTAAAAGCGTTCCTTTGTCTTCTACAGCCTAAACGTTTGATCTGTTAGTTACATTTTGAATAGGACACAGTGGGAATTTGACAAGTACTAGTTAATTCAATTTTTGATACTACGATTATTTTGTCATGTATTTCTGGTATCAGCCATCACACATTGTGAACTATTTAGAGCGGTTCCAAGAAACTTCTCAACACTCCTTTGGTCGCAATAATATTTCACACAACCGAGCAGATATCAGTCTATATATTATTCCGATGTCGAGTTTTTAGTGTGAAAATTTCTCTGATTTTTCTAAAAATTTCTATGAAATATATATGTATATATATATATATATATATATATGTGTGTGTGTATATATATATATGTGTACAAGATAAATTATTGGAAAAAACAACTGAATGGATATTTTGCGAAAAATACATATAAATATTTTCTTTAATAACATATTTTCTTATATTTTCGAATAAGCAATGCCCACTGGTAATTAAGCCATATATTCATTAATCATTTATTCTTAGTAACAATATTTTACCAGGCGTAATACGTTAGGTAAAATATAGTTACTAAAAACAAATGATTAAAGAATATGTGACTTAATTACCAAGTACTGAAAATGAAATATATCTCTTTTCGTCGTTTTCATATGTAACCAAGCTAATGAATTCTTTATTAAAAAGCATGATAAGCTTTCCAGACGGTCGGTGAATTCTAGGCAGAAACTTCCATAATAACATTTTATAAATATTATGATGTGGGTGAATAATTCCATGATTTTGTTTACAAAGAGGATACATCGCAACGTGTCGCAACTTTTGCGCATATAAATTATTACGGCGGCCGTATAGAGCCGTAATCATGTGCGGCTAAACTGAACTAGTGTAAATTAAATCTCAGCTGGTGGCTTGTTCATAATACTGTACAAAATAATATTTACAATTATTACTCTTGTCAACATAATATAATAAAGATTTATAATATTAAAAGAGATTCACAATATAATATTTGTATTAATTTTTTTTAATAATAATACCATTAGCTTTGTCCTATTCAATTGTATTTATACATTTACCTTATACTACTTATATAAGTTTTTATTACTATAATAATAACAAAATTTTCAAGTTTTTTATTATAACTTTTTACCTGTTTTCCTTGAAGTTTTTTTTATGAATCGTGGGTATTCGTAATGTGCTCAATGTTTCAATTCGTTACAAATAATATTTTAGCATTACGTAACATTACCTTTTATGATAACACATTGTTTTTATACAAACGTGGTGATATTTTAATGACAGCATATTATTGAAACTATTTTTATTGACAGGGGAAAGGAGTCAACAAAAATTATGTTTCATTCATGTAACATTTCTTTTTCGAAAAAAAATTGTTGTTGTGACCTGTATTACCTTTTTGACAACAATTTCTATTGCCGATATTAATATTGTCCTTGGTGTGGATGAGATTTCAAAAGCCATTACTCTAAACACATAATAATTACATTTCTAAATCATATTTCATTTTTATCAACATATCGTTGTTCTGGGTCAATGTCTGTTTATTTTGACTATTACAACATATTTTATTTAACAAAAATAATATGACACACTAAAATAATAGAAACACACAACTTGGATATGAGAAGGTACATTATTTACAAAAAAATAAGTCGTATAAAATATATTACGCATTATACGTGAAATGAAACTATGTAGACCTTCGTAGACGCTTTCCTTTATATTTTTCAAAACGTGAGATAAAATAGAAAAACATATCCATTTCAAAACGCAAGCAATGTGTGAAGGGAATTTCTCTGCGTGACTCTGTTAGCCCTGTATTAACGTAGCTGTACATTTTCATTTAAATATGGGCTTTTATCTCCTGCGTCAAACACCGGGCTTTGAGGCCACAGCATAGTATCAGCGGAAAGCAAGATATTTGATATTAGCGTTGGATAAAAAATAACAATTTCGACTTTATTTACATGTGATTTAGACTTGATTTGAAATGGTTTTTGCAAATCTGGCCATGTGTTTATTTACAATGTTTAAGAAGTTATTTGTAATGGTAACATTTTATGGGAAACCATTTTTTATTAAATATTTCCTTTAATACAAAGAAATCTTTTTTTTAACTTTATGCAACACAGCTATATTTATGAATTGAGTAAAAATTATTATAATTTATTAAAAGCTATTTACCTACTTTTAAATCTTAAACTAACTTTAGTTTAAGACACCTTGAGTATAAAAGGCATAAAAAAAGAAAAGTTTTTAGTTCGTACAAACAACTAGAATAATTAAATGTTTTTTGACGTATCTTTAATGTTAATAAAGTCACATAAAAAAATTGGTTAGAATTCTTAGTTGTGTAATTTAGTAAAATAATATTTAATTTAAGTCTATTATTCAAAGAAATAGAGATCCCATACGCTCAAAATTTAACCAACATGTCTTTTACACCCCAAAAAAATAGCTGCTGTGCAACGGGATTACAACATAACTCCCAATTTATAAAATATCACTAAGCCACATGCGATGTAAAGGTCAATTTCCTTAGCATTTATGCTTCTAAATATTTTTTTTATAATAATTAATACATTCATTCAAAGTTTCTTTGGAGAGTCATTGTCACCCGGAAACCGCTGTTAATTAGGTAGTTTATATTTAAAACGCTACTTCAAAGGATTTTTGGATTAAACTGCACCGTTCTGATAAGAATATTATAATTTTTTTATTGTGATATAGTAGAGTACACTTCCGCGATGACTGAGTAAAATTATAGAACTATACATTATATTACGCCTAGGATAATACATTTTCGCTTATTAGTTTTTTTCAGTTTTTAATCATCAAAATCAACTTTCATTAATACTTACTTTTCACTTTAATTATATCTCCGACGTTTCCTGTGATAAGTTTTAGCTCATTAGACACGTATCAAGTAGTGTTTTTTTAATTTGATGTGGCCAAAGGTAGTTCTATGGTCAAAACATCGGGAAAGGCCGACTAGCCCGTGACGACAATATAATTTTCGGCTCCTAACATTCGAGTTTTTCCCTGATAGGTATTATAGCGTTTATCATATTAATCTAAACTATTCACTACAATATTAATTTTATTAACAAGTCGCAGTGATATGGGTAGAGGAAATATATTTGTGTGGTTCTATAGTTAAATGGCTTGGTGGTTTTTGAGAAAATTCCAGACCCATACCAATATAAAATCATATATTTATTATATTGTCTTAATTCCAGTAAAAATCGGTAACGATATAAGAGCTAATAGAAGTAAACCTAATTTATTCAACATAACGATTAAATCCAATGCTTAATATTTACTGTGATACAAAATCATGTGATGGTTTAAATATTTATTAAATTTATAGAGATGATAGTAGGATAAGAAGGGTTTATTTTAATTATTATAGTAATAATAGGTAACTAATCAATAGGTAATTATTTCGTAATTAACTGGATTTTATTTTTAAATATAGCAAATCTTAAAAGTTTGCCTACCGTTTGTCAGATTTCAGAAATTAAAAAAAAGTAAGAAAATATAGTTATTAAAAAATGTCAACTGAACTTAACTTTTCTGAATACAACTCAAAAATCAGTTTGTTCAAGGCGCCACCTACAACATACAAACATACATTTTGAAATTCAAAACGGAAAATGGATTAAACACATTTCCTATAAAGAAGTCAGAAAAAATATAAAAGAAACAATATAAATAGCACTTTTCATTTATAATTTATGTAAGCTAAATGTCATAGGTGCCCATTTGCTCTTCATTAAAAAAATTAACAGTAATAAAAAAATATAACATAATATCAAAACTAATTTAATTAAACAGTTCACAGGATAATAACTGGTATAAATGTAAAGAATATTGCTATAATGCTAGAATGCTATAAACTAACGTGTCTTCTGAATAGAGCATATATTGGGAAATTAGTATGCAACTTTTGTTTTACAAGTCTGTAACAATAGGTAGTAGAAAATAAAACAATATTTTTATAAACCGACTTACTCATATATATATATATATATATATATATATATATATATATGTATATATATATGTATATATATATATATATATATATATATATATATATATACCTTACTCGCAATAAATAAGTTACTTTTGAAGTCGGTGCCGGCCGGTCGACTTAAACAAATTTATAATATTACTTAATTAAAAATTTTAATTTAAAATCTTAAACTCTAATGAAGTAAAACTTCATTAGAAGTACGAAATAATTTCATAAAAGACGTATTGTAATATACAATTTTACATTTGTTTAAGTTGTTCAGCGGTGCTAGCACCGAAAATAATATTAAGTGACGTAGTTATGTTTTGGGAATAAGTAGATATCTACTGTAAGTAGATTATTTTTTACTTTTTAGTATCTACTATTTGAAGTCGGTTTTTCAAAAATGTTTTATTCAGAATTTTTATTAATTGATAGTATTATTCATCACACTTTACCTTACATTCAATTGTTCCCTTTTTTGGAATATTTTATTATTATTAAATGTGACTGCTAAGGAGTTCCATTACTTATCTCCGAAACTCATTATGAGATAGTGAAGTTATTTTGCAAAATAACGACTACCACTGGCAAATATCTTGAATCACGATAAATTTACTCTCTCGTCATCATATACCAATTCATCCTCAAACAATGAACTGGTCGATGGTATGGTTATTTTGCAAAGTAACAACTACCACTAGCAAATATCTTGAATCACGGTTGATTTATTACCATCCATTTAGGAATTCTATTATTCATATTCAGAACTCATCATCAGAACGTGAGCTGGTGGATTCTGTAAATATTTTGCTAAGTAACAACTATCAGTAGCAAATATTTTCAGTCACAACTAATATTGACAATCATTCGTTAAGGAGTTCAATTGTTCATTTCCCCACCTTATCAATAAATCATCACCTAATTTATATGGGACTACCTCGCTAGTATAATTTAAATAAAAAAAGAATCACGCAAACCGACTCAGAAATGTCGTTCAAATATAATTCAAATAAAATAAAATCACGCAAATCGGCACAGAAACCTCGGAGAAATCTATACACATACATGCAAAAAAATACGCATCAAACATATAACTTTTTTTTTAAGTCGGGTAAAATACAGGCTACTGCTTGGATATAATGGATTAAATTTTATTATGTATATGTTAAATTTCAAGCTGGATGATTCCTAAAATTATCCACGGTAATGTTACTAAAAGCGTAAACTTGTTTTATTTTGGATATTATCATAGGTCGCACGAGTCAACCTATATTATATTTCAGAAATGTCAGGGGTTGTAAACATTAAGTTTCATAAATAATCAAGGGTTGTACTTTTTACGTTTACCGTCCATTTCATAGTGTGGAATAAAATTCATTACGGGTACGCGGTGAATTTAAAAGAAAAATGTGTTGAGCGGTTGAAAAAGCTTGCACCATTTTTGTAAGAATTTCGAAAATTCAACTGTGGATTGAGGATAAAAAACTGAGTACTACTGTATTAAAATCGTATTTTCGCCAAAACGGTAGGCACCTCTGTGTGGATAAAGGTATCGAATTTTCCATTTTAAAATTGAAGAAAAGTTATAGCGAATTATTATTGACAAATTTAAGTGCGATGTTTCTACGCAGTTTCAAATATTATGCTAATATAGAGGGATATTTTAAAATTTTTTTTAAAAGCAATTAAAATTTATATTCAATTACCTGTCTTATTATATTATAAATGGAAAATAATTTGTATGAACTAATAAATATCAAATAAAGTATTGCTTAAATTGATTTTTTTTCGCTTTAATTAAAAGACAATTTTTAGAGTTTCGCAGTGAAAAAAATAGTGTTTGTAATTCGTCTTGCCCGTTCCTCTGTCTACCGCTCTATACAGTTATATATCTACTTGTATATTTTGTTTAATATTTAGTATTTTTTTCAGAAATCCCCATACCGGATGTGCGGAAAAGCTATTTTTTCACGTAACACATTCAGTGCAGTATCATTGAACATGTATTTTGATATGAAATAGAATTTTCATTTACTATTTTTATTTCTCAAGGTTCGTTTGCAAAATCTTAAAATCTTCTATGTTTCTCTGTGATGTAACCCGCTGGCGTTATAAATTCTAAAACTGGATTCACTTTCGCTTGTTAAAATGTTAAACTTAAAATAGCAGACACTAAAATATTTCATCGATTCATTTAGCATTCTTTGAAGGTTTTAGTAAGAACAAATTGTTACTGTTTTATTAATATGCGCATCTGGTTTTACGTGTTCTATAAGCGGGAGATAAAATTAGTAGTAATAATATTGACATACGATAAACCAAGTTTAGATACTAAAGCTTGTATATAATTGTCGTGCATTTCGACTAGGGGCATACGCGCAACAAACAATCAACTCGACAATATTGCAATAAGAGATAGAAGAGATATGAGATAACGTCCAGCGGCAGAAACTAAACCATTACAAGCCAAATTAGTATGCCCATCTCAGAAGTGGTCCCCACGGTATGGTCTCCCCTCCCCCGCCCACCTTTATTCCCTACGTATGTCTAAATGTAATTTGCACCGATACTTAGCAATTTGCCTGTTTCATTTGGAGTTTCGCACTCCTTAGCCGCAGGGTGAGGAGCGGAAGGATGCGGGGGCGGAGAGTGGGTAAAGCTGAAATTTAGGAGTAATTTTTAGAGATGTGACAGTGCCGAAGGTATATCGATATTTCTTTTTTAAGTTATAGATCTGATAATTAATATTTAAAAAAATATTAAACCTCTGAACATCTTTAATACTATGCAACAATTATAATTCAAATGACGCACGGCTGACCAATCTATGGAAGGGGATGAAGTAAATCTAATCATTTTGATATGTAAAAATATCTTTACGGAAGTAGAGCTCACTTAAAAACTTGAATATTTATTGACCATCATTTTATTCGAGGGATTAATTGTATTATATTACTAGCAATTTTTTATATTTTATTGTACATATTTTAAAGATCAAATTTGCACATTTTTTTGACCAGGTATATAAAGAGCTAAATAATTAATGCTTGAAGATGTTATTATTATGTTATAATCAAACATTAATTACCGACCAATTAACCAAAAAGATAGACTATATCTTCATTTACATGATAAACACGAACAAAAATATTTATCTAAAAAATAAAATTCTTTAATAGATCATTAGGTAAATAGTCCAGTGGAATCTAATATTCCAGTGGAATCTAATTAGATAATAGTCCAGTGGAATATAATAATTTTAAATTATTGCAAAATAAAGTATTGCAATTATACTTATTTTTAACAAAAATATGGAGATGTTACTAATGCAATCATTTGACGGAACGGGGTGACGGAGAGAGATCGGGACGGATAATATGCATAAGGATAGATGCAATACACCTTAAACAGGCATCTCGATTATTGAGGCCAAATACAAAAAATGCTGTTCCCCCAACATCATTGAAGATAATTGTTTTCTTTGGAGAGGAGAGGGCGGAGGGTCGTGCTGAAAGCGCGGTCGGAATAAAGTGAAACTTGGCAATGATTTGAAAACCATGCTCTTTGTGATAAACCGTAAGCAATTAATTAAAATTAGTAATTGCACCTTATGAGTAAAAACATATGAAGTACTAAAACTTTGGATGTCATTCTTTACTACTTTAGAACGAAAATATTCGGTGTCTAATTATCCATATAGATAACAAAATCTATGTTGAAGCCTTGGAATATATAGATTCAATTATATTTATTTAAGAATTATTGTTTATTTTTTTACTCATCTCTATCTTATACTAGCCTTTGCCCGCGGCTTCACCTGCATTAAGAAAACATAAAAAACAATTTTCTTCAAAGAAATAGGTGTAGATTTCATTCAGACCTAATATATATTCAGATATAGGTCCGAGGTAAGTATTATTTGGGATATAATTTTCCAGAACTAAATTTTAACATTTGTTGTGGGACAGTGCGATGCGCGGCGCGAGTTATGCGGAGGTAGTTTGGACTAAATTGCTATGCAATGATAAACCCATGAATTTGGTGTGATAAATAAAATATTTAGTTTTAAAAATTAATACAGTAGCAGCCCTTTAATTTTTTCTTGGGCAGGCATAATTTTTTAATTGTTCTTATTCACGGCTCCTCTCCTGAAATTGATTGCGTAATTATATTTAGTCTTAATTTAATTTATATATAATTTCGATTATTAGTAGGTATTCATTTTCATTTTTCGCCATATTATATTTGTATATAATATATTCAGTACAAGCTGTACCGCGCTGATTCACTCGCATAGAATAATCTTAATTATGCCCTCCCTCTGAGATTTCTGCAAGTTTCTGCTCCGTTCACGACGCAAAATCGGCTATCGAGGTCGGGCTTATATAAGCGGGAATACTAGGAATAATCAGTCTACAAAAAAACCGGTCTCTCTCTACTTTACACCGCTTAAGCATCATACCCCGACATCTGTAACTTTTTTTGTCAATGTTCTTCCCTTATGAATTATAGCGTAATGACATATAGCCTGTTTAAAGTATGAGCTTTTTAATATAAAAATTATTTTTGAAATCAGATGCACAGTTACAAAGATTAGTACGAACAAAGAAATACACTACCTTTTCCTGTACCTGTAGCCTATGTTACTTAAATCAATATTTTTTGTTAAGTCTGTCGATTACACCGTAACACGATATTATCATTTTTGTTTTTTCACTTTCATCACACAGTTTTTGTGCTACCTGGATATGTATAATATATATGTACATGGTAGTGGTAATATTACAAAATAATAAAATATTTTATGAAAATTCCATCAGGAAATATAAGACATATTTAATCAATGATTAAAAGGAGAAATAACTTTTATTGTCTTTAAACTTCTTTGGGTGAGATGAGAGTGAAATGTCAAGGTCAAATTTAATGCAAAGTTTTCATACAATGTTCTTTTGTAACGTTTGAATGTAACAAATCAATCGCAAGAAGGGCGAAAAGTCAGTACCTAGCTACCAATTGAGAGAGATATATGAACACGATAAAATAATAAGACAAGAAGTATACGTATACGTGAAAACAAACAAAAATGGCCCTTACTTTTGCTATCGCCTGTTTTATACATAACGTGTATCAAAATTTGTCACAATTTTGTCAATTTATTTATCAATTTGTGTTTAATTTATTACTGATATTGCTTGTACTTTAGCCATTAGAAGACTTACAATATATCTATTTAATTTATTTATAAATCCGCAGTGAACTACATATACAGTAAATATAATTTGTAACAGGAGTAATACATCTCGACTTCCTTCAGCTACATTTCGCCGTATTCTGGACACATCTGCATAGACTATTGTCAATTAAAAAAAATCAGATGTATGCAAGTGCATCACGGCTGTTTTTTTTAATTGACAATAGTCTATGTAAATTTATATGATGGTATTATTAAATGTTCACGCCGATTTGTAGACATTTTATGAATTTTCCTGACCCTATAATATTAAAATCTTCTTATATGAATTTAGTACAATATGTGGACTTACATTTAGTATATTCTCTCTTTGTCTGCCGTTTTACCTTTTACTATATACTTACAGATCAAAGTTTAGATCACCAAAGAAGTTTTACTTCTGCCACGTGTACGCAGTTGCACGTGATGTTTTTTCATGTTAAACCTGACTACAGCTGCAATAGTATACAAAATGCAAAATAAACTTTGGCTTGACAATGGAAATAAGCTGCCAATTAGACGATATATCTATCCTTAAATCTTAAAAGTAGGCATGAACTTACCTTTGCTTATTTTTCTGCCCGAATGACGTCATCTGAAATAGAGTATTACACCTTCATATATAAATAAAAAATTTGCAAGTAATAAATTATTACTAATATATAAATAGGTACGGCACATGTCATTTGATTCACCCCTAAATTTTTTGCCAAACGTTTAGTGGAGGTCTTATTCTTTTGCCCACTTTGCACTTTATTTGCTGAGCGCAATCCAAATTTGGATTATAACTGGAAGTAGACCAAAGGTTGAAATTTGATTGTACACTCTTGGTGCGGATGACTGTTGTCTCTGTACGGTAAGTCGCCGCAAGCGTTCAGCATTATACTCTTTAAAACGCCTTTCAGACAATTGTGTCCATCGTAGAGCAAGCCACTGGGAGCGTCTCATAAGTAATTTAGTTAGTAATTTAGTACCTATGTTTACTCGCCGCAGGTCATCGAGTAGCTCGGTCCAATTTTGCTCATTCAGACCGAAACTGGAATGATGATACTTGAGCAAAGGTACTCTTTATTGATGAGTCCAGATTTTGTCTTAAGTCAGATTATGGAAGTGTTAAAGTATGGAGATGACCGAGAGAAAGATACGCTCAATATAACATGGTTAGAAGAGAGCCTTATGGCGTAGGATTTATTTCCTTAGGAGCATGTATGGAGCTACACATCATAAAAAACGGGTCACTGATTGCGGCAAGATACGGAACAGTTATTTTAGAGTAAATTGTGGTACCTTTTGTCCCATACATTTAAGATAATTTTCTTCGAATGCATGATAATGCTCGACCTCACATTTCAGCGGTCATTCCGAAGTACCTTACTCAAGTCCGGATCGGAGTTTTGGAACACCAGCACCTTAATCTCATAAAGCATATTTGGATAAAGCTGGAAAAACAAATTAAACAAAAAAAGTTTGGAACCAGCTAACTTAAGAGACCTCAAAAATGCATTGATGCAATAATGGAAATTAATGCTACAAAATTTCAAAAATAATAAAAAATATGCCCAGACGAATTCAGGAAATTTTACAGCACGAGAAGGTACCATCAAATACTGACTGGGTCACCCATTAAGAAAAAATCTGTCTTTAGAACAATATCCAATTTTAACTATGATAGGTCAAAACTTCTTACAATTAAGGTACTGAGATTATTGCCTCTAATTTGTTGTTTTGTTCGTTAAGTCTATAATATTTTTGTGTATTAAAAAATGTTAATTTGATTAATTGATTCAATTCAATAATTATTATAAGCTCGTACAACACGAATAAATCTGTTTTCATATAAGTCTGTTTGTTTTCAGATATGTTTGAAAATAAATTGCCAATTTATTTGCAAGTAATTTAATAAAAAAAACCATGTTTAATTAGATTTGTTTTTAATAGTTTTTTATGGTTTGGAATTTAATTCTGGGGTCGATCCTAATAAAATATAGAAGATCGGTCCTTATGAATCTCCGTTTTGATTCTTTGATTTGTTTCCCTACTTTTTGGTTTCCCGATGCAGCAAACATTATAGAACAAATGTATCTTAATTGATAAGGAAAAAACTTATCGATATGGCATATATCGACATTAACTTTTATCCATACATCTCCAGCCAGCTTCTCAGACCTGGACTTGAATCAGACGATCTTCTATATTGGAAGTTAGCCTGCCGGAACAAGTTGTTGGGAGAATACTTGTTCATTGTCTGTTCGTTTGATTTAAATGCGTTGTGCATTTGTGAGTATTTCGTTTCGAGGTGAATGCTTATTTATGGAAATTAATGATGTATCAGACGACTAAATTATAAAGTATATTTTAAGTGTATTAGTACTCACTTTTAGGTTTTTTTCCCGAAATAAATAGCTTTAAAAACGCTTCGCGTAATCGCTCATTTTGATGCTGCAGTGAAATATTAAACATTGTAGTTGTTGCAATTATGTGGCAGTAACCAATTTTATTCGTTTGTGTTAAGGTTTTCAAAAGTTTCATTTTAAATTTAAGGAAGCAAGAAACTTGCTTGGTCTTTTTCTACTGTTTTTATGCATCGAGTAATTAATAAAACGGTTTTATTTTTAATTTAATCGTTCTTTTCCTGAAATGATTGCTTAAATTAACGAGTGCGATTATTTTTTACACCTTTCCTAAGATTCGTATCAATTATACAAACTAAAATTCGTTGCGTCACATTGTATAAAACAAATTTCAAATATGTATGTATTAAAAATTGTTGTTGTTGAATGACTTACACTACTCGTGTGTCCTAAACCAAGGGAGGTACTAATTATTAAACTTGTGCAAACCTTGTACTGTGTATGCTCTTAATTCGCCAAAGATATCATTGTAATGTTATTCGCAAAAGATATGCCTCTCCTGTTCGAACACGTTGGTTATTGGTAATAGTGAAGAAAAAAGGGCTAATAATGTTTTTAATGTGAGTTTTTTTTTCAGTGTCATTAAGATTCTTTTCAAAAAAAGATATAAAAATTCATTTTATTAAATTTACATCAAAACCGTTATATTACTTTAAATGTTATGCATCCAGAAATAAATCCAAAAAATATATTTATGGATCAAATTAAGAAATTTTAGTTAGAACTTGATTACAAAATTATTATTGTAAACATTAATTTTACTTAAGCTGTAACATCCTTAAAGACAATTTTCATATTGTGAGTTAGCTCAGCGCGATGTAAGCTTATTTAATTTTTTAACTTGTATTTCATATTGAAATTAATGTAATCACCGACCATATAAAATTGTAAGCTAACAAATAGTGAAAAAAAATAGAAAACATTGAAATATTCACACGTAAGTCTGGTTATCGATATTATTGATAATTTCCTAAAAATTAAAATGTGTGGTATTGGATTAAAACCA
Organism: Druceiella hillmani; assembly: GCA_039881145.1. Classification (NCBI taxonomy): domain Eukaryota; kingdom Metazoa; phylum Arthropoda; class Insecta; order Lepidoptera; family Hepialidae; genus Druceiella; species Druceiella hillmani. The sequence goes on along the minus strand of JAYKKI010000001.1, from coordinate 47,206,833 downwards.
TCCGTTGATTCTTAAGATTTAAAGAAAGAAATTTTAATAACATATGTAATTCTCATCCAAGACGACCTTAATTTAGGAAAACTAAATAACATGATTGAAACTGATCCAAAGTTAAGTTCACATTATCTATCATGCTCTTATCTTCATGCCTTTATTAATTGGAAATATTCTGGTTGGATATGGCATGAGCTAACACTCTTTTCATTCATAACAAAAGTTACAACATATATAATCTACAAAATATAACTATGAAATTGGTCTGTCTGAAAAATAAAATGATTTACGAAAAGGGATTAATCACGCATCACGTAAAAACTATTGAGCCAGCCCAACACAACCCTACCTAAACTCAACCCAATTCAACTCAAAGCAAATCCGACCCAACCCAACATAAAGCAAACCCATCCAAACCCAATCTGAGGAAAACCAAAATCGATCCAAAGCAAACCTAATCCAATCCAACCAAATCCAAACAAAACCCAGTTTAACCCAACTCTACCCTTTCCAAACCAAGTCAACCTAACACAACCCACCAACGCCCAACCTAACCTAATAAAATCTAAACCAATTTCAAATTATATTTCAAAAATGAAATAACACTGTGCGTGACATGGCAAATTTATTAGTTGCCAATCTATATCAGATTATATACATATAATATTCGGAAAAGTAAAATATTTTCTAAATTTGTATCAAATTCTTGTAAAAACATTACCACAAATTAATATAAGTAATACATAATTATCATTATCTTTATTCATTATATATGCCTCCCCCAATTATGACTTTACTTGTAATAACACTGTTTTAAATAATTTTACCGATATTTTGTCCTTTCTGGAATACCGCAAGTTAAGCATTGTCACTATGTACAGAAGAAGAATTACATGTATAGGAATTAAACACATAAAACAACTGTTGATGATTATAGTTATCACGAAATTCCATCAGAAAACCTGGCAGATACAGGTATAATTATTGTTTAATCCAACAATCAATAATGTTATTGTTTGCTCTTCATCTAATACTAAAATAATATCCGTATAAATATCAAAAGAAAAACATGAAATTTAAGCAGTTACATTCAAAAGTAAAAATGGAATTTTCAGTAAAATTTCATCCACATATATTTTCTGTTTTTATTTTATTAATAAAGTGTCTTTGATGTAATTACGCGTCGGGCTGCTGTGCATTACAATAATTTATCAGTTTTATATAATAACAATTCATATAGAAAATATGCATGCATAATTAAAGAAATGTTAACTATGTGCTTTATGAAAACTTATTTACACTGATCGAAGAGTAATTTTAATTAATATTTTCAATTAAATTTATTATGGCAACGGTCGGTCTTTGAAAATTTTTTTTTCTTTCAGGTTACTTTCACTCTAAAGATTTCAAATTACATCTTAATAACCTTAACTTAAATAATGTTTATCTACATGTACCATGGATGGTTCCGTGTCCGGGTCGCTACGGAGCCAAGTTTTCAATTGACGTGTAAAACTTGCAGTCGTGTGTTCGTACAATTCGCGATCGCACTACAGAAGACGGAAAATATTTATCTGTTATTAGATATATTTAAAATATTATAGGTAACGATTACAACAACAATATTAAAGGTAACAATATTATAGGTAAATATTACAGGTAACCTTTTATTAGATAAAAATAATTAGTCTCAAATTCAAAGTAAATTAATTCAAAGCTAATTTTGTTCTTTTTATGCAATTAGTATGGTTATATGCCTTAAAAGGAAAAAGAAGTCCTTATAAGATTCCACATATCTGTCCTTACTTCCGTCATGGAAATTTTTCTCAGAAATCATTTGACGTAGAAACTTGAATAAGTAATAAAAAAAATTAATCTGCACCAATCACCGAAAAGACTAAACTATTCATTGAGACATTTTAGGGAAAGGTAAACCCGAATTCTGGTATGTACCCAAATTCTGGTACGTACCCAAATTCTTGTTTTTATTTCACGTGTACTGCGGGGTATTGTTTCAAAGAACTATTTACAAGAGTTTCAAAAATGGTTTCAAAACTTTATAATTTTACATATTATATCGTCAGACATATACTGAAAAATATGCAAAAAATATGTGTCACCCTTATTTTCGAAACTACTCAACCTAAAATTATGAAAAAAATATATTTTTATAATTCCACTCAAAGTTTATGGGCGACTGTAATATGACTATGCTCCGTTACCGACTATGTCGGCAATACATATATAACATTCTTCTATTTTGAAAGTCGACTTTATTAAAAACCGTGCGACGTAAAGTTGCACCAGTAAATTTAAAGTTGGCATATTAACATATCTCATTAATTTTATGTACTTTTTTTTGCACATATTTTACACCGCCAAATTTTTGAAAACATTCCTCTAACAATAAAAAAGAAGGAAAAAAAGTTATAAAAAATATTTTTTTATATATCATTTGGAACATTATTTGAAAAGTTTTGTCACGGTGAATATAAAAAGATATTTTTTCACAATTTTGAATTACATATTTTAAAAAATATGCAAAATATACACCGCCCTCTTAATTCCGAAACTACTGAACTCAAAAACATGAAAAAGACAAGGTTAGAAAAATCTGATTATAGGAAAACTGTAGCGATAATCACATCATATTGATTTTGACAATCAACTTATAATTTATATAATATGCACCATGTTTTTACACCTGTGGAAGACATAGTACATACATAAATACGTTGCTATATATTTACGTTGTGGAAAATTAATATTTGTAAATATTACATTTCTATATATTATTATATTAAACTAATAGAAATATAATGTACACTTAAATATTAACAAGTGCCGAAATACAAGAAAGATCGTCTATATAAAAGAGTCCCTATATAAGAAACCGTCATAGTACAAGTTTAACTCATACTTGACAGGTTTCTTTACTTAAAATTTATTGTAACTACATTACTATTAAAGGTGCCTTTTGTGTAGCAAAGTTGAATGTATAGTGTACATCAAACGCTTATACACCTGATATGTTTAGTGTGCATAAATAAATACAGGGACTCTTTAGTAAGGTAATTATGCAAGAGATGACATAGTTTTTCTTGTCTAATTCAAACTGATTTTGAAATAATAAAATATTAATTAACAACATCTACCCTCGAATAATTCTTCCTGAAATTATCCTAAATCGTATTTTAAAGCAAGTAAGAAAAATTACGAAACGATATAGCTGTATTGCAATACTGAATATTTTTAAAAATTTCTACAAAAACGACGTTGCTAGAAGTTGTACTAGTTCTTATGTTTTAAGACTTTTATTACATTAGGTTGAATAGTACTTTGAAAAATTTTTAAAAGGAGAATATTCTCTAAACATTTTTATTACGTATGTCCTTCGAACAGATTTGAATAAATTGCACCAATATTCTAGAAAATATCATATTAGTTATAAATGATTTTGAGAAGTCTGTCCAATTTTTTTTACTAATTGATATTTACGAGTAGTGTTTAAGAGATACTGTGTACACCATTTGGCAGAACAGATAATCTTTGATATTATTTATATCATTTTCAAATATAAGCGTTTATAATGTTTTATAAATTCATATTTTTTTTGTGTCAAATAATTAATGTCAACACTTGAAATAATTATATACTAGCTATTGATTTCAAACTATCGCAAGGATGCAGTCTGAACGTTACTACACCAATACCCTAGGCGAACTCTCGGAAGCGGCTAATCAAATTATAACGGTGCACCGGCAGAGTAATAACTAGTGCCATCGCACTTTTCAACCGAGTGTAGGCTCGCAGATATCGCGAGTGAGAGAAAAGGCCGTCGTGCCCTACCGACTTGTAAGACAAACTTGACAAGAATTAGTTTTGGAGTCTGAGATGGTGCATATGGAGCTGTGCGAGGCAATTTTGTGGTGCGGATATTTAATTAAAAAGATAGTGTAGGGTTTCGATCTTTGGAATCTCTTTGTTTACAGTATTATGCTAACATCCAGTTGAGATTTACTAAATTTGAGTAATTTTTCTGAGACTTCTGCAACAACTCCAATTTTGCAAGATATGGTGTAAATGGTGAAGGGGCCTTTTACTTCCGCTACATACAATTTGAAGCACAGTTATTAAAAAATCTACAATCGTAATTGTGTTTTCCAGCAGGTCGAATTATTTGGCGCTCAAAATTATGTTTAGCACATGCAAAGTTTGTGTTATAAATATAATCGTGGGCCCTAGTTAGATTTGAACACATCATCACACAACGATACTACGTGCGTCCACAAGTTTTAGTAACAGGAAAAAATAACGATTTTAAATAATGCAAAAAGTAAAAATGTTCCTAAAATAATATTTTTAGAATATGAACCTTTAAAAAACACACGTCTTCAAATTATGTTTTTGATTTGTTTATAACGTATATTCTTTTTTTGCCTTTGAAATTTTCAATGAACAAAGTCGAGATTGTATTTAATCAGCCAAAATTAAACAATGAAATATTCCTTAATGTTAATCATATACTAATTAACATTAATAAAAATGAGCAAATTAATTAGCAAATCTGTTTAATTATTTTTATATATTTGTAAAATATTAAAATCATTTTTCATTTATTATAATGGGACAAATGCAATTCATTTTTAAACTAGATCCAAGCCTTAAAGAATAAGAAAAATCTTCGATTTGAATTATTTATTTATCATAAATAATAAAGCGATCACAACAATTCGAGTAATGCATAGATTGAAGAAATTCATAACAAATTGCGTCAGAAATTCAATTAGTTGGATATTATGCTTATCGTAACTTTTATTAAATGATTAAGTATTTTCGAAAAATATTTTCTTCTGTGTAATTTTAACTTTATTTAAAAATATGTTATAGAAAATGCCTGAGGTTTAGCAAATCAACATTCAGCTTAAATTTTTATACGCAGATAAATCTTCAGGTTTTATATATTCAATAATATAAAACTCTGATACAGAAAGAAGGACAACGAAGTCTCCCTGAAGTGAAACCTGTTTTGTGGTGTAATAGATTTAATAATTGCAAGAATTATATTTCGATATAAATACACATATTAGACAATTTTAAAGATATGTTGCTATAATTTAAAGCTGAAAGCATGATTTACTCTAATCGTTGTATTAAAATTTGGCCTTTGTTCTTATTACTATAAAAAATGACACTGAGATTTCTTTTTTTTATTGCAAAGAAACAAAATTCTAGTCAATATTTTATTCTAGTGCATCGTCTCATAATTTTGTTGAACTTTTATTCCATATCTACAGTATTGCGTTGTATCATTTCAAATGGCAAACCCATTGAGATTTAAATTCCAGGATTCCAGAACACTTACATAACAAATTAATTAGTTTGCTGGTCGCAAAATTTGGCGTAAGTTAATTAATAGAACATTCCATGACGTAATTTGTACACGTAATAGAGAACAATTGACATCTCGGTACCTCAATATTCAGTCCAACTATTAAATATCAGACTTTCATTTCGAACCAGGTTTTGCCACTATGTTTTCTTTATCGTTGAAAGACTGTGTTGAGTAAAGTTTCGTTTATCATATTTTAATAAAATGACCTGATATTTTGCCAAAAACGGAGTTAAAGACACTATTTTCAGAAAAAACATTGCATTTTCGTTAGCGCAAATATAACGTTTGAATAATCATGGAGTGACTTAAAATAATTGAATAGGACGAATGAAAGAAAAGCGCCCTCATTAGCGGCTGCCGGTGACGCAAAAAAGTTTAATGAGCAGCAAATGATAATTACGAACTGGCTGCGACGTGTTGAAAGGTGGGTAGAGGGGGAGGGGGAGTGGTCTAATATGGACAATTATTAAATTAATTTACTCTATTTAATGAAGGTTTTTAATAAACTAGATTATTTGTTTTATTTGCTAAATACCTTCTGGTGACAGTGTTAAACGAGAGTAATTTGTCAAAGTTAACGGCCATAACATAAATGACACGACACGAGAGCTTTAGAAATGATGAGCTCACCGTTTCTGTGTATTTGGGTGGTATTATGACGCATGGTTATTGAAATACCAAGTAAGTGTATCTACAACGATATAACGCTAGATAAATCGAAACGTTAAACGGAAAGTTCGATTGATTTACATATTAGGCATTATTAGCGTTTTATTCTATGAAATATTTCAGAAAAGTTGTGGGGTAACTTTGGGAAAGTTCAAAAAAAAATATGAAAAAAATCCGTAGATCTTTCACGTTTTTTTCCATTTCCAATTTTCTAGAAAAAATTCTCAAAAGTCATTCTATTTGTCTTTTTACGATTCCTTATTCGAAGTTTCCGAACTCATATTTTTTTTAAAACCTCTAGCTCGGCCTCTAGCTCGCAAACGTAATGAGCTAGAGACTTCGTCATAAATATGGGAGGTTTGGGGAAGGGAAGGCGTAGGAAGGAAAGAGGGAAGGGATGTGAACCGAAAATATTTTTTATAAATGTGTCCATTATACTCGTGATTTTTTAAATATAAAAGTAAACTGTGCTTGACGAACCTGTCGAAGAGATCAGTTTTACGACTGTTTTTTTCACGAAAATATTTTTAAAGAACGAGAATACCTAGGATGCTGTACTTTATCTCAAATATTACTTGAATGACAAAAATTAAGAATTTTTGCACATAAAATAGTTTTTAAGTGATAAATAATACTAGAAAATTGTTTTTTTCACATCTAGGTATGAAATAAAGGTGTACCAGTTAACATATTTAAATAGTGAAAGATTATATTCATATTTGTTACTAATTTTATGAAAATACTATTTTTACCCTCAAATGTTTGAAATTCCGTATTTAGCAAGCATTAGTACTTAAGTGTGTTGTATGGGGTCTACTAGTACTTGCCAGGTTATTACGGCTTATTATTATTATCATACTTGTTACGGCTGCTACTATTATGACCAATAAATTTTCTTTCAAATTCTAGTACAATAAAATAAGGCGAAAAAAGGCTAAACCCGGAAATGGAAGGAGAAAATCTAAAAATTTGTATAAACCTTTACTTTGAGGGTCTTAAATAGGGTGAAGAATCTTGCAAAATATTTATAAGATTTGTCAATATGTTTAAGGATCACAAAAACTGTATTTCGCAAATATCTCGCTTTCTGTTTGAAAAAACTTGAAGTATAAAAAATCTTATAGATCATAAAATTCTCTACAAGTTTATAATATTTTTGTATGATTAAACGTATTCGAGACATAACGAGGAGACTGGGAAGCGTGTATCCATTTATAGAGTAACGCTATATAAACTGCGGAACCGGATACATAGTATACTTTATAAAGTTAATTATTAAATAAAATATCATAACTATCATTAACAAATTTAAAAAAAATATTTACTCATAAAAATACTTATAAATAAGAAATATAATAAAAATGTACAATTTTTAAGTTATTTTAATAAAATAATTTAAATACATTATTAGTGATTATAGAAGTCTAATTCGTACTTAGAAATTTGTTTTGTTTTGAAGTTATGCTACCGATAAATTTAAACCTATGTCCTGCAAAGACTAAAGAAAACTATTGGATTGGAACCGGACAAATTTCAGGTTTTTCGAATTATTCAATTATCCACCCATTGTCCTTAGGTATAAACGAAAAAGTATTTCTGAAGAAATAGAAAGTTAATGGCAAACCGCACATGCTGTAGAGAAAGATGACTACCGCGTTAATGCCGTTGCTGCGGCATTATCTTTGTAAGCAGAGATTCTACGGATTATTTTTTTTTCTGTTTTTACTAGAATAAGTCTACTATTCTTGAGACCAAATCGTCCACGATGTAGGACGACTATGATTGTGACCTAATACAAGTTTGGTTGATATGGTATTAAGCTGTTACTGTTGAATGTGCATTCTTGTCTATTTTATATTTGAAATAGGCAATATTAAGTATCACTTTCAGTTTGGTAAGGCAAATATACGATAATTTAACGTCCCTTAGGTGTAGTGACTGAATTGAACGTTAACAGCATAACGATTAATATCCCAGCTAGTCTATGTTGACTTCAATAAAGTTGTTAATTTATTTTGCACTAAATTATGAAGATAAGAGGTGGCTCCGCTAGGAAAGTATTGTCTCGCATTTTAACCGTCAGGGTTTCGCAAAAAAAATTTTTTTTTGCGTTTTAATAAAAAGTTATTAGTCAATGAATCGTCCCGTGGTTAAACTTAGTAGTTTAACCACGGGACCGTTATTTTCACAGGTCAGCTGTTGAATCCTTTATGGTAAGATTTTTCTTGTTACCTGAAATTGTTCTTATTACCGGCGCATTCACTCTATTACCTAATAACAATATACACTGATCTAGACTCGCTAAATGATAGCCACTTTAACAACATTAAGATTTACAAAACTCTATCCGATTCCCTATACTATTCCGAAATATTTTTCGTTGAAATATCACTATTTCCAATCAAATTACCAACAGGTGTTGGAAAACACCTTATTATATTTAATTGGATATCATTAAATATTTGATAATATAATATATGTTTGATGGGTAACTTTAACACTTATTTTTAAGGATGTGGCGCCTGTAACATAGTCCAGACTATGTGGTATTTTACCCAGTTTCAATTTTTTCTTCATCCAGATTACTCCAACAAGTCTTTCAATATTCTTATTCGGTTATTTCAGTAAAAACGGAAAAATTTAGACACTGAAAAAAATATCTGAGAAATTGCAGATCATCTTTTATTTTTTGAATAATATGGATGAAATGGAAGAAGATTTTTGCAGTATTCCTTTCTGTGTTAAGAAATCCATTAAACAAGAAAAGTGGGTAAAACCAAAGCTTTAAAGTAACCTCCACGTTTTTCCGTGAATAAAACAAATAAAATCTATTACTTAAAACCTTCTCTTGTATATTTAGTCTATACATATTATACTCACGGCTTTACTTCTACTACTAAAAGTCTTAAGAAATTATATATTTTTAATATTTAAGTTTTTAAGTATTGATGGCGAATGATATGTATCTATCACATTACTCGTAAATTTCAGAGGTTACTTTAATAACACTTAGTCTTAATTCATCAGTATCCAACTTTCTGCAAGTATCTGTCGAACAGTATTAGTGTATTGATTACTTAGTTTCGTTTCCGCCTATTTTAGACTTACATTAGAGCGATTCTAAAATGAATATTTGATAAAATATCTCGGGTCAAAACTACATTATACATTACTATTTATATATATATATATATATATATATATATATATATGTATATATGTATACATATATACATATACATATATATATATATATATATATATATATATGGAGGGGTTTACGTAAATATAAAGGTGAGACAACAAAGCAGTAATTAGATAGACATCGAATTTTCATTTTCTCAAAAAGGTCTTTAGGAAGCCGTAATTCGTCTTTAACATTTATCATATTCTATATTTGAATAACAATTACAGAGAAGAGCTAATTATGTTATAGTAAAAAAGTTTTGAATAGGTAACTAAACCAAAGTATTACGGAGAAATTAATATTGAAACGTTTTTTATTCTTCAATTATAATACGTATTTATATAAATGTATACATAACTCTCGAGTGCGAGTTCTATTCGAGCTTAGTTGGGTTATTTTATACAATTATATAAGAGACTAAATAAAATGATTTATTCATCTTGTAACAATCAATGCGTTTACAGCAAGTAGACGCATATATCAACAAATTACAAGCGTAGGTCGGCCAATTGGTCCGTCGAAGTTGAGCTCGGAAAGATCTGGGAGCGGCCGACGCCGCGACGCCTGTCAGTGGCGTTTTTAATTACGCCGAACCACTCGACGCTGAGTGCCTGGCGTCTTCCTCTTAAATTATTTTCACGCACGGAAATTCTCCCCAGCTCCGGGCGAGGGCGCGGGGATATTAGCAATTATATTTTTGAACCAAATGTTTATTTATACATGGCCACTGGGGAGGAATGAGTGCGAAGTAGCTACGAAATCTGCCGAGATTGTATTTCGATAGATCGAAATGCCGGCCTCAAATTTTGGTATATTTTTATATTCCTGGCATAATTTATAAGGAAATCATGAAAAATCCATCATTATTTTATTTTGTTATGCTAGTGATTTCATTATCCAGTAGTTTCATTTTTTTCTATATATATTGAGAATATATTAAGCATTCGATCTGGATTCTCTAGAAATTTATCCGTCTGATTTTCTCCACATCTTTTTCTGTACAACATAACAAAAATATAAAATACAGCAGTGAAATTTTGAAATAAATGTTTGAAAGTTAATAAAAGTTTTTTCGTGTTTCTTCCAGCCTTAAATATTCGGGCAGTCTGTTTAAATATCATAATGTTGATTTAAATCGGTGATTTTTTTAAAATCTGGAACTTGCGGAACATACTGTTTCTGTGACGTTTCTTATCTCAACATAGCCGGGCACTAGCGATAAACGAAACAAAAAGTATTAAGAACAAAAGTAAGTACTAAAGCAGAGTAAAACTAGAAATATACATTCTCACAAATTCAATACTCATCTTTGATTACCAGTTCTGCTTAGTTACTATAATTTCCATATTTTTTCAGACATTTTTGTAGTGAAGTTAAGAGAGTAATTATTTTTAAATCTTTCATGTAATTTTAGAACAAATGTTATGTTCATTTTTTTAAAAACTAGGAAATTATTGCAGAATGGATAGAGAATCGAGATTGTAAAATCAAACAAGTGTATTTATTTTACGCTGAACATTCATAAAATAATTTTTTCAACGATACATTCACGTTGAAGTTTAATGTTTCGCTAAAGGAGCTTTTAATCTGTCAGTTTAACTCTTATCTCGTTTTGGGAAATTAACTGTGCACTTGGTCTAAACGATCTGTATGTCGAACGACGTGCACATTGTAACGACGAACGAAAGCGACAGTTTTAACGGATATAAAGAATTGAATAATTTTAGGTACGTTATTAGTTATTTAATCAAAAATAAAATAATATGTTAAATACAAATTTTAGTTATATTTAATCGAAATATAAACTAAAAACTTTACTTTTCAATTTTTTTGCTACTAATTAGTTAATTTTCTGCAATTTTGTTATACAGTCGGACGAATGGATACGATGAAATTATGATAGTTCCTTGTTTCTCGATGAAACGCTAAAAATGTACTTATTCAACATTTGCATTGCCAAGAAGGAACCATCGATACGTATGGAATCCAATTTCGTTTTTACTTTCCATGCATACACATATATTTACACATGTATAATAAACAACAATTACAAGTCCCCTATTGATAAAACTAGCAAATGATATGATTTAATCTCTCACGTCGTCTCTACCAACTGGGCATCAATTAATTAAAGCAAGAATGGCAAACAAACATATATTCAATTAGCGTAATTTGCATCTAGTCAACAATGCTCAATTTCAGTCTTCCATAGACGCCTTGTACTTTAGGCAGATGTTCCGCATCATGTCCTTGAGGTTCAGAGGACAAATAAGGCCATGCAAGGCCTCAGGGTTTCCGTTGTTTCCTCTGACCTCAGAAGCAGCTCAAAGAGAACATGTTTAATTATCTTGTAAGGTAGAGAATAGGACGGTACAGATAGCGGTGAAATGGTCTACCTTATGGTGATACATATAGTGATACTGAAAGATAATTCATGTGATATAGTTGGTATAATCAAAATGATAAATAGTTATAACAATAAAATGCGGAAGGACCTAAGAAAGCGGTATACATAAAAAGGCGATTTTCTGGGATAAAATTGGGGTGTTATTTTGAGTATGTAGAACGACATATGATGAAACATATTGACTGAAATACAATGAGTATTTCACACACAGTTAAAAGCTTAAATATATAAGGTTACATAGTATTTCAAAATTATTTATAAATTAAAATGGTTTACGTAGCGTTTCTTTCACAGGCTCAAAACATTGTCAATTTCTGAGTAATTACGTGATCTAAAATAATCAATTTATATATAAGTGTATATTTGGTGTAAGACTACTTAAAATTATGTAAAAGTATTTTGGGGATCCTTGTAACTGCGTTTTCAAAACGGCTATCACATCCCATACACGACACAATAAATTTAAATAATTGTGATTTCTGTTGAAACGTATAAGAGTAAATTGCTTTATGATAAACCAAATTTCATGTTTTTCTTTCTGAGAAAAATTACTGTAATAGACGGACAGACGAAGGGACACGTAAATGATCTTATAATTATTTTGTCTGTTTGATGTATGAAATCTTAAGAACGGTACAATTGAGACCAATTTTCGTTATCCGTCTTTCCATTCTATATCAGTTTTGTGACTTTTCCACCGACTTATAATTAAATTATAAAAACAAGATTCGAATTTTTGTTTTGCAATAAAGTAAAAACTTTGTAATAAACATTTGAAAAAAATTTCATTTTAAGTCTTTGTTTATTCTAAATATAAATACTTTTATTGTGCACATTCATCGAATTTTGCACTTTCTATATCAAACTGTTATGTTGATAATTTGCAAATCATTTTAACATGCTTTTTTTTACTTTCACAGCCACACTCATAGTTTTCTCGTAAGACATATTCATGCCCAGTCTTATTTGCATAAATTTATGCGGAAAATATTTCGTAAGGAAAAGTAAGATGAAGTGGAGATTTTTATTGGAATAGTTTTTAAAGCAAATCCATTAAAAATAAAAAAAAACTGGGAATTAAAAAAATGTATCTGTGAATTGAAATTGTCTACTTGGAGACTCAGGACTTTCTTGAAATTCGTAATATTAGTAGTATTTTATTATACTAACAGGCATACATTTTGGTAATTGAATTGTGCCATAAATTGTTGATGCCATAAATTGTGGAAATTGAATTAAAAAAGCAAAGTGCACATCAGAATATGCACAATACAGAATTACGTAGTTACCTATATCTTTTGAAATTGTTAATTTAAAGTATCTGAAATACTTTTCGTCGAAAATTTTAATAAAATACTAGTATCTAGATTCCTGTGTTCACGAGAGACATCTATAGGAGTATTTTGTGAACGGATGAGTCTAAATTTAATAAGGAACGATTGTTCGGCACATTATTGTGTAATGGTCCGGGAGCATTAAGTCTTGTATTTCCTAATTCGTGGATTGGTAGAATGGTCTTGCACGGTCCCCAAACCTGATATCACTTGATTACTACGTCTGGGAACGTGCTAAAGAACTGGTATATTCCTATTCTAGAAGCATATAATTAACATAGGAGACATATTGTGGAGCAAGTAGAAGGTTGAAAAGGAGGAAGACATATTGAGTAGGGCAAATTGAAACTTTTACCTTAACAAATGAAGCTTAAAAATGAAAAATGTAAAATTGATCATTTCAAAATATCAGTTCGATGATATCCTATTCAATAGAAAAGGAAATATTTTTCCCTTATTTTGTGTATGAGGATATAAGTTCTCCTCTCCTAAGTTCGCCAGCATAGTAAGTTCTCCTTCTTCTGCATTCAGCCGCTGCCCGACGTCTGTTTACGTCATTAATCCATCTGGCTGAAGGCGTCCCATTCAGCATATCGAAGTTCGCGGTTTAAATTTACACAATGTTGTGGACAAAAAGCAATTGTTACAATAATGTACTTTTATTCGCAGATGCTTTTTCGATCGCAGAGCTTCTGTCGAAATTGTATTATTAATACAAAGCACATGTAAATTCTTAGTGAATATATGCATCCTGAATTTAATCTCATTGCATTCTCAGTATTTCGACTAACATACATTATTTACTTCAGACATTTCAATTCTATTTGGCTGAACTTAGCGCCCTAGTTAGAAGCAGCAACATGAAAGGAAAGAGAATTTATCTCCGAACTCAGCGAGCCACTCAAACGCTTTTCCACTACGTGAGTATCATACGCCTAACTTCACTGTGTTTAAAGCATTTCCAGAATGAAAAATCTTGCTATTAAAGCGACAAGTCAAAGCGACTTTTCCTATGTAAGTTTGGCATATTTTTTTTGAAACGAAAATTTACAATGTAATTTTCTTCAACTACTTTTTTTATTGATGCATTTTATTGCATTTAGATAAATCTTTTGCTACAAATTTTCAATATTTCTACAAATTTTTAGAATCGGCCAAGGAATATTGCACACCACATGTGTGTGATTGTGTGGATGTGCATGTATGTGAGAGAGGAGAGAACTTATTTAGATATTATATCTTTTGAGGTATACTTAAACATATGCAAATCGATGTACCCCCGTCTCCTATTTTCAAAATTATTCAACCTAAAATTATGAAAAAAACATAGTTCATAACAAGCCTACGCAAAGGTGATAGGATAACCACAACAATGTTTATAGACGTCATAATTTTTTAAATATGCATCAGGTTTTTACGATTCTTAAATATACGGTTAGCAATATTTGCGGTTTTCCACTTTCAGAGAGGATTCACTCAAAAATCGTGGAATGTAGAAACTTGCAATTTGGCACAATAATAAACCTTAATTACTCATATATTTTGTATTATTTCATATGAAAATTGAAGAAGGTGTAAATAAGTCTTAATCTTGTTTTTTTTTAGTTTTTATTTATCATATGATGTATCATTTTGAAAGGTTTATGATAAAGAAACCAAAAATTTATTTTTTCATTATTTTAAATTGCGTCTTTACTTTGTTTCTTATTACAGAAATTGCTGAGCTAAACATCATATAAAAAAGGGTTAGTAAAATCTAACTGGGACGTTACAGGAAAACTATAGTGATTTTCCTAGGTCTTATATTTTTTATAATATGCAACATGTTCTGCGTCTGTGAAAGATATAGTAGGCGATATATGTACGTTGTGAAAAATGAATAATTATAAATAGTTTAATAGAAATACTATGTACCCTTAAATGTTTATAAGTGCCTGCATGTGGACGGAAACCTCGCAGTGCGAATACTCGTGCCTAACGGATTATTTCAAGTTCTGATATGTACATCACAGTGGCCTTAATAAAGTCATTTACTTAGAGAAAAAAATATAAATGAAATTTACTATTATATATGTATATAGAAGAAGTAGAATTAAGAAATGTATTGTCTTTGAAATAATTTATCAAGAAATTTTCACCGCTTCAGGTTCCACTTAGGTACAAAGTTTTGAGATTAGGGTACTAAACTACTTTTCGTGGGAATATAATAATTTTTTAGAATGTTTCTCCACGTTATGATTCAATTTTGAATTTATGGATTGTTTAAGGCACTGATGGCCAAAATGAGAGTATAAGATAGAAATGAAATCGATTACGACTCAGTCCCATTTTTTATTTTACACAAATAAAAAACAATACATATATATATATATATATATATATATATATATATATATGTGTGTGTGTGTGTGTGTGTGTGTGTGTGTGTGTGTGTGTGTGTGTGTGTGTGCGTGCGTGCATGCGTGCATGCGTGCGTGCGAGCGTGCGTGCGTGCGTGTGTGTATGTGTGTGCATGTGTGTGTGTGTGTGTGGATATAATTCGATCATATTCAGGATTAATGCGTTGAATTTACAGATCTGCTTTATGTGTAGTTGTGTATTTCCGTGTTATGCGTATGTCATATTACAATGTTAATTTCCTTCAAATATTTAAACTTATATCTTGAGATGTACAGTTTTAACTTTTTACGGGAATTATTCGATGAAATTTGACGAATTAATTATATCCAGTATGTAAATGAATATACGCTTGCGGGTCTGAAGTCAGAAATTATTTGAACATGATTTTTTTTGGCAAATATATGAACAGTATCTCATTGACTGACTAAAGAAAATTATAAATTAAAATTAAATAAGGAAATGTTCGATTATTATTGAAATGGTTAAATAATTCGAGCATTCAATCGCAAATAATTCAAGATGGTGCAATTAATTTGAATTTCTTACGTGATAACTAATCCTTTCTAATTCTCAGTAGTTTTAATTTCTGGACATTTTTAAAAATTTTTGTTTTTGAATAATTTCTCTTATTGAATATTGCTTAGTTTTTTGGATTTCATAGAGTTCTTTTTTCAACAAGGAAACCTTACAATTGTGTCTTATTTACATAAAGTTTTATATGGAGGTCACAATTAATATATCGCAAAATATTAAAAAGAATTTTCTAACAAACCTTCCAATGCATTTAACATAGGATGAATTTTTTTTTCATACATCATCGAGGGCGTGTCGTTTGGCGTGAAGTCTTTAAACCAAATAGAAATTTCAATTATCAAGTTTGAAAGTGCAATGTGTACTCTTCCTCTTTCATTTATCAATCAATGGTTGGTTTAAAATTCAAACAAATTCTAGATCATTAAATAAAAAAAAATCAGTGAAGTCAAATTAATATCAAGATGGATAGACAACTACAAAAACCCAACTTTGTTCGTGTATACATGTGTCACTGATTTTTTTAAGTCTAAGAACGACGAACGACTATACAACAAAATATACTATTGTATTAATTACAGAAGATGAAGTTCCTCAAAGCAATTGTTCGGTAAACTGAGTTTCCAAAAGATCGATCATTTCACCTAGGTACCTAAAATAAGCGGATATTGTCCTAAAAGTTTTTATATACCTTAAGAAAGAACAAGTTAAAGAGAGAGGGAGAGAGATTAATATCTAGATTCAAAATATTAAATATGGATTTATATATTGAATATATTTGGCGTTAATTTTGTAGAAATGCATTATTCGCAATTAAATGAAACTACGTGATGTAGTATTATTTCTACTTTCTTTAATTTCTTTACCACGACCTAGGTTTCGTTGTATCTTTGCTAATATCCCACCTGAAGATGTTGTAATACAACGAAACCTAGGTCGTGGTAAAGAAATTAAAGAAAGTAGAAATAATACTACATAACGTAGTTTCATTTAATTGTGATGGATTTATATGTAAATAAATAGCTGGATAAAATTAGAAAACCCTTTGCAGCAATTTGAACTGGTTACGGCAAACCGAAATCGACAAACGTCATGCACGCATAATCTATCGAGGGATAAAGAAGACTGTACATGGTACACAACGACCTAATTGCTATTCGCTTTAAAACAATAAAGGGGCACTCGTCGCCGCCCCAGGGTGCGCCGTCCGCCCTGGCTAACGAACCGTGCGTTGAGCCGCTCAACTATTTGCAATTTCGATTGCTTCCCCACACATCCCCCATAGGGTGTCTACAGGTACACGTGTTGGCCACGGGGGTGTTGCAATTAGGTTTTTGCGGTCTGCGTGTGTGCGTTTTGAGCAATTACAGTTTGAAAGTTGTATTGAGGTAGTCGAAGAGCGTGTCAGCGTCACGTTGCAAAACAAAACGCTGCATTTATTGGGGACTTTTTTACTTAATTCAATGCCTTTTTGCAGATCATTTTTTAGAAATTGGAAGGTTGCAAAATATTGAAAGGATCTCGGTGTTGTTAAGATCCCAAAAGTTTCATTAAGGAAATAAAGCGAAATGAAAAAATTATCAAAATACAAAAATAATTCAGTGTTTAGTTCAAATTTTAAAAGCAATTTTTGACGTCACTCCGTCGACGAGTTTGTTTTTCTATAAACATTCCCTGTTTTATAGTAAAGTGTGTAATATAATAATATTTCAGTCTTTCTTTTTATTATTTTTCCTTTAAATCCTTTTTTATGGACTATTACAAATCTTTTAAATTAATACTTGTCAAGGTTTTAATTTTGTGGATCTGTGGACTAAATTTTAAAGGATATAGAAAAATTTTAAACAAAGTGAAATAATTAGGGCTAAATTTATTATCAATATTTTAAAAGTAATTTTGCATCGTTTTAATCTCAAAACATTTTCTTAAATATAATTCTCATGAATTTATATGAGAGTCGATATAAATCAAGGATGTTTATTGTCGAACATATGTTATATATTCTTTATTATATATATATTTGATATAAAGATGACGAAATACTATTTAAGTATGCGTCAAGTGATTTTGCAGTTAATTGATGTGAGTAGTTTTGATTTAAGGGATTTTTTGGCAAAAACATTGGAAAAAACTTGGTATTATCTTCCTTACTTTAAACCCTCAGAAATAATGATTAATTATACGTTTCCTTTATAAATATAAGTCAAAACTTAAGTATATATTTACCGTATATATTGCGAATACAATTTTATTTTATGTAATATTTGTTAATACTAAGACATGCCTGTTATCAAGTTCAAATCAAGTGAAATAACTGTCAAAAAGTTAAAGGTATTATCAAATTTCTTAGTTATCCATCTATCACAAGACCGATACAGCAAGTTAATCAGAGGCACCAAGCAACGTAACCTGAACAAATAATCCGCTCACCAAGACATTGTGTGTAATGTATTAATTGAAAATTTATCCCGTTTCGTCCTACGATGGACATTCGCTTCCAAAGCTTAGGTGTCAAAAACATTTTGATGTGTACAAGAATAGGCAGAGTTTGTGTAATAATGTATTCCGAAAATTTTCATTTTGGCGCTTTGAAGAGGACGCTACAAAATTACTGTTATTTGTGGTTCCATTCGCCTGAAAATCAAGTATTTGAACATTTTTAATATACCAAAGTCATGTTACTAAATGACATACAAGGAAAATTTATTTATTTCTAGACATCAGCTAAATACGAGTTATTATAACAATAATGTACGTGACTCAAAACAATAATTACCAATGTAATAATTCAGTTTAGACCGTAGAAGTTAATAATAAAATATCGTCAACGATCTTATTATAAATTGTTCATATAAAGAACAATTAATTCTACTACAATCATTATTATTATACCTTACGCTCTCTTCATCATTTTGGTCTCGAACGCTAGATGTATGACAGTAGACAGTTCAAATATTTAAAAAAAATTATTAAAAAAAATGTGTTACTTATTTCCATAAAACCTGCATCAATAAGTGAAATCAAGTCACGGTGTGGAGGAAAATAACTTGCTACGCTTTTCCATCTCAATTATAAGCTGTATACGCAATATTTTAAATAACCATTTACTAAATATACCTAATAAACTCTACCGAAAACGACCACCGCATAAAAGTGATTCTAAAATTGAATCGATTTAATATAGTCGACAACTGTCATTATGCTTTCAAGTATACTCAGACATATCACAATAATATTATCGTATCAAATTTAATATATTATCAATTTAGAAATTTAAACTACTATTACGCATTAATTGTAATCTATAGGATCTTTTAGTAGATTTATTGAAAGATAATATCGTGCAAAATTTATAGAATACAGAATAATAACATTTCTGAAACTCGTATTTCTACTCGTTAGGTAAAAGTGTAAATGATTAGATTAGCTTTCAGCTCGAGTATCTACTGGCGTTCGGTTCAATTAGGATCGATGATATAAAAACTGATATATTTTTAAATCGCTCATCTTTTGGGGCGTTAAGTGACTTCATAATATTTGTTACGTATATTTCGCATTTATAAAAGTAAGTAATACAACTGTAGTCTCTAGACTAATTTAGATAAGAAATCAATTGGACTTTGACAAGGACATCGATTCAAATTGTTAATTTAAGAGAAGAGGTAAGCAAAAGTGACAGCTGTGTGGCATATTGCGAGATTTTTTATTTAATCTAAGTTGCTGTTTGCCTTAACATTGTTCTTTTTTACTACAGCTACCTAACATTTGTAGAGGATAGTGAATTTATTATTTAGATGTCTATCATCAATTTAAAATAGTTGGATTATTATATAGATAATAATCTCTGCAAACCGAGCTTCGTCAATTGCCATTTAAGTCGGGACTTAAAACAACCACTTAATGCGAACTCTAAGGACTATATGGTAGATAAAATAATTAATAAACATAAAAATCAAGGCTCCACACTCAAGATGGACGAAGGAGCATTATGTGGGTTGAATATAGAATATGAAAAAAGAATGGAAAGCATAATTTATTTAGATAATCTCTGAATGAGTAAAGGTAAATTTTTCGTGTAGAAGTCCTGTTTAGTCCAGAAGTTGACTGCGAAAATAACAATTCAACTCACTGTGCAGAATATTCATACCCGTATACCTAATTTGTGTACCGATTTCTCGAAAACTTGTATTCATTTGAGGTATGCTCTTGGTATCTGAGATCAACTGTAGACGATGTAATATTTTAAAGTCTGTTAAGCTTAACTATTGTTTTGCAGACTTGAGACAGTATGGCGTCAATTACGTCATTTCTTTAGAAGAAATACCCATAGCAGAATGTTTGAGGATTGTTGGAGAATCACAAATGACAAGTTACTTTTCGAAAATTTACTAAGGTTATGGGGTAATGAAAGTTACAAATCTGGAAATCAAATATTACCAGGCACTCTGACTATCAGGATTTTCAAAAAATGGCATAATATAGTAATATAAGGCATGGAGAATGTTCAGCTTCTATCCAATTTTATGAGTAATTAACCTAAAATATTAAGATAGCATACGTCGCCAAGTGTTAATTAAATTGCTAACTAAGGTATCAACTGAAGTACATTATTTGTTTGTTGTTTAATTATTACCAGCTGATGAAGACGCTATTTTGTCTGTACAATTCCTGCTTCATTATCGCGAGATATATTTACAGTAATACTTAAAATCATTTGTTTTAAACGACCATTTAACCTAACAGAATCTGAAGGTTGGATGGCGTTTCAGCACACGATAACTTGTTTCTGACCCTTTTTATTCGAATGTTATGAAACATTAATCAGGGAGGCGAGCACGGTACCTCCATTGTTTGAAACAATTAAAAGTGGCATATGGCGTCTGCAGGGGTGACCATTGAAATACTCTTTGGGTTTTTTCGTCGACGTGGATAATGTCAAGGGAGCTACTATGTAAACAAATATCTTCTCGTTCTATGCTTGTGTTGGTATTTATTACATATACAAATAAATTAAAGCATACTCACCAGTTTGAATAAATTCTACAGCTACATTAAAGTCTGCGTTATGTCTATAAGTGCATACAGTTAAATGAAAAATTATGTTCTGAGAGTTTAAGAGTCGCGTAAATTTAAATATTTTGGTTCACTATTTTTTAAATTTCTTGAAAAAATAAATTTACCGTTTAATTAATTTTTTTTTAATGAGAATATTAAAATATTCTTCTGATTTTAAATACTTTTAAGCTTTACAATTGCCATTAATAACTTTCTGTATGTAGTGCGTAGTAAATCTACATTGGACCCGATGTCTTTTTTAGTTTTTGATTTAGGAGTTAGACTAATGACACCTGTAATCCGTGATCCTTTAGTTTTGTCAATGTTAATACCCATGTTCAAGGTTACAGATTTTTTTATTTTAATTTTTGGTATATTTAAGGATGTGACATCAATTATTGGAGTGAAAAGTTGGCTAACCATCATGAATTATTAGTTTGATGATCTGCTCGTCTGTCTGCGTGTTAATTTGTCTGTAGCGCTATTATAGATACGTAGCATATCCGCTTAACATTATCCGCATTTTGGAAGTATCTACGAACTTTAATGAAATGTGTTGCAGTACTTACAGAAATGCTACCAATAATCCACTTTTCTTTCATATTTACTGGTTTTATATACTTTAATGCCTACTCAGTTCCAACTGGACGTAACACGACGTCAATACAACTGGACGTAAAATGTCTGTTCAATTTAAATTATTAATTTTTTATAGAATTATTTCTTTTTATGTTTATATTTATATTTATGGAGTAATATTTCGAATTTGACTTATTGCCATAACATTTATTTTTACTGTTTCGTATAAATTTTAACGTATATGTAGTTTCTAAATTATCGGTCAAGAAACGATTATTTTGATACTATTAAAATATGATATCAATGAAATTTCCTTATCTAGCCTTCTCTTAAGTTCGTGAGTATTAAAATTATCGATCCTGAATTTAAGTCGAATAGCGAATAAATTTATTTCAACGTAATACAATACGAATTTTTGTAATTAAATGAGTAAATATTGAGATAAATGATCGCAGGCAGATTTACGAGAAGGAGTGTACGTGACGCACGATGAGGTCGGTCAGCCGTGCCTCTTCCGCTGGCTCCCTGCGGCCAATTATTTTCCTGTTTACATTTCATCAATGGATATGAATAATTTCTCTGTTATCTATGCAAATACCAATCGAATCGTTGATTTCTATGGCACATTATGGAGGTATCTATGCAATCCATTATACGGCACGGAAATTAATAGATAATTTTAAATTCCAGGTCTTGTTAGTAACAAATACCATTTTCTACCTTGTGTTATCCTAATTATAAAATTACGTTCAGTATTTGAGGATTATTTCTCCAAGGAACTAGGTAAGAAATGATTACAGTGTGCATTCATATATATATATATATATATATATATATATATATATATATATATATATATATATATGTCCTTATAATTTGGCAATATGCCCTTTCTCCCGCGTTCTAAACATAACTTAATTTCTTCGTAAACATCAGCTTGTTAGGATTCAATACTGAATATTAGCCTCCCTAAATTTCTCCATCTACTCCTAACGCTGGTTTTGTAATTCCAGTTTTTGCGAGCATTGTCAATTTGACCTCAATTCTACTAGCCGTTGACACCATCCGTGATTTATGCTCCTCATCAGATGTCTGGCGTGCTGCCATTCTACCCTAGGTAGCTCTATTTCCGGTATTATTTATTTTTTGGATGTTCCATTCAGCTATTCTTTGTTTGGAAACGGTAAATCTTTTTAAGTTATAAAACAGAAAATTATTTTTTACGGCTCCTTGAAGTAAAACTACAAGAAAATTCTTTGTTGATCTGTAGTTTTTTTATCTCATGCCCATTAAAAATTTCCAACATATAATATTTCACTTACAAACCCTTTTAATTCTTTATGAATAATGATGTTCAAGATTTATGAAAATAAAAAAAACAGTTGCCGGATTAGGCACAAAAAACGGCCATTAATTTTTTATTGAGATTACCAAAATACCAAACGAATACGAATAGAGTTAATTATATATTTCACTAAATAAGTATATTATACTTTTCTATTTCATTGAATTTTGATATAATATCATAATAATGATGAAGGATTCGTTTTTAACCGACTTTGGAAGCGGTCAAGGTTCTCGATCCGAGTGTGTTTTTCTGGAAATAAATATCGGAGATATGAGGTACATATCTCCGATATTTATCAGTATGATACCGTAAACATTTGGTTAGAATTTGATCATGGATTACACCATAGAACTCCTCAATAATGAACAACGCAAGTGTCGTGGATGAGCTTGGATAATATGTGTTTAAAGATGATCTAATAATAAAGTACCCGAAATTTGGATACGACTGATGGTGACATAAATCTGCTATTTAGCAAAGTCAGAATAAAATGATGGATAGGGGTTATTTAGCTATAAAGGGTAAACTCGTCGAGTTTGAAGTCATTTGGCTTCTTTCATTGTAAGCAAGAAAATAATAAAGTTAGTAAGTAGGCAAGTATATGATTTTTTTGTTCTAGGAGAGTAAAAAATATGTCTGGCAAATTACTCACAATTTAAAAAAAAAATGGTGTGAATGTAGTTTAAATGCCCCTATATTTAAAGTTGGTGTTAAATATAATAGATAATTATAATTAAAAACAATTAAATGTAGATTATTTTCCTTCGATGATATCGTTTAGCACTCACATATTTTCTGGCAAGTGAGTTCACTTTTTTATCAAAAATAATAGACATATCATATCGTTGTGTCGTATAATATTAATACTTAAAGCGCACATCCATAATGGACATATTTGTAGTCTAATATGGGCTATTTATGTACAATGAGACTAAGGATTTCAATTGGAATCAAATTCAAGACAGATAGTCAGTAAACTCGATTAGCCTAGAACTTATTGATTTTACTTGTTAAATATTTTTCTATTAAGCTTCTAATTCGAATCTAAATACGAATCTAATGAGTCGTATATGAAACGATATAATTATCGTTAAAATATTAAGGACATTTAATCTTTAATATAAATCGTTATGATAATCCGCGTAAATATGTTCTTAGTGCATGAAAAGGATAATTCGTTTCATAAATTAATAAGAAATAAGTACCTCAAGTACACTATACAATAAAAAATTATAATTTTGATATATTTTTTAAAGAGAAAAATATCTTAATTCCTGAATAAAGCAAAAAAAGTTCCTAGAGAACATTTCATTCATCATACGTTTTGCTTATCTTAGTTTAATTTTTAATATAAAGTACAGACGGTTTTAAATGAAAAATGTACATATGAGAATTTTACAAGCAATAATAAGTAAAAATAATACAGATCATAATGCATGTAGATAAAGTAGAGAATATATAAAGGCCTCTCTAAAACCAACCACGCCACACAATCGAACCACTGTCTAGACAGCCGCCGAATTTCATTAGTTTTATATTTGCATTTTGCATTTGAAATTAACTAAAACCCATTCGCTTTTGCTCGGTCAGCTATAAAATTTGAGATATTTAATTGGTTTTGCACTTATCACAATGAAATACTTTATTTATATCTTCGCACTATTTCGAATCGAGGTGCAAGATAGGTGGGAAACGTATGTATTTGTCATCTTACCGACGTCTATACGTTATTAAGAATCGTTATTTTCGTTCAAATTGTATCTTACTTAATTCTTATCTAATATTAATTATTTTATCTAGTCTTCTATGTAGCTTTTGCTAGTTATTTATTCAGTAAAAAATATTTTTCCTTTGTGATGTAAGCTTAATTTTGCGAGTTTTTAGTATTTGTCTTATTCACTTTCATTATAAAATAGTTAAGATCCATGCTTTTCTCTCATTTTAATTATCCATAGTGAATTCGTAAGAATATTGGGCGTCACTATTGTGTAAATAATAATGATGGTTTTTAATTTAATAATCTTAAGTCATATATAAATAGTAAATAGATATATGTATTAAAATGTTATTCGCTTATTTCAAAATCATAAAATATAAATGTAATTTTAACAGACGGGACATACTACATAGTGAACACATAAAGTACGAGTACGTACATTCAACACACGTACATTTATCAAATTTTTAATTGTAAATAAACTATATAGTTATATGCAAAATTTGTCTGTTTGTTTTGTGATCTTGTAAATAAAAATTGTTGAATTGTTAAAAAATACTTTTTTAGTAACAAATATTTCGATTAAATATTTGCCCATATTTGTTTAAAAACAAGGAAGGTCCTACTTTTATAAAAGTAACTCAGGGTTTTTAATTTTGAGAAACTCAAAAACCTCGATTTACTTTCCCCAATCTTATAAATGTCAAGAACCTGCCTAGAAAAATGAAAGGGAAATCGCCAAAAATCAATAATATCGGCTATGACTATGATTATTAATTTAAAAAATTAGAATGGGAACGAAGTTTGATATGTTAGTACAAGATTTTCTTTTGAATTATTTAAATTTTTTTATTTACACTGGTGAATTTATTAAAATTTAGTTTCATAAATGAGATAACGTGGCATATGTTTTTCACGTTCAAATAGATTGAGAAACTTCTGCATTAGACGTGTAGGAAATACATTCAAAATTACCTAAAAATTCAACTAAACAGTCATTATTTCGTCGAGTTAAAAATAAGCTGACCATAACACAAGCTGGTATTATCCTACTTGAAAGCTGACATATCTATTAAAGAAAATAAAATCATATTTATAGTATACAATATTAAAATAAAAATAAAATAAATTATCAAGTGGGGTTGTAGGGACATAAATTACGGCAGCCCCTAGAGAGGTAAAATAAGTAAATTTAAACACAAAATTAAACGTCGCCGCATTGCCTCCGTCCCTTAACCTTACCAAACAGGGTGATGTAGCTCTTTGCTTGCAATATACACATTTGTACCTTTATTTTCAAATTTGGATAATAACTATGGTGTAAAAACAGCTAACGGATAATGATCGGTGACATTATTTTACATATGATGCCAGGTAAATTATTATGGAAAACATGAAGTTTTCCACTATTATTTATTTCCACGTAAATTTATAATATTTTATTAATACAATAATAATAAAATATTTTTATTAACAAAATATTATAAATACAATAATATAATAACAATACGAAGTTAATGCTTTGTATTGTTACCGTAAAGATCGTTATTATAGATTATTATTTATGCACGTATTAAAATAAATTTCATGAGCTTCTAAGCAGTACCTTATTATTATGTGGTATATTCATCACTAGATTTCCAATATGTCTGGGGCTTAGACTGATATTTTTTAATAGTTTTAATGGAAATACAATCTCATTAAATTATCATATAATGTTATGCTTTCTTCTCTCCTAAATTCTCCTTTTTACCTCTTCAATCTTGTGACAATATTGATCATATTCTGTGAATTTTGCCACTAAAAATTACATTAAATTACACTAGTTTTCTTTTGTGATGGTCTCATTTTCCCTTCTAGCCTTCTACAATATACCCTTTATATTTGATTTTGCAATCGAAGTTAAATACTAAACTGACTAAGGGGAGTTAAATATTGGGTAACCAAGTACTGGCCTATCGCTATAGTATTATAATATTTACTTGAAACTAAATCAACACACTTTCTCCCCTTCGTCGACAAACATGATGTGTAAACTTTTGTAATTAAATGAAAATAAAAAATATCAATGCTAATATTTAATTTTAATATTGGTTCAATTATAAATATTTACCTTAATACTTAGAGACTAGGAGTACTTGAATGGTATTAATGTATAATTTTAATTAAAAGCAGTCATTAGATATTAATTACTCCTAATTTAATAAAATTAATGTAACGGACATACTATATTTCAGTAGTCCATACCTATAATAAAATTATATGTAAATATGTGATTTCGAAAAGATAATCGTTGGTATTTTTTGTAAATAGTGTAATAATTTGGAATAAATTAGAAAAACAGTTCAATTGCTATGTTTGAATGCTTTGAACATATTTATAACAAAGGTCTAAACTGAAAACTGATATTTACTTCAGTTTTAACCGAATGTAGAAGCTGACAAATACCAAAAAGGAATCTTTATGATGAAACCTTGGTGTCCATCTGCCTATTTGTCCTTGTGTCACAATTGTTATTCTCAGAAACTACATAAGTCACCGCCTAGAAAATTAGCCTAATAAAATTTCCTTTTTCATAAGTAACCTGGATGAGCATCAATATTTTTTCTTCATTTTGAAAACGTTAACCAGCAGTTGCCCGCTAGGCTCTGTTCTTGGACCAATCTTATAGAATGTTATATTTGATGGCATACTGGCGATACCCTTTCGGGGATGCGGTACCATTGCATCAGTAGATGATACTCTGCTGTCGGTCGGAAGAGCGAGCCGCAGATAGTTATAGAATTGGGCAGCGGACTCCTTTGCCAGGTTATACGACTGGGGCACTAAGAACAAGCTCTGCTTTGCCCCACATAAGTCCGAGGCCGTCCTTTTTAAGAACAGGCTGGCGAGTCGTTTGGGGTAATGGCTGGTGCCAGGATCGGTGTGCGGCTCCAAGTGACATATCTGGGTGTGGTCCTTGACGCACGGCGTAGCTTTTTCCTACAAATGAAGTACATCAGTGAGTGGGATCGGGTAGCCTTCCACGCCATACCCCAGCTTGTCGGTGCTGGCTGGGAGCTTGACAACTCTACTCTAAAATTGATGTATACGACAATATACCTAGGTCTATTAGCTTACGTGGCCTACCGCTGTCGGCGCTGACTAAGGCGTATAGAACCTGCTCAACGGAACGGAATTTGGCTGGTTTTTTGCCTACCGACCTGGATATTACGGAACGCGTGGCTAGTTTCATCTTGGCACGAGGTAAGAGTGTCGATGCGGGTCCATTGCCTTTGAATTTTTGGCTGATTAATCACTAGTTAATAGAAAGAGACGTATTTTGGAGATCATCGATACTCATTGGCAGTCTAAATGGTCTTCCTCTGAATCAAATGGGGAAATGACTGGGTTGTATTTCCCAGATGTGTCCGAGTGGTTACGTGAGAACTGGCTCATCGTCGACTACTATACTTTGCAGTTTCTAACTATAGATTCGCCCTCAGAGATATCCCGGCATGTACCTGCGGCTTCGAGACGCAGAATATGAGTCTTGTTTTGTTCCACTGCCGTGAGCACTATGATGGACATAGAGTTTTGTTAGAGAGTATGCGTCTTAATTGTAAACTGGAATCACGCGGAATTTTAGAACGTGGTATTTTTAATTACCAAAACTTGGTTGAGAATGGATCGATTTTTGAATCATTTAGAGCGTTCGTCAAGTACGTTCTTCAAAAGATGGAGTACCTGAATGATTGATTTAGAAGGGACAGACTCTAACCCTGTTGGGTGGAAGCGCTAAGATTGTAGATACGGGATACTATTAGGGGACCTTGGAAGGCCCCTATTTTGTATGAGAGGCGATGTTAGGTGTCCCAAGCCATGAGACAGTAAGAAAGGAAAGGCCCATAAGACAACCCGGGTGGAAAAAGCGGGAATAGTGTCTGATCCAGAGTCGCAACGGAGAATAAGGCATGGAATAAACGTAAGGACCGGCCTAGTTGATATTATAGAAAACAGTACAATATAAATTTTAGCGATATTCCTTAAAAGATTTCAGTAATATGAAATTTAATATATATGCTCGTAAAAACATAAAAGAAAGTTTTCGATTTCGATGAAAATCAAAATTTCATAACTTTTAACCAAATATATTTAATATTCCAATACCATCATTGAAATACTAATATTTTTGGTGATAAAGCTGATATATAATAAATTATAAGACGTTAACATAAAATTAAAAAAATGTTATCAAAATTATAAACGTAACGTAAAAATAAAAAAAGATTGGTGGTGAATGTCAGGATATAAATTGTCGAGTAGAATATCTGTACGTCTTGAATTGTGATTGTAATTTTACACAAAATAATCGGTATCAATTACCCAAGGGTATAAAGTAAAAATTCATTACATTACCAGTAAACAATTATTATATTATCAAATGGTATAAAGTAAACATTCTGAGTAATAGTAGATTATTTAGGTTAACAAAGACTACATGTAAAATGAATAGAAGAATATTACGTATCTGGCCTCGCTGGGAATAACACGCTATTCTAGAAATTTGGTAACATTTTTTCGGGATATGTATATGAAAAATACCTCATTAATAAAGAGCGATTATTTTTTCCTTTGCACTTCTGTAAATTATCCGCAGTTGTAAAATATATGATTAGGATTAAGATGCTAAACAAATATAAAAATTCTTCAGTTTTTAATAGTTTCAATTGAATTTTTACTAAAATATTAGTTAAAACCTCAATCTATGAATAAAATATATAACTTCTACGGTTTAAATATAAAGAACACTACACAGTATGTTATTATGCTACTTACGATGACTAAAGACATGAATGCACCCTCTTTGTAAATTTAGAATACTTAAAAGTCCCCGGCACCCACATGGTCGCTGTCTGAAGCTTATAATAAGCTTGTCCACCCTCAATTTTGCCCCTTCTTTGGATAGCCCCTGAAAAAGCTTCCCTTGCTATATTACCATAGGAATATACTTAATGTAAAGAAATGGAATATTTAACTAAATTTTTCTCTTATCCCACGAAATAATAAGTGATACCTTAGTGTATTCGTATTTAAAATATCCGTTTATTCAAGGTACTTGTAAATACTTATATTAATTTTCCATCTTGTGTATTGAAAAAACTACATCCGAAAAATATATTTTTAAAATTTAACTTATGTAATGATATATTGAAGTCATTTTAAGAATTAATGTTGTGAAAACTGCATCCCAGTAAATTGTTTATTGATAGAAGTGATGATAAAAATGAAAATAGTTATTAAATTCACGACTTTAGTTATTAAACTCACGAATTTTGTAGAAATTCATTATTTACAATTAAATGAAACTACGTGATGTAGTATTATTTCTAATTTCTTTAATTTCTTTACCACGAACTAGGTTTCGTTGTATTACAATATCTTCAGGTGGGCTATTAGCAAAGATCTTTGCTAATAGCCTACCTGAAGCTGTTGCAATACAACGAAACCTAGGTCGTGGTAAAGAACTTAAAGAAAGTAGAAATAATACTACATCACGTAGTTTCATTCAATTGTGATTTACAATTAAAAATTCCTAAAGATATGTTTTTGTTTATTAAATTAATAATAAGGTATATCTTACAAATATGCCCCGCATAAACATAGCTTCTTGGATGGTAATGTAATGGTTCAAAAATATAAACGTTATTTTATGTATGCCCACTTCGTAAAACATAAAGTAAATGTATTTATGTATATTTTGTAATAAAAAATAGAACAAAATCGAGACAGATGCAAGGTCTTGATACTGGGTCACCAGTGTTCAACTCGTATTTGTCGGTTTATAGGTTATATTACTATTGCTAGTCAGCAACAGAACGCAAACAACCGGAACGTACATGTATGATTTAAACTGTCCTGAAATCAATAAGGTTATAAATCTTAGTAGTATTACTAAATCTGTTCACCCTGTAAAATATTTTACAAGCCATTCTACAAAGTAGACCCTGGTACCCATGCGCAACGTGCTCTTGTCGTATTTACTATAAATTAGCGATACGAATACACCCCCTGATGTTACGTCAACGAGCAGCGAAATATTGTGTTGTTGGAACGTGCGCACCCTTAGGCTACGGTCACGATGCTGGCGAAGGGTTATGGGTGAACATATTTACCGTATCTTACAGGTTTCTTACTTAATTAAACAATATGTTTGTAAGAATACGGGCGCACGAGAATCGCAAATAACAAATTGTGTTTTACGACCCCCTTGTGCAAATGACAAAACTTAATGAATGTAAATGGAAGGTAATAGCATCGTTATGTCATAGATATTTCGGATAAGATTCAGCACCATAAATATAATAGTTTTAAAAAACATATGTTATTGTACTCAAAATTATTTAAACAGAAACGAGTGGAGAAAAATGATTATAGGTTTTTATTTTGATTTTATTAATTTTTTTCGATCGTACAGTTTAGATCATACAGCTTCAAGAGATCGTACAGCTTCAAGAGCTTCTTAGTTGGAGCGATGGGTAATGTGCGATTTTTACTCATTAAAATAAAACCACCTCAATCATGACCTACCTAAACTATCACAAGGATGAAGAACTTATCATAGCATATACGTCCTGTCGGGTTCAAGACCGTCATCGCATAGGTGTGTACCACATTAATGACTGTTTCCATATCAGGGTTTCCATGATTCTTATTATCTTAATTTATTATCTTTCTGAGTGTCATTTTAATGGTTGATAGTAAAGTTGATGCTAAGTAAAGTGAATGATGGTAAAGTTGTCTATATTTTATATTTTGATTCCTTTATTTTCTTTGCCTTTTCTTCTATTTTCTTTAATTCTTATATATTGTCTTGTATTTTAATTGGACATCTAGTTTAATGAAATAAATTTGAGATTAATAAATAAATCGTTAAATTCAAATGTAATTAACAATTATTACAAATTAGAGTAATGGCATAGTCAGCGAAAGAAATGACATCTATAAATTCATTACATAGTTACGTCAATAGACGCAGAATGAGCTAAGTTAATAAACTGGTTAGATATGAAGATAAACTTAAAGTGAAAGATATTAAAACAAGCGGATATTAGCATACTTAGTCAATTTAACATATATAAATTGTCCATTCAAGGGGAAAACCTAAAACTTCATAGAATTAACACCACAAAATACAAATTATACATTTTGGAAGCATGGTGGGCATTTTATACTTCAATATAATTATGATTTTGTGTGTCGTTAATTATTACGCTACATGGAAATTTGACATATTTATTAAGCTAGAAACTAACTCAAAGTGCTATAAAGTTTCTAAACCAAGCGACTGCAAATTTCTAAAATGTTTCACCATCATTTGCTAGGAAGCTGACAGTTTGGCATGTCGATTGATTAATGATTTCGTAACTTTAAATATAACATATACTGGTCTATAGACTATTGTTAATATGGTACCTGTAATATTAATGCATCTTCCCTGTTACTAATTGTATGCTGTATTTCTTTATAAAGTTATTAACGTATCGTATCGTATTCATTTAGTGGTTAATGTAGATTGGTATATTATCTTGTTATAGATAAAGATGTAAGCTTAAATTTTTTGACTACCCAGAATTTCTTTCCGGGTAATTATGGATATTTACACTGCACTAGAAAAAAACGACAATACCTTCAAATAAATTTGAAAAATGATTGATTTCATTTACATCAAAGTAGATGGAAATGAAATATTAACTACGAAAGTTTAAAAGTTTTTAAACCATTAAAATGAAAAATAAGATTATGAAAATATGCTTTCCTTTAAGATGGATTGTCATTTTTACCGGAAACTAAAAAAAAATACGAACAAAATGACTACGCCCAACAACGGTTACGATTAAGCCATAAAATAATTATGCGCCAAAAAATTTGGTTTCAATTTCCCATGTAGGTATTTTTAGTACTGGCTAGTCTTTCTGCGTTGATGCGCCACTAGTCTATCGTCGTGCGGTTGCTCTGAATGAAAATATTCGCAACATCCGCTACACTAATTGGTGTAATTATAGTTGGATGGACCATTGTTAGCAGAGGTAAGAATGGTCAAGTCAACTGTAATTACACCAATTAGTGTATAGGAGGTATTTAACAATGTCTTTTAGTTTAAGTATACCTATATATATACATATATATACATATATATACATATATATACATATATATACATATATACACATATATATATATATATATATATATATATATATATATATATATATATATATATATATGTCTGTATTTATATTTACGTGTTTAAGTACAAAACTAATTCTTCCTATTTATTTCAAATGTTCCCTCAAATTGAATATTTAAGAGAAAGGCTTCGCGTGCTGCCAGAAAAAAATGCACATTAGGCGGGATTGAAGGAATACATTGATCTAGGTTTTAGCGTTCTGTACCTTAAAAGGGAAAACGAAACCTTTATGAAATTACTCACGTACTTGTCTGTTTATCCGTTACATTTTGGAAGCGAGTATATTTTTAAACGTTTTACTACCACGCCAAACTTGAAATTTAGTATAGTAATAAAACATATTAACCTGCTCACATTTCAACAGCTTACACATAAAAACAATCATACCAACATTTCCGGGGTCGAAGGAAACAGTTTTATAATTAGATGTTTTTTTAAATTCCAAATGTAGTCTGGTACCGTTTAAAAGGACTAATTACAAGGTTCTGGAAGGTCTAATTACAAAATGTTTTTAATAGTTTTAGGTATCTTCAGAGATACAATGAAAAAAGCCAAATGATCCGCCCCTCCTCCTAAAGTACTAATTCTGACGATGCTAAATTCAATAATTATGAAAAATATGGGTTTTCGAAGCCTACGAAAAGATTGTAGGATTCAAGATGTCATACCTTTGAAATATATACCATAATTTTACGTCTGTGAAGATATTAATAATTATAATTAATTTTTTTTTATTTTACCTTTATATACCATATGGGTATCATTTGATTATGAGACGTAAACAAATATTTTAATAATTTTAAATTATATTTAACAAAACTCAAACATTTTTACCTTATTTTTAAACTACTGAATACATTTACATTATGAAAAATTAATATTTGCAAATAGTTTAATAAAAATGTTAAATAAACTTCAATGTCTATAACTGCCTAAATGTGTACAGAACTCTCGTAATACTGGTTCTACCCGTGCTTGGAAGGTTTTTATTTACTTTCCGTAAATGCGTGTAAATGTTATAATTTTAAACTATTTTACCCTAGTTATTGAAGCGTTATTCAAATTAATCTTAATCGATTTATAACTTTAGTTTCAATTTCATTCCACTTATTCGACTATTTAATGCATTTAACTTATTCGTTCCAATATGTTATTTTAGTAAGTAAAATTACCTCGTTCATCCTTTAATACTTTGCTTAATATTTTTGTTAGATTAATTTTAATTTCAAACCAAGTTAACATTCGAGAACAATAATTTCTTCAAAGTTGGTATACTGAATATCCTAAAGAAGAACCCGTTTTGCTAGGAAATAAATATTATTTATACTAACACAAATTATAGTTTAGTTCACAGTCACGGATAGTACAGCAGAAATCTAATTCGGGTCCTGCTAAATACATAGAAGGAAGAAGAATTAATTTTTCTCGTCCAGTTTCTTATAGTGGACTATGTGCAGTTGCAGTAGTGTCTCCTAATACATGATATGGAAATGAAAGAATGGATATGAAGAAATTACAAATATTTCTTAAAAGTCTTAATGACACTAAAAATTCCGAAGAAAAAATAAATATAACGAAGCCCTTATCAAGACTCTTTCTATGGTGAGAGCTGTCAGAAACCGAATAGAATTGATAGAGTATACGAAGAAACAAAATAAGGGTTTCTAAAATAAGCTATTTTGACCTAGATCAGTGACATGATATATAGTGAAAACAGGTAAAGCAAGCGCTAGTTTATTTTGATTAGAATGTAAGCTGAACTTATTAACAGTTTCTTGGTCTGCCAAAGTGTGCAAGAGAAGTGAAAATACGAATTGCACTTCATCACTTAAACAGATTTTAAACGGGAATGATTTTAACCATGTGCGATTTATATAATACAACATTGAATAGTGCGGTTTATTAATTGATAATTAATTTTCTTTTCCATCATACGGTCATGGACCATATGACCGTATACACAGAGGGTATTGTAGAAATTAAGCGCCCACGATCTAGCTCCAGTTTGCACCCAGATGAAGTAATAAAACAAACAAAAAAGTTGGTTTTGGAAATACAAATTTGGGTAAATAAGCATTAAATAAAACCATAAGTAGTTTTATTACATATGAGGTCAACTTCATATCATTGGGTTTCGTATCACGATGTCTGCCCGTTCGCAGTCTACACTGGTACTAATAAAATTAAAATATGAATTTATTACGAAAAATGATCAAATCTGGAAAGATAACATGGAATCAAATTATCAAAACTCTTTGCTTCCTGAATTGGTGGATTCTCAACTATCGAGATCAATTGAATCAAGATATCATCTTCGAAACATCAAGATTCATCATCGAAACTAAAAGCGATCAAAAAGGTTAAGTCCCCAATACTTCCAAAAGTTAGAGCCATTTCTTTTTGAAATTTATATTTGCAAAATGAAAAAAAATTAATCATTAACAGTTTTTTTTCTTTTCATTTTTAATACTTCGTTAATTAAAGTGAGTAATAAATAAAAGATTTCATTTTAACAAACAAATAAAAATATAAAACAACGGTTTTTGAGAGTAAAATTTGCATAAATATATTTTATTTTAATTAGAAATTTTTGCACTTTATCAGGCAAGCCATTGTGGGGAATTTATGCACCTTTGGCTGCACAAATTCCCCACAATAGCTGAATATTACATCGTATACGTGTTGATCTAAAAGGAAAAGAGTCACGATGAAACAGGGTATCATTACTAATTAGTGTCTTGTAATTTTTAATAATTAGTTAAATTTTATTTTTGTTCACGCATTCATGGAATGTCTTTTTTATTTTTTTATTTGTCCCACATATAATTAAGATGTATTTTTACAGCGATCACGAGAAGGTATGTTTCAATCGCTTGTATGAAAGATTTAAATGAATCTAAAAATTTTCCCTTACGATTATCCTATTCTTTTACTTTTTGTATTTTATTGGTGGTTGAAGACTATTGACGCGCTCAATTAACAGGTATTGCTACCAAGATAAAACTGCACGTCAAAGAGAAAATAATTGTAACCGGCAATTCTTATTAGCTCGTCTGGTCAATGGATGAAACCCAAATTAAAACTGGAATGATACTAAAAGGTTTTGTCATTGAATCGACATAATTATAATAAAACAAAATAAATAAAACTGGTAATCAAACAAATTTGAATCACATATTTTCATTTTAGTTATAATACAAGCGATCAAGGTGATGTACATATATATGCCACAGTTTTAGTTTTGAAACGTATTTCAATATTTTATAAATATAGATATCAACAAGAAATTAGTAATGAATAAAGTCAGTAAAGAGGTATAATTTTAACTACTGAAAGTTGTGGGTCCTTGAAATCCAACATTAATGCAATGTTAATTTTCTTTTTTGAAATAGTTGACAAAACCAAATGAAAATAAAAAAGTACTTAAAAACGTTCGTTAGTTCAAAATATTTCGGTTTAAAATATTATGGAATAGAGCTTGTAATTGTCAATTTATGGCATTCACCAACACCTGAAGATGTTTTAATACAATGAAAGCCAGGTCGTGGTAAATAACTTAAAGAAAGTAAAAATAATACTACATCACGTAGTTTCTTTAATTATGAATAATTAATTTCTGCAAAATTAAAGCCAAATGTATTCAAGATTTATGAAATGTTTTAAATAAAAAAATGGATTTTTTTCATAGCTATGTTCAACCTCAAAATAGAAGTAAAGAAATTTTTGTCTAAAAAACGAAAAGGAAAAGGTTAATTTCGAGGTTTGAACCTAGCGTTCAAGTTCAGGCTTTAGTATTTTACCGCTGCACTGATTTGAGAAGCGACGAATATAAGCGAGCTATTATTTTTACACTTAGTTTTATTTCTTGTAATAATTAAGTAAAATAACTTGTAATATTTTTTCTTCAACTCAAGTATAATCATGTACTGATATCTATAGCGCATGTACTATCACAATGCCAAGCTTCAAGTTCTTATCTCAACTAGAAATGTTGAAAATAAAACGATTACATATTTGCGGCAAACGTTCATTTGATTAATATTTAGTCAAACGTTTCCAAACTTAAAATATGTAATTTTCAAAAATGTTTTTTTGTCTGAACTATTACGACTCGATTTCGAATGAGGATCAGATGTATATTTGATAATAAAATACCTCACTCTCTTGTCTCGCTGCTTTTCCTTCATGACTTCGAATGTTAAAATATTCTTACGTATTTGTTAGTGATCATCGTTCGTTAATTTAATTAATGTTTCATCATTAAATCATAAAACAGATTTCAATATGATTATATTGATATTTTTCAACTGTGTTTTATTTAATTTTTTAATTAAACCGAAACCTAATAATTAACATAATCTAGTAAATAACATATAAACAGTTGTTTAACATATTGTATGACGTTATATTAATTAGGATCATTATTTATTCGTTAAAAATACTTTCAATTTTGTTTACATTAAATCTTGTAAAATTGCTTCTTATATCATTAATAATATAGCATTGGCAGTAAACTTATGTAAGATTCTAGATCTACTTCCTATTTTTTATCATTTTTCCCTAGATGTTTTCCCCATATATTTACTTTAAAATTTTATTTTAATCTCACAATTTTATTAATATTACACAAATCGGGAGTCAAATGTTATTTGTGATCTTCCTAATACAAAGTCCTTCAGTATAATTAATTTGTACGTTTCGTGCATGTTAATAATATGTAAAAATAAATACTTGATAATAAACAATAATAAAAAGTAAATGAATATATCCTGGATAATAAGTAACCATGAAACATTACGTAATAAACTATGTATATTTATCCGTTTTATATGAACAACTTTTTTGGTATTTTAAAAAAAGCCTTTCATTTGTAGCGAACACAGATATTAATATTTTCTCCATATTAAAAATAAAAAATTTGACCTACTTAGTATGGATAAAATGCGAACTATGAAAGTTCCGCGCAAACTTGGGCTCATAAAAATGTTAGGTATCATAGGACACATCATATTTCTATTAATATGTATATATATATATATATATATATATGTATATATATATATATATATATATATATATATATATGTATATAATGTGTGTGTGTGTGTGTGTCATTCATGGGCGTAACATAAATAATTCGATTGTCTGCATGTCTTTAATTTATTAATGCAAGTTAATCGAGACGTCTCTTTTATTGGAGTACTTAGAGAATGGTATTGTAATTGGATTTTTGACATACGTAACCGTATGTCCGGAAAAAGATGCCGCGCCGATATAAATTACTAGATGTTTTCGATTGCAATTTAAAAGAACTCTTTGATGATATTCTACTCGTTAGTTGAAAAATACGAAACTTCAAGTTCGATGTTATTTTACAAGAAGACTATTGGTCTTCTTGCAGTGAGGTGGATATACGGATTACATGACGAACATGACTATGAACATAGGTGACGAAATTCAGTTCAGTTTTTTCCATTTGACTAGGGAATGCTAAAAACTCAACTTTAATTTCTTGCAAATAAATTTCGCAAATATTCACACATGTTCACACTAAAGTCAAAAGCTTACCAATTTCGCCTGTGTCCTTTCCCATTAGCAAGCGTCCAAACTCCACCAGCCAATATTTATGAAAGGTACTTTTGACTACACATTGATCGTTCAATTTTATTATCTTAAATATAATCTCATAATGAAAATAACTATGACTTAATTATGTAGGCAAACGGCCGTCCTGCCACTTTGCAAAAGTTCGCTCCGTCGGTGATGGTACAACAATTTTATATTCATTGTCTATAAGGGAATGACAAAATTATAAAGCGCTGGCCATTTAGTCGACGTACGTGCAAGCCTGACGTGCAAGCTAGCACGGAGGTAGGTACCGTAAAGAATCCATGATTGTCGCTGCGCATAACGCGAAAAGACAACTTGTATTTGTTGTCTAGACATTTGTTGACAGAAATTCGAAAGTAGTCAAAAAGTAAATATTTACATATTCCGATTTAAGGTGGTGTGACTAATTTATCTGTGTGTTCATCGCAATGTTCTGTATATTACATTTCTTTAAAATATTAATCACATCATCTCTATATATTAGATGTGTTAAAACAATGTTTTTAAAGGTTCATGTTAAATTGTAGTTGAGTGAATGGACTATATGTATTTTTTTGTTTGATTTATTCATATATGAATTATTTTGCGATATTAGTAGCTATTGTTTCTGAATTTTTATACTCAGTAACACTTAATGGGAGTGTGCCAAATATTCTTTTAAAATAAAAAGTCTTATCACTCGATTCATTCAGTATAGTAAAGAAAATTACGAAACTAAAACTTTTAGGGTAAAACTGTTGAAAGATGTACTTTAATCATAAAAGTCGCTCTTCGAAGCTATACGCACAATGTTTTCGTGGACAATGAGAATGGAATAAAATGACTTTTTGAATGTAGAAGCTAATTGTATTTAAATGAATTATATTTGATTTTTTAAGTGTGGATAATGATTCATGTTCTTATTTCTAAACTTCTTCAGGTTTTTCTTAAAGTCATGCTATAAATACTACAATAAAGTACCATAAACTTTTATCACTGTAGTTTTTACATATTTTTATAATATATAGATAATAGAGCTCTTTATGCATCTTATCATATATTATTATTACATATACATTATATCTTTATCTTTATAAAATTTCTGAATTATCGGAGCTTATCCAATTACTAAAACCTAGCTCTGCAAGTAAAATATAAGGATACAAACGGTGTATAAGGACAAATAAGCATGCTATTTTGATGTCTTTACTAGGGTTTAGCTCTCGAGACGTCTCGCGTCTCGAATTCCCGGGACTTTTTCCAAATTTATTTGTCTCATTTCTCGGGGATTTAGGTTCGGGACTCGAGATACGCCCATCGAAATCGTGTTAAAATGTCGAAAGCGTGTGAAAATTGTATTTATATAAAGTCGTTATAAGTTTTATTATCTTATGCTTACCGTACTCCGTCACCGAGAGCGTCATCCGTTAGCATAATGAGTACTTACTTGATATTCGTACTTATGTACTTAGTGAATGAGTACATTCCAAATGCGCTCGCGAGCATTTTCTTATTATGTGAGATTTGTTTATGAGATCAGTGACATTTGTGACTACGTCAGCGTGACCGTGTTTCCAAAATCTTTGGTATCAAACAGTTCAGTCAGTCATTATGAGACTACCGATTCGAGTATTGTGATTGCAAAACCCTTGTGCTGACCACTCCCATCTCATACAAGTTTAAATAAAAAATTAAAACTAAAGATTAAACATCAATTTTCGATTATTTTTATTATTGTTACATATGGCCAAAAAACTTAAATATATGTCAATTCATTTAACATGGAATGTATGACAAAAGTGTGAAAACATTATAAAGGAATTAACGAATCAATCGTACAGTGATCATTATGTCTATAAAAAATTCATGCAAAGAATCAAAATCAGTTACATTCTGAGAAACCTTGCGAACTTGAATCGAAAAAAAATTAAAACTGGAAAGTAATCTATAACAACAAAATAGCTCGCATTTCCGGTTTTAGGGCCGAGGATATACAGGATATACTTACAATGACAGCAATCAGAAGGAACAAATTAATTTTTGATTTAATACTCTCAACTCAACACTCAGAGATGTAACAAAATGCTTATGAAAGAAATGGATGTTATGAAAATCATATTGAATTATTATGAAAACAAAAATGAAATTGATGAGTGGACCAGCGTCTGAAATCCGAGTTACTTTAATATATATATATATATATATATATATATATATATATATATATATAATATATTATTATGACTAATATATTATTTAATGACTTCACTTTCATAAATAACACATAAAAATGAGTACATAAATATTTTAATCTGATTTCTCTGAAAAAAAAATTAAAATAACGGGGGAAGAAATTCAGGTCGGAGACAGTCAACGGTATGAAACAATTTTCAGGGGGTTCTTCTTTCTTAGCCATTTTCTACAATTTCTATGTAGACACCTCCCTTAGTCTATGCTATTCGTTTCTATCCTGTGCCATCTCTATCTACTTTAGACCTGCTACTCTTTTTATATCATCTTGCCAATGCATTTGTATCCTATTTGTAGGGCGTAGAGGGAGGACCTTTTATTTTTTCACACATTTATTTTAAAATTATAAAAAGGTAGGTGGTCTTGACTACAAACATGGATTTAAATTACTTTAATCACCTTGTATCGACAATTTTATGTATTTAGGCAATTACTCAAGATCTGTTCTAACATGTATTTCTTAATATTTATTTGTCTTCATCAGTAAACAGTGTTGATTTTTATCGTCTCGTAAAAGAGTTTTTACATACGAACGGTTTGCTTTATCTCTCTCAGCACTATCTTTCATTCTTAACTGAAGTCTGCCCAGCGTACACTTCAACAAATAACTTAAGAATGCTCAACGCTTAATTTTATTATTGTTAATACAAACTTATAATTAAAGATACTCAAGCCCTAATAAAGCAGGAACAGCCACCCTGCCACTTTGCATTTCCACAGCCTACCGCTTGTACGGTCGGTAACGCTACAATAATTTAATAAACTGATAATGTGATGAAAAAATAGATAATACAGAATATTACATCGGTGAACAAGGTCCAGAGTTGTAAAGAAGAACGGCCATGGGTGTTTTAATCGGTTTTATTTAATTTTACGTTCCGCATGTTGCTGGTGACTCAGTTTTTGCGATCGATTTTTCAACTACATTTCCTTAACCTCTTTTCGGCTTACACAATCCCTTGTGATAATATAACATTATGACTAGTTCAACTAATGGTGCAGTTACACCGTCTGCCTAAATTATAAAGCTTGAGGATCTGTTGTTTTTAAATTAGTATTGTCAAACATTGTACTCCGGATTTCAATTCAAACTTGGATTATTTGAAACCACCCAAGTCAAGGTTTCTTTTGTTTCATATCGAGGAGTGTGTATTGGTATTGTAACTGAAAATGATGAGACCATTAAGCAAATGAAGCCCACTAGACAGTTAAAAATAAAAAGTACACGGAAAATATTTCTTAAGTCAAAACGGTTTTATTGTACATGCAATTATGTTCCAAAAGCTAAAAAATAATTATGGATCAGCAATCTCTCTTTTTGATAAGACGAAAATAGAATCGTGGGCGCATTTTACAGAATATTTTTTTCTTTTTTGGAGCTTAGAAATCTTATCAAGCTTTAGACTACCTTCTTCGACTTAAATACTCGGATTGTAGTCTGATCTTTTGTAACAATATAAAATGATAAAAAAAGAATTATATATCTATAGTACGCTTGACGATTTTATTTTCATCTCATCAAAGCCCCAAAGTAGTGATACATAATTATTTTTCAGTTTTTAGTGTACAATGCTGGCGATTTGTGAAGATTGTCCACCTGAAAATGTTGTCATACAACGAAACTTAGGTCGTGGTAAATAATTTTAATAAAGTGGAAATAATTCTACATCACGTAGTTTCATTTATTTGTGAAAAATTTAATCTTTTTGATCTTATTTTTCTATAGGCAAAATTAACTAATTTCGAGTTTAGAAGCTTCACCCTTGTCTTAATGTTTTTGATGATTTTGATACGAACACTTCGTTCTTCCGATTTCTATCTGAAGCAAGAACCACGATAGTGCGACGGTGGTAGAAAAAATGTCTCTTCAATTAAGTTTGAGCCAGCAGCAGGATTTGATAGCAGTGTATTGAGCAATGTGCTTGAAAAAGTGACGAAAATCGAAAAACTTTTGCTTTACGAACGGAACAAACAACAACGAAAAATGTATATGAAGCCATTGAGCTACGCATACCTATAGGGATTTTTGTTAAAATGGTTTAATTCTAAACTTCAATCAAAATCAATTTCATTTACATAAAATTAATTCGATGTAAATATAAGACGTTCAAGGTTACCTTCACATTTACTTACGTAGTGGTTAATTATCTAATACTAAAATAAATACGATGACGAGGGGACTTAATATAATAAGATTTAATATTATCCAATTACTTCAGTTAAATTTATTTTCCACAGCCTAGCAATATTTACATCGGGATCTTTGTTATATATAATTTCTAATTCAATATTGTATGGTTTATTTTACGAAATTATTTATATTTTTAGACTAAATCTGCCTAAGGCGGCGGGTGTTGCCAGGGCGGATTTCGTAAGTCAGGCGAGGCGTACGTTGGGAATGCGGGTACTGTTTTTGTAGTGTCTCGTCCCCGTGTCGGCTTTTGAATTTAATAGAGAAATATTATTATAGATTAAATTTTATAATCTATTCATTTTAAAATAAGGGCCTTAACTTAATGCCGATTTTATTTACGTTTGATGACATAATTAGAGAGATGTAATCAATATATATTATAAAATTAAGTGTACAATGTGCGTGCTGATAAAACTCAGAAACGAGTTCCGGTACCATCAGGGTAGTTATATGGTGTGGGAGCCCTCTATCCCCCATCAATGAAGAAGGTTCCCGTTTTTACCTGAAGAGTGTGCTTAAAGGTTGGAAGTTTCACCTACTAGACATTTCTGGAACAGTCCATAACATCCGAGAGTATTCGAGAGTATTTTAAAACATTCCAGAACATCCCGGAACATTCTGGAATATTGTAAAATGTTTGATAATAGTTTGGAATATTCGGGAACAACCCGGAACATTCTAGACCATTGTGGAACATTACAGAACACTTCCGAATATTGTGAAATGTTCTAGAACATTGTTGTCCATTCAAAGCCTTTTGTATGGGTGGAGCTATCAATTAGTAGGGGTATATAAAGCAAGATCCGTCGTGGGTTCGAACGTCAATTTCTTGTCAATGAAGTGAAGTTAATGAATAAAAGCAAACAGTGAAGTGTGAATAATTAAAGTGATACAGTGATTGAATATAAATCGAAAATAAAGTGTGAAAAGTGTTTAAAGAGTACCTAGTGTAATTCTCAATAAAAAGTTGATTTGAATTATATATCATACAATGCGTAAACGTAAAAGAGGAGAAAATCTTGCCAGTTCTGAAGTAAAATGGCGAAAATAAAAAGAACAGCGAAAAACGAAAGAGTCGAAGAGAGTGAAGCACGTTTATGTTCCCAGTTAACAAGAATGAGTACCGTGAGAAGCAGAGAAACCGAAGAACAATGGAATGAACGAATTGAAGAATCAAAAATTGCTACAGAATCTTATAATAAAAGATTACGAACGCAAGCCACCCATGAAAATATCACCCTACGAGAAGCGTGGACGAGCAGAAGTAAACAGTACAACTCAACAAATGAAGCATTCCACTACTACCTGACAAAAGAATATAAGAAACACAAACGCGTTGTAATCGAAAAAAGGGGTAACCTATGCCAATTTTGCAACGTGAAAAATTCAGTAGAGAAAGACTAAGAGACCAAGAGTCAAATGTTTCATGAATGGAAATTCTATTACCACCACTGGAAGTACCTCCACAGCAATTTCTACATTAGATGACCGGAGAAACTCCAGAATCAAAACACTTCCTTCAAAATATAAAAACGTACAACGCCTGCTTCCAAATGACTTTTTTCGGTGTCACTTCCATCAGAACTAATAGAGATGAAATCTATTATGTTTTTTCCATCCAAGTACAAATATATAACAAAATGGGAGCATTACTACCACTACCCAATGAAGACTATACATTTCTGCAAGTATATTACATTGGAAATGAAGAAAAATAAATTCGTCAATTCGATGCACAAATCAGTGGATTGAAACTAGAAATAATTCAAAATGTACAGAGGATCTTACACAAACACAATCAACTTATTCATATATTCAAAACAGTACTAGACTGAGATTTCTGATGGCTATAGAGTTGTAATTCGAGCCAACAAGAGACCACCTGGAGAACAGAAACA
The DNA here is from genome assembly GCA_039881145.1 of Druceiella hillmani. Taxonomy (NCBI): domain Eukaryota; kingdom Metazoa; phylum Arthropoda; class Insecta; order Lepidoptera; family Hepialidae; genus Druceiella; species Druceiella hillmani. The sequence goes on along the minus strand of JAYKKI010000001.1, from coordinate 47,162,056 downwards.
TCGATTTAATGCACTTCAGATAGATAAACTCGCCATTGTAATTGTGGACAACATAAGCACTGACATAATTGTACAACGAAGAAGAGAAGGACTACAACATAGTACAGAGACACACCACTCATATAATGCCCTCCAATATCCATTAATATTCCTGCACGGAGAGGATGAATATCATTTTAATGTGAAACAAATCCAACCTGAAAAAGGCGTAGAAACAAACAAAAAAATCACTTCCAATGAGTTCTATGCTTACCGTTTAATGATCAGAGACAATGAAATTTACAATGACATTCTTAACAGTCACCGTTTATTTCAACAATTCCTTATAGATATGTATGCAAACATAGAAGCGGAAAGGATGACATAAAACTGAATCGGTAGAAACTACGCATGGAAGAATACATCCGCCTTCGAGACGTGATCATAAATAACTTAAATATTAACGACATTGGAACAATGATAATCTTATCTTCATCTTACATAAGAAGTCCAAGACACATACACTTAAGATGTCATGACCCACGTAAGAACCACAATCCACATCTTTGGACACAATCAAATGGAAAAAACGAGTGGCGAACTCACTCACAAAATTTCACATGGCTACGAGACAGAATTCATCCCACTGATATCGACAAAATCATCAAAGCTGAATTTTCCAATCCACAAGAGCTGGAATCTGGAGCTGTACGACATATTTGTGAAAAACATGATTCACGTACCAGTTTAAACCCCAATTTACCATGTACGAGTGATGGAAAATGTCCAAAAAAAACCAAAACCATACTTGGACGACACAAACCGGAGATGATGGCTATTCGAAACACAGAAGACGATCACCCAAAAAAGGTGGCTTCACAGCAAAAATACGAATACGAGGCAGAGTCTAAATGGAAACAGATAATCAGTGGGTAGTACCACATAGCCCACTACTTTCCAAAATGTTCCAAGTACACATAAATGTAGAATACTGCAATTCAGTGAGATCCGTTAAATATGTCTGTAAGGTTTTGAACAAAAGCAGTGACGTGGCAGTATTTCAAATAGCCAAAGATAGTGAACAACAAAAAAGAAAAGACGAGATCCTCATATACCAAATGGGAAGATACATCAACAGTAACGAAGCAGCGTGGCAGATTTTCAGTTTTGTCATACACGAACACAAATCGACTGTGCAACATTTAGCAGTACATTTGGAGAATGGACACAGAATTTACTTCACAAAAGATACCCCACCCCCCCCCGAAAAATTGCAAGCGAAAACATTACTATTTGTTGACGCCCCTACCTATTATACTCTCCTAGAGACTCCTTCAAAGAGAATATGAGTTATGACATACTGTACCAAATCCGACAAACTCATCCAGAACTGGCCATCGAATTCAGCGACGGCAACTCATCCACCTAGAAGACAAATGTTTAGCAATAAAACAACAGACCTTAGTATAACTTGGCATACGATAAGATGCTTTCAGTATGATAAACTTCAATATTACAAAGAAAAAAAAACTATAACATCAACGAACTACTTCAATATATTGCTCACAACAAATCACTCATCATTGACAATGAAAAAAAATTACACGTTATCATAAACCGGGTCAAAAACAACACTGACTTATTTACTTGGACGCACCAGGAGGCACTGGGAATATGTTTCTTATAAATCGATTGCCTGCAGAACTACGTGCTAAACTACACATCGTACTTGTACTGGCATCATCTGACATTGCCGCTACACTTATGGAAGGAGGACGATCTGCTCATTCCGCCCTACAACTACCGTTGAATATATCCGAAGAGCAATTCCCAGAATGTAAAATCTCAAAAGCATCTGGACGGAGTGAACTTCTAAAACAAGCTAAAATTATCTTATTTGACGAATGCATAATGGCACATAAAAATCACTCAAAGCCATGGACAGAACATTATAAAACTTGCGAGGAAACGCTTAAGTGATGGAAGGAGTTCTACCTCATACTCTCAGGAGATTTTCGACAAACACTTCCAGTTATCCTAAAGTCACCACCAGCAGACGAAATAAATGCACGGTTAAAAAAATCACATCTCTGACCAGAAATACAAATACTGCGACTAACAAAAGATATGAGAGTTGAACTATCGAAAGACGAAACATCTTATTTTGGTCAAAAACTTTTACAAATAGGCGAATCCTACTGACTAGACAGACGAACTTTAATGTTCAAAAGACAATTCCCGGCCTTCGACTGAAAATTAGATCTACAGTCATACAACTCATAAATCTCAACTTACCAAAACTATGTAATGGAACATAAATGATCGTCAAATAGATATCGAATAACATCAACGAAGCCGAACTTATGACATAATATTTATCCCCATAATACCACTGATCTCTACTGAACTGCTATTCTAATTTAAAAGATTGTAATTTCCAATGAAATTAGCCTATAGTTTTATAATTAACAAAGCGCAAGGACAAACTTTAAAACATTATGGCATCAACATCAAAGAATCTTGCTTTTCTCACGATCAAATATACATAGCTTGCTCTCGAGTAGGAAATTCGAAAAATTTGTAGATTTACACCCCGGATAGCTAAATGGAAAATGTTGTTTATAAGATACAAGTATTGTAAATGATTAGAATATGTTTTCAATAAAAAAAATTACCTCTTATATTTTAAAGTTTACCCTTTTATTCCAACTACCACACAAGTTCATAATGACTGCCTGAGTGAATCCGGGTACCCCAGCTAGTTTAATTATAATAGAATACTATCTCTCCTCGAACAAAATTATAATGTGAAATGACAAAAAGATATTTTACTTTCGTCCCTAAAATTTTTGCTGTATTTTTTTTCAGAACATTTTCTTCTTATTTGCCACAGTAAAATTGAAAAATTAAAGTGAAATTGAAATTGTCATTAGTAAAAAATTGTGCAGTACTTGAAAAGATATGAACAAGAATGATGCGTTATTTAAAATGGTTCGCAGCCAGTTGCTTTGGCCAATTCTTATGAATTGAATCTGAAATTTTCGATAATCGATTTCATAATATATAAATAATTTTAAATGTATTTGAGATTTGCTTAAATGTACTGTACTTATTAAAAATAAAATGAAACTTTGTGCACCCTCCTTCCCAGAGAGGTGATTATAAACTAACATAGAAGAACATTCCACTAAGACAAAATTATATTAAATATAATCTTTTGCAGTTTAACCAGATATATTATTTTATCACAAATCGTTAAGAAAAAAAACTCACAAAGTGCAATCCCATTTACTTACCTATGTATAGATACGTACATAAGCATTCTCGAATTTACAGAATTGTTACAAACGGTTTTATGCTAACTTCGTAATAACTTGATAAATTAAAAAATATGAAAAAAATATTATGACACTGTTTACGTATGTGGTAAAGTCCAAATGTTCCAAACTTACTCACTGCGAGGTATATTAATCATCGACGATTTTATTACCCTTTTAAAGTATAAACAATATACCTGAATAAATGTTTAATAATTACCTTATTAATTTTGTTTGATATTTTCTATTAAACGCAAATGAGTGCACAACAAATTTAAAAAGGTCCTACTAAATGCTTTACTAAAGATGGGAGCTCACCAACGGAGATCGAGCAACACTTTAATACAGTTTATATATATTCTTCTACAACCACTCCAAAAAAAATGGGAAAACTGGAAGCAATATGGAAATTTAACTTTGTGTACTTAGTGTCTGTAATTTAGCTACTATTTTTTACGAAAATACAAAATTTACTCTCTATCTCGAATGGTTTCCGAGAAAAATGCTTGTGATATACAGACAGGCATGGAGGATCCTATAATTATTCCTTTTTTATAATTTTTGAAAGAAACCCTTAACAGAATTCGAGATTTTACTTACACGTGGCTGATGGTAATTTTAGTTTTCAAGCTGTAAAGGATCATATAAGCCTAAAGATCAGATAGATTTTACTACAGGCTACAGAGTTATGGTAAGAATGATTTAACATATGTTAAGAATAAAACAATTTATGTTATGCAAAATGACGCATAGTCGGTAGAAATTAGAATATGAAATTAATTAAAACAAATCGAGGAAAATACATCAGCAAACTTCCGTCCCGGCGACTGTAGACTATTGTTTACTTTTTAAATTTCTTAATAATTTGGTGGTGGCCCAGATATATCTGTAAAAAATATACATATTTCTGATGCAAAGTAGTCTGTATTATACTTATAAAGAAATTATATAGAAGATTTTGACGTAGCCATTTTGACAGTATATTTAAATTAAATCTTTGAATAATAATATAAATAATATTAAGCCATTTCATAATCGTATTATGTACTAAATGTTTATGAAAAGGGAGATTTTATGGCCTTGTAATATAACATATATTATCATAATTTAGATATATAGTTATTTTATATTCAAAAGAGATGAATATTTTTGTCCTCTGGAAATTTTCTGAAATTCCAAGATGCACTCGCTCTAGCAGCTGAGCGAATGCAATGTATAAAGAAACGGGAAAGTTTCTTCCGTGGCAAAGCATTTTCGAGAGAATTTTCCTCAAGTCCATTGGCTTTTACCGTAACTAGCGTCAAAGGATCCGGTGCTATCTGATTATCTGCATGGTATACAATTGACAAAATAACTTTGTAATGGTTGAATAGCTTGTCGACAGTTTTTTTCAATATGAGTTGAATTGGTATTCTAATTTGAAGTTGAGATTAAATTGTAACGAAGGGTTATACTTTTATTGTACATAATGAAGCGGATATATATTATGCGTAGGTGGTACAAGGCAATTTGATACAATGGGGGGGACATGGAAACATCCGTTGGATTTAGTGAAAGAATATAAATTTAAGTATTTGCTTTTCGTGACATACCAATTTTTCAAACTTGGGTGTAAAGATATTGACCAGTTATACAGATATAATATCATATATTACATTGACTATTACCTACTCTCATCTTACCTTATAACCTTTCTTATTTCTATCTCATTTGAGGTCTCGTAAGTAAACACAAACTGAAACCTTATGACGTATTAGTCCAGTCGTCAGCCGTATTCCTCGAAGAGCTTTAGACATAGAAAATTGAATCTTTATATAGCGATAAAACATATTAATTTGCGAATATGCCAAAATTATCACTCAAAAGTATTCATCACAAAATTTTAAGTGGACGAAATAAGTACGCGATTTATTTTTTAAATGACACTGTTTCTAAAACAATACTTTAATTTTAAAAGAAAATTATAATGATTGCCCTAGGTCATGTGTTTAGAGAATGTCACGTTATTTTTACGGCTTTAACACATGTACTAGGCGATATATCTACAGGATGAGTATAGTAATATTATTTACAAATGTTACAGTTTAATAAAAATGCTTTAATAAAATAGTTCAAAATGAAATTTTTTTCTACAATAATTTCTAACATATTTAATATTAAAATAATCAATTTCGTAGCTTACCCCTGGTCATATCATCATAATCTATAGATAACTTATAGAGTGCTAAAAATTTCAAGTTCAGAATATGTTTAATGTTAGGATACTAATGAAGAAAAAAGTCATAAGTATTCTACAGACTACATAACTACTAAATTATGAAATATATAAATTGTTGGCTACAAAAAAAGATCAAATTTGTGTTAACACATCTATCAAGTTGCATATATGTGTAGTAGGCTTAATAATATAGTTCAAAACGAAAATTTTTTCTACAATAATTTCTAACGTATTTAATATTAAAATATTTAATTTCGTAGCTTACTCCTGGTCATATCTTCATAATCTATAAATAACTTATAAAGTGCTAGAAATGTTGAAGTTCAGAATATGTGTAGTATGAGGATACTAATGAAGAAAAAAGTCGTAAGTATTCTATAGACTACACACGTACTAAATTATGAAATATATAAATTGTTGACTACAAAAAAGATCAAATTTATCTTAACGCAACTATCAAGTTGCATACATGCGTAGTAGTATTCTGTCTCTGTGCATGTGAAGAAACTACGGCTGTGATTCTAGAAAATATTATGTAAAGTAGTTTTTAAAGGCGACGAGGTTCGTATGGCTAATAGAAATAAGTTATTGGATTTATTTTTTGGATTTTTTTGCATTTTCTAAATTCAATGTTGTTATTTTAATGTTTTCTTATATTCACTTTTATATATTTTCGATGGTACTTTTTTTTCTTAATATATTTTCTAACATCCATATTACTTTTATTGTCATCATTTCGTGAGAGTAAAGTTTACAGTAGATGGAATGTGCTGATGGGAACAAAGGCGGGGGATAAATCTTCAAATAATGTGACCCGGAAAGCTATTTTAATTTACACCGAAAGCTTTTTATAAGAACGCCGAAACCCCGCACTCCCGACCTTTCGCTATGAAGCTATCTCTAAATTTAAAATAGTAATTTCATTCTTTATCCATTCGCTTTTTTACCTTTAAAAATAACTGTTCAAATTTCAATTTATTATAGTGCTAAGTCCAAGAATCTGTTTGTGAAATATAGGAGTCTTTCTCCGACTTTTATTATTACACTCTCTTTATCAGCCACCCGATTCCATAAAAGCGGAAAATTTGGAAGGTTGAATATCATCAGCCCACCGAAGAATTTTAAAAATATATTGGTTAGTTTTTTAATTACATGAATCTAACGAACTCTCAACCCTTTACTTAATGTTATAAATAAATAAAGGATTGAGAATATAGATAGTAGTCATCATGATGTTCTGTGTTGATCAAAAGGCATACGGTTTTTGAAGGCGCGGCGCACCGCGGGGAGCCAGGTTTGATTCTCGGCCGCTCGTCGAGCGGGGCTGGACTGGTGTTCTGGTTGACTGTAAGAGGTTGCTCTCGTAAATAAGTCCACCATATGTATCAATTAGACACATTAAAGTAGATAAATAAATAACCATACATTATAAAACATATATTTACCTTTTCTTAATCGTCATTCGTTAAATACTTTTAAGTATATACTTGTAACGAACGTTGTAAAATTTAATTTAACACCGAAGTTTATACTCGCATTACGCTCCAAATTTTTATTTAGATATAACAAAATAATAGACTAATAAGACAACTTGCACTTCTATAGAATTTGTATTCTTCTGCCTGGCAACACTGATTACGACAAAATTAAATGTAGTTAGTTGATTGCAAAATCACACTGTGTTTTATCACAGATCTCTAGTTAACGATCATACTTTGAATTTTTGTATATTATTCTCATCTAATTTTAATGTACATAATCACATGTACATTAAAAGTAGATGAGAATAGTATACAATAGGCCGATTTGATTTTGATACAGATGGTCCTATGACACGACAACGTCTCTCGAGGATTGACTTGAATGACCATTGTGATGTTTTACGCCGGCGTAAGTTAATTTGCAGGAGAAAGTTAAACAGTATCCTGGTAACAATAATGAGGCTAGAAAAGTGTATATTAAGTTTAGTTACAACTTGGTGATCCTATATGTGTGGCTCTACACGAGAACTAAGAATTTACTTTCAACAAAACTCTAATTGTTAATGGGTCTGCTGTTCTCTCATGTCGCCAAGTTTACGTCGCGTTGTCAAGGGTGAAGAAGCTTGATGACGTCATTTTGATCCACTTTGATCTAATAGTATTAAGATCCCTTTCTTTTCATTCAATGCATTAAGATTGATCTACAGAAGTTATTACCGTCGACCATATTTAAAAAATGTCGACTCAAAATATTTAAAAACTAAAAATTGGTAATAAAATTATTGTTGACTGGAAGAGATTGCTCACGTAGCAATAAGTTCGCCATATGTACTATACATAAAAGTTAATAAATAAATATATAAAATAAAATTGATAATATTTAAAAACTATTCGCCAAAATAAAATTTGTTGCAGTATTCGGAAAAAAAGACACATTATACAAAATTTAATGTTAAAATCTAGATAAAATGTTAACATGATCGTATTTGTTTCAGTTGCCAGAGCTCAAGGAAATTCTACGAAAAGAAGTGAAATCTCATCAAAAATATTACTACAAAAAGGGCCAAGTTTATCTTTACAAAATTAACCGTGAAAAGTAGTTATAGCACAGCTTTTCTAGAGAAATGTGAATTGGTAAATCAGAACTTCGCGTGTACATTAATTGAAGCTCTCTCAATTCGCCATACGAAAATATCTATAAAATCATTGTTTATTTACATAACTATGAGCTGCAAAAACATCTGAAAACTATTTACTGCCGCCAAATCCAATGTCAGGATAGATATAACATTAAATAAATCTAGACGTCGATATACGATAGTTCTAACTCGCTCATTTACAATTCCATAGCATGGTAAAATTTACGTACAACTTCAGTGAAAAAAGCAAAATTATTTTGGAGAACAACTTTAATGTTTTCAGTTCAAATAATTGGAGAAAAATTTGGATAAATAAATTATTTTATGAAACGCAGTGATTCCTAATCATTTGCTAACGCACATAATAAATAATTGAATTATTTTCAAAAATCGTAAAAGGATACTTATCATGTGTCAAAATTTATTCACTTCCTTTTTGGTAAAATGTACATTAATAAAATATGGAAGTTAGATGCCTATGAATTACTAATTTAATTATAAATGTTAGGCTATAGTTGTAATAATTTCTGTATTATGGATTTGTTCAATAAAATGATATCAAGTATCGATATTAAAAAAATCTGTGGCACGATATAAGTATACCGCCCGCCTTAAAACGACCTGTTTAACATCGCTCACTGCCTTAAATTGATCCATGTTAAATGTAAATAATTAACACATCACAAACAAAATAGTGTAGAAATAACGAAATAATTACAACCAAGACTTTGCTAACTTGGGTTTAATTATTAAAACGCTGTAAAAATTTATTTAAATTAAGTAATTGAAAAATTTTATATTATTATACGTTCGATTTTATTAATGAAGTTTGTAGAACCGACAACTATAATATAGAATCGAGGTCTTTCTGAAGCAACTTACAATCTTAACAAATAATCCTAGAAACAATTTTGGCGAACAGTTAACATTCTGCTCTATTGACTTCTAATGATACTCATGTTCACTCCATTTAAGCTTTGTGCCATTTATTGACTTTATGATTTAAAAATATTAAATACCCTATATTTATTTAAAATATTCGATATTTCTAATTCCAATAAAAAGACACATCCCGGAATTTATTTGTTTTATTCACTGAAATATTAGTTTTATATTCATTCTTCTTTAAATACGCGATTCAACGTTGTATTTTTTCGACTTATATCTTGACGCAATGTTCCATTCATCATTTTACCGTCAATAGTCTAACCATAACATTATAGCACACTTTAATATCATTCAACCGAAATTTATTCTAATAGATAAAACCATCTAAAATGATGTAATTTAATTATTAGAATTATTCTATTCTTCATTCTACATTTTTTAAAGTACGTATTTTTTGCATTATCCTTTAAATTTTATCCGCATGTCTTCAGTAAAGATTTTATTTTCATTGCATAAAGTCAAACGAAATCAATCACAAAAATAAATATAAAAAAATAGGTTAATTAAAAAAAATTCTTACAGTGATTCTACTATTTGCAGAGAACGAATAATATTTATAAAACAAATTATAATACACAAAATTTTAAATAAAAAAAAACATAAATTTAAAAGTAAATATTTTTGTATATTACAAAAAGCAAATTTCATTCTATAATATAGAATAATTGTTAGATTGATAAACTTCAATATTATATTTCCAAAGTCAGTTCGAACTAAAAACAAAAGAGCCCTGGTTCTGGGCCGTTTTTATGTATGATTTATTTACCTACTAATTATTTTAGGTTAGATTAAATTATGTAAGGCTAAATTAGCTTGGGCTAGGTTTTATTAGATTAGGGCAGGTCATATATGTGTTTAGTCGCAATTCCTGACATATTTTCACAATTTATTATTTTTTGATCTCTTGCTCAATTACAATTACTGCCTAAAATTCTATTTGGTCTGTTAGAATTTAATTATTGTAAATAGGCATATAAGTTTTTACTTAATGCAAATCACCCTCTGCTAGCTGCAATTTAAATCCATTTAAGACATGACCGTCTTATTGCAGAAATGTATCTCTAATTATGACAAAACAATTGTAATTATAATATATACATTTCTGATAACAGTTACTGCAACATTTTTTTTTACTTTTCGCTATGAGAAATTAATCATAAAATTGAAATCTTGAAATTTTTTTAATTTTGATATTTATAATTGTAAAATATTTCTGAACCTTCTTATAACAAAAGATATCAGCTTTTTACGACTTATTTGCCTGAAGCCTTTTGTTTAGTAAATATTCTTTTTCCATGGATTGTTAGAATAAGGCAATAGGCATTATGTTCACAATTCTAATTGACAGCCTTTATTCTAAATTATCAAAAATTTTCTCATGAACTCAGAAATAATTTTGTTTCCAAATACGAGAAATTTGCTTTTCATAACATTATGATAAGCATAACTTTAATTTTCTTCTTATTTTTTTTAAGTATTCATTTATCAACAATTTGAGCTAATTTTCTAATAAATTTTGTCTTCTTCTGTCGGTCAAAAGTAAACTTCATTCAAATGATACATACGTCATTTCCTATATTAAAATTTCCTTAAATAAAAAATACTGGCTACGACTAGAAATTATGTATTTAATTTGATTAACGCTATACATAATACCACAATATCGTAATATCTATAAATTAACTATATATAAAATAGTTGATATCCTAAAGTTACTATGTTGCTGGCGGTTAAACAATTTTATATTAATTACTAGAAATGGGACGAAATAATTGCAAAGTACAGACGTTTATGTCGGTGAACGTACAAGAACATATATTACAATAATTTGTTAATTAGTCTGTTATGATTCCTTGAAAATGTTAATATAACTAATTTCGTGGGAGTGATCTGTTTTAATGTTATGCGATATGGTTTAACTTGACGCTGATTCTATTACGTTCAGGCTTAATACGTACTTGTCGTTTTAAAAACAATGTTAAGACTAATTATCAGTATCTATCATAAAATGATATATCAATTGACTGAAATAAAATATTTTTAATTCACAATATTTTTTCTTCAGAAATATATTAGTAATTCCATTTCATTTTTGTTTCGGATGGGGTCAAAAAGTAGACTGTGAAGCTTCCATCTGGGATAGTATATTTTTAGTGTAATTATTTCATGTCCATACGCTTTCACCGTAGCTATATATTCGACCGTACCGATGCTATCCGATCCTTAGTGTGAAGGCTTTGTAGAAAGAGAGACCGTAGAACGGTACGTTATTACTTTGTTGCGGATTTTGCTCTCCTGTCGCTGGCTCTTTGGGGTGAGAGAACTTCAAATTGAATGTACATATAAATTTCAATATGTGAATAAAACAATAAATAAAAGTAATAAGATTAGCCTAAAGATTTTATATGTTATAAAAATTAAATATTATATTAAAAATTTATGTAACATAAAACAAAAGACATCATAATGTAAATTACAAATGGTTTACATGAAAGTTTTGAAAATATTTTAATATCGTTGTCGTATCTATATTCGCATCTGATTTTCCATATTCATTATTTATAAATTTTAATAAGAGTAAAACAATGTTTATTAAAACGAGCGTAGGCATGCCCATTTGCCTTATGCTATTGGGCATGAAAAGTATAGATTGCGAAACGTGTGGATAATTTTCATTACGAAGATTTTCACCAAAGAGTGAAAAAGTAAGAAATTATATTAGTTACTAATTTACTTGAAAAATCGCTCTGCCCATGCGTAAACGTATAGCGGCTGTTAGTTAAAATAACTATATATATCAAAAACTTAAAGGTATATACGCTGCGTTTCGCATGACGGTCATTTCTTCGATCTATTTAGCATTTACTGAAATTATAGACATAAAAATGACTTAAGTTAAAACTGTATGGAAAAGTTAAGAAATAGTTGGATGGGTTTCATTATTTACTGAAAAGTAATTGACTGGAAAATTATATTCAAATTAACCTTCGTATACTCGTGTGTAAAAGCATTACTATTTACTTGCGCACGCTGTCTCAGACCGAAAGTTGATCTCATCTGTATTATTGTAATTAAATACTTTTTGAATGTTATTGCTTTTTATTTTAAAGAAGAGGTTATAACTGAAGAAAAAAACTGCGAAATATATTAGTACTTTAATTTTATTTGGTAGAAATAGTGTTTCAAATCAGCCTCTTAAAAATATCGCAATTTTTGGTACTCTAAATTAAATAACAAAATTTAACTTTTTTGGGTTCCATCAAAAATAAAATCATGTGTGCAATTCACACGTGGTAGAAGTGAAACCTTCAAAGATTTTGGCTTCAAGATAATGAGACGAATGTAAAATTTCGGGAAGAGGATAATTGTAGGTTTTAGTTATGATCATAGTAATAAAAATATTTGAGTACTTACTATGATCATTTTCACTATTTTGAACAGTAATATCATCATTATGCGTAATATAACTTTCATTTTCGACATTCAATGACGCTTTTCGGCGTGCACGAAATTCACGAACACGTCCCGCTGAACTTTTTGCTGTCTTTTTAATCTTGTTTTCCCTTTTTTTCGATAATCGCGACAATATTCTGCATTCGTTTTCGGCATGTTTCTAGAATTTTATTATAAAAATGATGAAAAACTCTACAAAACGTATAATACGTACACGTATACAAAACACCACGGTTGTGTGATGCCTTTTCTCAAGCTTTGTACTACGCATGCGCGCATAAACACGTATTAATACACGTACAACGCTGAGACCCAAGCAAACTCTGGCTATGCCTTGGTAAACACGAGTGGAGGGGGTACGAAGCAGAGCACAAAGAGAACCACGAACATAAGAAACACTGTATATTGCTTCCTATCTCATTTTCTCCCACGTTAAATCTTATAAATTGATGTGTCTGTCTCTTTTTACTGTCGCCTATCTCATTTTCTCCCACGTTAAATCTTATGAATTTATGTGTCTGTCTCTTTTTACTGTCCCTTTTTCGTTTCATCGACTTTCAAATCACAACGATGCTAAAGAAGTTTTCACTTCAAAACTATGAAATATAATAAATGAATGTAAGTAAAATAATAAGATAGCATAAAAAAGTATTAATCATTAATGATTTCATTGGTGTAATGATCAGAACATAAAACTGCAGGCTTGAAACAAAAATATTTTTTGCATTTCATGGAGTTGTATTGTATTTTTAATTTTTTGTTGAAGAGCAGAATGAACAACGACTTGCTTGATGGTTACCAGAAGATGAAGGTCCTGGATTATACATTTACATATTTCTAACATCCTTTGTCTCAGTGTTCTTGACAAACTTGAAATTAATAGCCGTTTTTCAGATAGGGCCAAAAGAGATCACATGAAAGCATCTATTGAAACTTCCTGCTTGTTTTTATGTTGACATTGTTTAGTCCATATATTATATAACAATTTATCCTCGCAACATTCATAAGGCTATAATAAATAACCATCGGCCACCGATTAGTTCCTCTAGCGCAGTTATAATTCTCGCACATTTTGTCTTCCATGTCAACGCCCCCTTTTGTAGTCCATAACTGTCTCTGGTTTTTCAATTTCTTCGTTTATTTGAGCAACAGCGTATATATCAGAGATTAGTAGAACATTTTTATTTTTCTTTAGCACATATGAAACTAGAATGCAGTTATTTCGTTGTCCGAATAAACTGGACTGTCCTTCACAGCCTTTTACATTAGTAAATTCCTTCAGCAGTTCTTTTTTATTCTTGCGAATTGTACCTATCGTACTTAGAATGTGATTCCGCATCAAATTGTCGATTATAGGGAAGCTTGTGAAAAAATTATCACAAGTTATATTTCGACCAGATCCACTGATTACACTACAAAGACGTTTAACTAATACCTGAACACAGTATCGACTTTATATGGTCCTTCATGTTGTTGTCCTACGTAAACTTCCAGATACGGCGAATAAAACATTTTGGTATCGTGGTGAGTGCATATATTTTTTGTCACATTTGTTTGGTTTTGACGGTATATACTGACGGAAGCTACAGCGGCCTCTGAATGCTGCCAATTTCCCGTTGATTGTTACAAATTCAGAGGGGCTGAAATATTTTTCGAAAGATGACACAATGCTTTCAAACAAGTCTCTTATTGGAGCCAACTTGTTGACTGAAGCACGCTGAGTTCTCGTTTCCTTGTCGTCAAACCTCAGCCATCGCAATAGAAGGTAAAATCAACTCCAGTTAATTGTCAATCGGAAAATCTCTGGAGACTAACCGTCAGTCCTGATCTTTAGCATTTAGCCGACCACTTCGTAATGCTTCAATTTCCTCTTCGTCATTAAGTGGACAGTGAGTAGCTCGTTTAAATTCAGGTGAAATCTACTCGATATGTTGGTAGAAAAATATTATTTCCAAATCTCACATCTTTTTAATTTCTTGCTTCTCTCTTTACACCAGGAAGTTGTATAACACTATTTTGACCTCGTTCTAACACTAGCAGAGGGACTATTTTTGGTCCATCTACTAGTCTCATCCTTACGAATATAATAGTTTGCTGATGTATTCGAAACCTCTTCAAATTCCTCTGATGAATCCCCCTCCTGCTCAGTGTCGGTATTTTTCATAATTTGAATCAGAATCTTCACATTCTAACAGCGCCCTTGTCTTTTCTTCGTCCATTGTTGTGACAAAAATGACTGGAAACAAATAAAAACAGTTCTAAATCAATAAATATTATATACCACGAAAATGAATTAACACATTTTATTTAACTATATTCTAAAATAAAAAAATAGTAACTTTCCAAAAATAGTAACATATAAATATATTCATCGTATATTATTTTATGTGTCAATGTGACTCGTCACCGATTGAGTAACGGGTTTTTAAACATGTTATTGTATTTGATTTTTACATATGAAAATTGGTGAAACCAATAGTTTCACAATATCAGAAATAAAGGGCGATAATATTTTTTTTAGATATTTTTCATTATGTACCTGAAGATATCATTACTAAAATTACGAAAAACCCATTTTTGAGACCCTTAAAATTTACTTTTAAACGATACTCCATATTATAGGTAAAGTGGAAAGAAATATTTCGGGTACTTAATTTTCCGCATGAATGTTTTTGAGTTTTAGCTATTGAGAAATATGCACGGCTATCTACTGCGCCAATTTCGATTTTCCACGCCTGGCGTTTTCTGAGAAAAACCGCTATGATAGAGACAGAACCCTAAAAATAACCTAACACGCTATCAATCATTGATGGTTATTATTGGTGGTTTTTAAAAAACAAAAGGAAAAATAAAAGAAAAAATAAAGAATATTGTAGTACAACTACACTACTGAAAAATAAAGTAGTGGTTAAGAAAAAATACATGAAAATGAAAGAAGTCAAGAACAACGAAAAATGGAAAACAATTTGAAAGTAGTGTTTTGCTATATACTCATAAAAAAATAACCCGTCATATATTTATAGAATTGCATTGCCTTGGTACGTTGTAAACATTATTATATAACATGAAAATTAGATGAACTATCTAAAAATGATATGTTCGTTTCATCATACATAACGAATAAAGCCAACTACAATAAAAATATGATAACTGAAACGACGTATCATGAATTTTTCTGATGCAAATTGCCTCCAAATGAAGTTTTTTTTAATCCGTAATAAAATGATATTGACTGAGAAGTTAAATATAAAACCTTAAATATAAGTATTATAATGGGAAAAAAATAATTGAAACATAACACTGAAAAATAGTAATATAATGACTTCGAATAGCGTTGTCACTGAATCGTGGTAATATAAAATATGTTAAGGTAACATAACAAGTTTACGTTAATATTATTAACACATCTAGTAAATATTGGTTTAGTTTTTTAAATCTGTAAACTCTAACGTGACATTGAAACAAATTTTGACGATGCATAAGAATTTTAATGCAACTTAATTTTCAGACTATTTTGTAAAAATCTATAAATTTAAAATGTAAATAATATAATGGGTTTATAACTTGGTGCCATTTTATAACCTACTCTTACACATTGGTATCTAAAGCTATTTTAAATAAAATGAAATAAAAGAGTCTTTATAATTAATAAGGACCATATCAAGCCCTCCTCGCCAAATTGTCGTAGACCACAATTTCGAAGAATTGAGCTTTAATGAAAGACTTTAATATTAACAACACAAAATGTAAAACTGTAGTATGAGAAACGTGAAGGTTACACTCCTCAAATATCGCGAACATAATGTTTTGATTATAAACCAGTCAGTCGGTGTCAGCTGTTGATTCTTCATATTTTTATGAGTTTTAGAAAAAAAATTATATATATATATATATACATATATATATATATATATATATAAATATATATACTTTGACTTGGATATTTATATATAAAAACAATTAATTTTGCTATCTCATTGTTCATAACTATATCGGACGTAAGCAAACGTCGTTATCGATAATTATTTATGGACGCGAATACGCGAACTAAAAGGACTTTCCATGAATACCCTACTCAAAGCGTCAATTGTTACATTTGTATTCAGCTTATATATATATATATATATATATATATATATATATATATATATATATATATATATATATATATATATATATATATTAGCTTTATTATCGTTTAAAGAATTTTCCTTGCTTTTGTATTGCAAGGAATCCATACTAAATAAAATTTGTATGATGATGAGTTTGAAATTTTTAAATTTTTAAATCAAGCATTTATATTTAATAATTTAAGGGAACACAACCAGCGAAATTATTCCCTGGTTGTGTTTCCTTTAATTATATTCAATATTCGTATATATGTATTTATATGTACACATATATTTATGTAAAACAAACAAAGGATGTTGTACAGGTTTTGCTTACTTTTTTAATGCAACAGTATTAGAAATTATTATCATATTTTCATACCGTCGCCAGCGAAACGAGCGATTTTAAATGACAATCGACCATTAACTATATATTATAATAAAATTGAAGCAATAATGTATGGTGGAAACTATCACTCATAAAAAATGGCGAGTAGAGCGCAGGTCTACGACAATTTGGCGTAGACCAAATTGTCGTAGACCTGATACGACTGAATATGATCGACTTTACTTTTTACTCCAGTTATACCTTTAGTATTATTCCAGTTGTTTGCTCTATTTACCGATAATATAACCGTAAAATGAGGAATTAATTGATTTTTGAGAAAGTAACCTTTGGAAAAAATTAAAAAGGTGAAGACACAAAAAATCGATTAGTTACAAAATATAACAAAATTTTGTGAATTATTAATTTTATAAGCCAATGTTATAGGAATAATATAATATCAGAATACTAAGCCAATGTTAAGACTAACTTGCGATAAAATGACTGAGTAAGAGATATTTCACATAAAAAGCAAATTGGTAATGGTGGTTGATTAGATAAAATACGATATCGGCTAAGAAAACTTACGTTCTCGTTCGCTTAAAAGCTCTGAAACATGAATATTTACTTTTCTTGTCTTTGTGCAAGGAAAAAATATTATTATAGCTAATTACGTTAAATATAATATTCTTAGATTCTAATTTCATTGCTTAACGGTAGCTGAATGGAAATAAATTCACCATTTTCTTCATCCTTCACTTCTCTTCCTTCACTTCTTCGTCGCTGTTATTAAATCAAAACGTAACATTTGAAGTAATCAGACGTTTACAAAGGCTTCTTTTGGCGGTCATATAATTTCACAGTTATATATAGGACATAATAGAAAACCTACATTAAGTTACGAAATAATGTTTTAATTTTGAAAAAAATATAAAATCCCAAAAATAATATCTCCGTTCTTGAAGTGATGTCTTTTCGCGTTTTCACTAATTTATTATCTATTAAACCTTATGAACGTTTCATTTTCAAAGTATCTCATATAGTCAAAGTAATGGTATTAATTATGAATTATAAATGAAAATAAAAAAAAATGTGTTATTTCGACTTCATAAACAATTATAAGCGAAATTCTCTTAACATCGTGAAGCCAACGCGATGGAAAAGTGAAATGTTTAACCCCATCCTGTGGCGTTATTTTCTGGTGCATTTCTCTAACGTACATTCGCTTCCGCCTTATGTCCGATAGCGTCGTAACAACCCGATCCTCCGTACGGTAGACGGGAAACTTTGTGACGACATACGATTACTTTGTTGCGGATTTGGCCAGACTGTTGAGAAATATTTATTTAGAGGGATATTTTAAACTGATATTCCAATTTCAATTTGAGAGGTAAATGGTAAGGAAGAGTAACCCGCTTGGCATTTGTAACTTAGTTTGGATATTTCATTCATATGAGACAAAGAGATTCATCCAATGTATAAAATAAATAGCTTGGTAAAATATTTTGTTAAATATTTCATTTGAACGTATACTTTAAAAGAAAAAAATTATGTAACTATATATTTAAGTATTAATACACGAAAAAAAAGTGAGCGAATTAACTTGTACGTCATTGATACTTTCTTTTGTTAATAGTTACTGCGTTTCTTTAATATATTTTTACATAAATCGTAACCGTAACGCATAGCGTTTGCAGCCAAATCGGTTCCGCCGGTTGCGATATTAGCTTACGCAACAAACGTAAACTAAAGATTGACGGATCTTTTTTATTTGTGTACCAATTAAAATGAAACCGGTTGAATGAAACTTAAATGTTAGCCCGAGCTTATCTAAATACATCACCGAAAACTGCATCTAAATTAGCGTACCTGTTGCTGAAATTAGTGTGCACAACGAAGTTGCGTACAGACAAACAGATAAACCGACAAACAGACAAATATTCTACAAACTATTGTTTTAGGCTTAGTATCGTATATTTAACTGGTAGCACTTAGTTTTCCGTAATAAAAATATTCAATGTATAAACTCAGCTTTTTTACGATTTTATTATATGTATAGATGTAAACGTTCAAATGGATGGATATTTTGTATTCTAATATTTTTTAATCCCCAAACTGACAATCACGAAATTTGGCAAACGAATATATTATATAATATATAATAACATATAGGGTAGCAGTTTCTGAGCAGTAGTTTCTGAGAAATGGCAATGATTTTTTATGATGTTCATTAGGGTTCTACTTAATCACGGAATAATTATTGTCCAAAGAAAAATGTATATGTTTGATTTTAATATGTTTTAACACATACGTATATTAACATGGTGCCCATGTGATGCCGTGCAATTTTCCCTTTTATAGCTCGATCACGATACTACTACTGAACGTGAAAAGATGTGAAATTTGGATCAGAGTTGTCTCAGATGTTTATAGCTCGGATTGACATGTAGGCCGCAGACTGAAGTTATAAATCTAAAAGTTTATTGGTTCTTTCGTTACTTAAAAATTCTATAGCCAAGCAACTTGTAACTGATAATTATCAAAATGTATATGCATGTACTAAGTACATGCCATGGAGTAACTTCTTGGTGATTTATCTGTGGATTTACCAGTATTGGATACTTATAACAAGAGAGGGATGTTTAGATATTTGTTTCTCAATCCCGGCTAAACAGGTGAACAGATCTTCGTGAAACTTTGAAAAGATATGGTCCATAATTCTAATTAAGAGGTACATTATTTTCAAATCGAGCAATAACTGAATTAATCTAGAAGGAAACTTGTTGTTCTTAATAATTAGCAATTAGTTCTATGCCATGTCAAGAGACGGTGCAACGTGTAAATAAAAATGATTGATCCCCTGACTCAAGAGCCTCAAACCTTAAAATTTTGCTAAAAACGGTAAAAAATTTACCATAAAAAGGTCTTATGATTGTCGCATCGAGTTATTCATACAAATCCCGTCCTAGCAAAAAAATCACACTCGCGATGTCACGTGGAAAATCTTCAGTACCATATCTATAATTATTCAGTTGTTTGATCTATTTACCGATAATGTAACCGTAAAATGAGGAATTAATTCACATATATCTATAATTGTATTGAAATACATTTTTAAATAATTGTAAAAATGTTACTTTGTGCCCTTGTTATAATAATACCACATTATATTCATATTATTTTTGAGTTATATATTACGTTGAATACAATGTGGTGACAAAAAATTGTTTTGAATGTTTGAAAAACTAAACATTTGGAGCCATCTGAGTGAACTGATAATACTATAAAGAGAATTTACAGAATGAGACTGTTTTATTATCCAGTTCGTGGACGTAGCAATTTCAATTTATATTTGTTAAACACAGATCTTTTCTTTTTCTTCATTCTGTAGTTGGCGTCTACCTGTGGATATACACCTCCTCCGTTTCTTTTCAAATCTCTATTCTATGCTATATTCATTCATCTCCTGTCAGCCACTTTCCTGATGTAATCGTACTATTTTGTCATTGGTCTTCGTCATTTTCTTTTTTTCCCCATCATTTTGATTCGGGCGTCTTGTCCACCTTTTTTTATTCATTCTAGCTACATAAACTACCTTGCTACAATTTGCTTTCATTATATTATCACGTATATCTTCTGCTTCGTCACTCTCCTTATCTGTCTTCATTGGCGTCCGTGTCTGGTTAACGTAAATAATCCACTTCTTATACTATAATGTTATTAAATATTTAACCAGCCGAAGTTACTTCGAATATCAATAATTATATTAAAACATTAACTATCATTGTAGACCAGCCCGTGATTACTGTCGATTTAAATCCATTTTCTTCGAATCAAACTAATATGCATATCCACTTAAAGGCTTGTTACTAACTAACTGGGCGCCAACCCAGACAAGCCTATTTAATCAAAACTTCCTATAATAATCCTTAACTTGTCATTAAAAACACTACTATTAATGGAGCGAGCCCAAGAATATTGTGCATTTGCAAACAAAGAATATTGTGGTTTACAAAAAACTTTTACAGATCACCTCTGGATTATGCACATTTATATATGTATGTGTGTATATATATGTGTATATATATGTGTATATATATATATATATATATATATATATATATATATATATATATATAAATTTAGCAACAAATAAGTGAAGCCAATGATTTGGACCTAAGATACGTTTGAGTTAAGGCACTCATTAAAATCATTACGATAAAAGCAAAGAATATATAAATTACAATAGTCACACGTCTAACTTGTTGAGCTACGACCCATAATTAGATATGTTGCCATATTTCCCAACGCCGAAAATACAGCATATATATTATGAAGGTTATAATTTATAAAACCTATTTCCATAAAATGTAGATATGAACAATATACACGCCCGGTTAATTTCACTTTTAGTCCATATAGGTTATTGACAAACCTTCAGGGATAATTATCCTAAACGTTCTGTAATTAACGTTGTCAACGTGAGATGTCAAATCAATTATTATTCAAGAAGCCTAGATCTTTGACAGTCGAAGAGAAAACAACAGGGAGAACTCAATAACGTTAAATGACAACTGTCGAAAGCTGTATGATTTTTTTTCAAGACAAAACTTGAATTACCAGGAGTTATAGCCCACAAACTGAGCTAATAGACATATTTCCGTGTTGATTACATATTTGTATATATATATATATATATATATATATATATATATATATATATATATATATATATATATATACATATATACTTATTTGTGTGTGCGTCTTTAATAGCGGCTAAAGTATTACAAGAGTCTAAATTAATATAAATTTGCAAATCATCTGCGTAAGTGGTATTGAGAATGAAAATTCTTAACAATACTATAAATCAAAAGTCATCAACATGCCATCAACATTCAAGACACATAGGAACCCATTCTTAATGATCGAGTATTATCCATAGTATGGCCTATGTTATAGATGACCCTAATTAGAATATTAAAGTACTGTAACTAGATCTAAAGCTAGACAGAATTAAAGTATACTAGCGTGACCCGTGCGAAGTCTTCGCATTATTATTTATTCCATTATGAAGCTCAGATGACAGATCAAACAAATATTTTACTAAAATTGACATATAGAGGCGCAAGTATCAAAAGCATTGAGCTAAAGCGCCACTTTATTTATACGTGAGTGGATTTGAAATTAAACAAAAATTTTACCGACCGTCAATCATATTGACGTTGAGCCGTTAGATGGCAGCATTGCTGTTTTGTGTATATAATTTTAATAATTAATTAATTTGCAAAAACAATAGCAATAATAAATTGTTTAGTTGTGGATGCCGGTAGAGCAAGCAATTATCTATAAAATGATATATAATTTATGTGGATTAGTTGTGAGGTTTTTTCTAAAAAGGGAGAGTAACATCCTAAAACCTTAGCGTATTAATATATATGATGATGATGATGATAGTGCTTTTTGAAAAATTGATTGAACGAGCACGTGCGATGTTCTAAAAGTGTTTTGATAACAGTTTGGAAAGCATTTTTAGAATGTTCAAGTTGAAAGGCATACGTATTTGCAAAGATTTCTTTTAAAAGTTGTATATTATTAAGCGATTATGACTTCGTGACTTTATCAAATATAAAAGAAAATGTTTGAAATCAATTCACTTCCGTACGAAAAGCACGTCTTTTTAATTTGAAGAGAATTACGTTAATATAACAATTATTTATTCAAATGTGATTTTAAGTTATGAGGATATGATACATTTTAAAATATAACATGATAACTTAAAATATACCTTTATGTTACTTACTATTTACTAGTATAGTTGGAATACAATGTTAAAATTATTCGGTTTGCCGTTCTGTCAGTTACAACTTTAAATTTTTTACAGTTTTGGATACGTGATGTAGTGCATGATATTTAGCAAGTAAATACTTTATATGGGATCTGCATTCAATTAATACATAACAAAATACTGAAAAAAAAAATGTTTACGTTTTTCTCCAATCACGCGAAGTAGAAAAAATATTTTTTCACGCTTTCAACATTTGGAGTATATTATCAAGGGAAAGAGATGTATCTCAAATAATCGACTAGATAAATTTGAAGATAAACATGCGAATGCCAACTTTTATCTTTTTTTAAGTAAATTCGACGGGACTAAAAATATTGAAACACGTGGATACTAGGAATGTTACATTTAATCAATGTAAAATATATAAATTACTCATTCAAGGGTACAAACTTCAAAGTTTATAAAGATATACCACAAAAAACGCAAATTGTAGCTTTTAAAAGCATAGTCAGTATTTTAGACCTCTGTATAATTATGAATTTGTTTGCCATTGCTGGTAGACTTGAAATTTGACATATTGATTAAGATTGGAACTAACTTAAAGTACCATAAGTTATTAAACCAAGCGACTGCAAATTTCAAAAATATTTCACCATTACTTGCTAAGAAGTTGACAGTTTGACATGTCGATTGATTAATGATTTCATAACTTTAAACATTATACGTATCGGTGTATAGAACTATTGTTAATATGGTAACTGCAGTGCCGTAAATGAGGCGGTGCCAGTAGTGCTCAAGCATAGGGCGCAGACCCTCCAAGGGGACCAAATGTTGGATCATGCGTGGTAGTTAGGGTCGGCCAACTTGCGCCAGAACTAGATAGTTTTTTTTTGGATTGGCAGAAACGTGTCTTAAGTATTAAAGAAAGTCATATCCAATGGAAAGATCCGCGCCGGAAGTGCACAAACATTTTTATTTCATAATGCTAAAAATTAAATGAAACTTCGTGATGTAGTATTAATTTTCAATAATCAATTTCTAAAAAATTAACGCCAAATACATTCAATATTCATAATGCTAGTAAAGAGAGCGTGTACAGCGCTATATTTTGTGAGGCTGATTTCTTATCTACCAAATATTTATGTTTTTAGTACAATTGATAGTGGCGAGATACTTTGTTTAATGCATTTAGTATTAACTGAATTTTATTTTAAAGTTTGAAAATATACACAAACCTTGTCGTTAGGGATGTAAATCTCATTAATAATAAGTGCTTCCCAATTTTTCACTGCAAACTAAAGTTATTGTTGACAATAACGTCAATTTTAGTGATAAAATAACCGATAAATGAATAGTAAATTAATTAATAATTTGCTTTTAAACTAAATGCGTGAATAACAATTAACAATAAGTGAAAATAAATTAATTAATATTTCCCTTTTAAACTTTCCTTGATACTCTTACCATTCTCAGCTTAAGATAGGTTGCTGTCAATTAATTCAAAGAAAAAGTATCTGGTTATGATACAAGTTGGCCGACCCTTAATAGCATACAAGTAATATTTTTGATCGCGTATGCGGATGTAGATGCGTCCTTCTGTTATATTTGACATATGTTTGTGAAGCGATCTCCAAACTACACCACTAGTAAGCTTTGTAGCATTGCATACACAAACAAAGGTATACCGTGAGAAGAGATCTAAATTAACTTTCAGAGATGGTGCCTTCCTGCCAAATCTGTCAAACTAGCTGAGATTTACTTATAGTACACACTATCAGCCACGTTTATTTTAATCATTGTCGCATATGTCGCATTGTTAGCGTGCGTGAGATAGCAATATTCATCGTCGACAACAGTGAAAAGGATGAGTTTGGAAACAAACGATCATCAACGACGCAGTGCAGTGCAGTACTCAATTATTGGAAAATTGGTACCTATACCTTATCTTTAAATGGTCTGAAGAAAATGGTAAGACGTGGTCTAGTTTGGAGTTGAATTTAAAGCCTAAAACCATATAATCGATAGTGAGGAAGATCGATAGAGAGAGAAACAGATGATGATTTTAATTAGATTAGAATTGCGTTAGTGATTTGCATATTGATACCTACGCAACCTATTATTTTGACTTGTTTCAATAATATAAGTTCTCAATGGTAAGTTTTTAAATTTTATTTAAAACTATTACTGGAAAGTTTTATTCAGCCCTACATTCTTTGGTAAACATTTCAACCTTTGAGAGATCGGGGCCCGTCGCGGGAGGTTTTCCCCATATAGTCTGTAGTAAAGTTTCGGTCACCTCACCTTTGTCTAGACCTAAAAATAATACCGATAGTGGAGTTTACTGAAATTCTTTTGAGGTGGAAATAGACGCCTTTGCTATGGTGACCATTTCCATATTTATATTCGGCACGCAAGTGTCTGTAAATACTAGACTATACTAGGTTTGATTCGCGATTCTTCTCTCGAAAATATTACCTACCGGCTACCGTAAGAAAAGCACGCACATCATAACAAACACCGTGTCACAGAAATGTCCATCTAGTTTTGAATTTCCAAAAAAACGCGTAAGCCACTTCCAGCAAGACTTGACCTTGTTCACCATTAGACAAAGTTCTTAAATTCAAATTGTAGAAACAGCTGCAACTGATAAGATCCAATTAGACTCCTGTTTCATGGTTACCCTTAACTGAACCCATTCGTTATTTCGTTGTCGAAAAAGGTTCTGATCAAGAAAAATGTAGTAAAAATATTTCTTCAACTGAAGACGCAGGTGGAAAACTTCATATGCATTGATTTACAAAAAAATGAGCAATGGCGAGATGATGCCCAGGCCACAATTGATGTACAGTTACGACATGCAATGTTAAGAGATGCAATATTTTGTTTCCCATGTATACTTTTTGGTTCTCTTGACTAAGCAGATAGACCAGCATATGCTGATACGCAAAAAGGATTTAATGGTGGCGTTATTGAAGTCCACGTATCCCTGACCAAAAAAGTCTACACGTCATAGATACAATTTTATTGAGTGCAAAATGCATTGAACAGAAAATAAAAAATAAGACCACAATAGATGCATCTTCACAAAAGGCTTGATCAAGAAACAAAAAAGTGGAGACACGTTTTAAAAGTGTGTACTAGCATTTTTTTTTCTGCGCGGAAAATAATTTACCTCTCAGAGGTTTTCATGGATTTGGAGAATCAGGATCTGGAGTTTTCTTAAGTGCCGTGGATATGATTTAAAAATTTGATATATTTCGTATTTTACGTCATATATTGAAAATTAATTAATATATATTCTTACGCCTGAGGTCAAAAAACAAATTTTAGACGACGTTCGAACGGCAAAATATTTTCCTGTTCTTTTTATTTTACGCCAGAAGTATCCCATCATGAATATATATCCCAAATGTTGAGTGTAACTTTACTAGGTAATTTTTACTAGCAAAAAGTTAAAATCGAAGAACGTTTCATAGATTACATCTAGTCTCATGAAAAAAACGGGCAAGAGATCGTTGAAAGACATTTTAGAGAAAGTAGAATTTGACGGATTAAATATACAAGATATTCGGGGCCAAAGCTACAATGTTAGTAATATGGGCAGTGAATATAACGAAGTTCAAACCAAAATAAAACAAATTAATTATGATGCTACTTACGTACCGTGTGCTATGCATTTTTTGAAATTATCTAGGGTACACGCTGCTAGTGTGACACCCGATATGATTACTTTTTTGGAATAATCTAGAAAATATTGAAAATATTGATTGTTTTTTCAAGTTTTTCTTTAATGAAACATTTAATAATTTCTTTGGAAAAATATGTTAGCTCTAGATGAGCCTCTAAAGCCAGAGCCGTCAAATATTTAAACATACAAAAATTCCCAAATCTATTGTGTGAAACTATCACCGATTATAATGCGGGAACTATCGCTATAGCTAAAATACCTAATAAAAACTTAATAATTGGCCTAATAAACTGTAAATTCATATGTACTCTGCAAATTTAGGATCAAGATTTAGAATCTGTTTATAGAGTTATTGTAGCTCTATAGTTTGAAACCATTACAGTAGACAAAACCTCTGAATTAATCAAGGGATTAATAAGACAGATTCAAAATATATAGGAAACTGTGGACAATATTTCTGAAAAGGCAACAAAGTTTGTGAAGAATGTGACATTGAAAGCATTTTTTTGAAAATACGACAAAAAGACACATTTTAAGCGAAAGTTCAGACGCCAGCAACGAATTACCCAACAACAAAGTTTCAAAATTCAGTTAAGAGAAGCAATAAATACAATAATTTCTGAATTCAAATGGTAATTCGAAAAAATACACAATATTCAGCACTTTTTCAATTTGTTTACAGTACAACATACAACTAAATGTTCAGTTGATGAACTAAAAGAACATGCAGCTGATTTGAGTATCAAATATTCTGCAGGTATAAATGCCATAGAATTTTGGACCGAATTACAAAATTTTAAAGTATCAAGTTTAAGAGACTACATTATTTGATAAATATGAATGTCAGTAAATTCTGGGTCTTCTTAAAGCTATAGTAGAACTGGATTTAAAATAAATGTTTTCTGACGTAGTAGTCGCTATAAAGGTTTTTTAACGATGTCAATGACTGTTACTTCCTGCGAGAGATCATTCAGTAAGTTCAAATTGGTAAAGACGTACATGCGCTCAACGATGGGCCAAGAAATATTGTCTGATTCTGTCGAATCCGATTTTGTCGATTGAACGCGACACAGCGCGGCTCCTGTCGTATAAAAATTTAATCAAGGACTTCGCAATGAGGAAAGCGCGGAAAGTAAATCTTTAAGTAGGTAGTTGTTTTTTGTTTGCGTTTACGATTTGCCTTAGCCTTGACTCTTTATTATCTCTACTAACAAGTATTTGGTGTCATTTGTGTATTGCACTATTATGTATTTTCGTAAATATGTTCGAATAAATGTTATTTTACTTAAACTTAACATATTCTACATTTTACTAAGTACCTATAAACAAAAATTAGTTTTAGATGATAGATTAATTTCTATAGTTATTATCAATTTTATTCTCGGAGCCGAGTAATGTTAGAGCATTTTTCAAGAGCGCAATTATAGAAGCTCTCACCGGGGGCATAAAAGACTAATTGCGGCACTGGATACCTGTAACGTTACTACATCTTTCCTGTTACTAATTGTATTTCTTCATAAAATTATATGTCGGAGGAACAAAGTTCGACAAATAATTGATTTCATTTTGCGATTGATGTCCTACATACCTTTTCGAATCAATTTATGAAGTTTATATTGCATTGACTTCCCCTTCATCGACTCAGTGAGTAAATCAGAAAGCAGTTAAATTTCTTAAATTATTTGAATCGTAGGCAATTTTTTACAGCATTTAATTTTCAGGCAAATCGTCTTAATTGCTATAGCTAAGTCGAACAGTCGAAAGTTGAAGTTAATTACCAAAGTTTAAAAATTTTTATGTCATTAAAATAAAAAATATATCTTCCTTTAAAATTCGATTTCCTTTTAAAAAAATTGAAAGAACAGTTACGTCTAACAATGACTGACAAAGCAATTCTAAAAATATTTCTTTTTTCTTTAAAACAAACCACATCGGAGGTGTTGTGTTCTCAAATGAGAAAAAGTGTTTTTGAGAGATCCTTAATTTTCGATAAACGTTACTCAAATGATTTTTATGAAAATTTAGGTTAATATACTCATAAATGTATACCACAATCGTATTTTCCAAACGTATTACAATACATCACAAATACAGAATAATATCAACAAGGAATTATTAATAGAACAAAGGCAATAAACTCATATAATTTTAACCAATCGTTAAATTGTAGTTGTTTCAATCCCAGAACTAACGATGAAGATATTATTAAATAACGTCCATTATACATTAATTTTGTGTATTTAAATAGTTTACAAAACCAAATGAAAAGAAGTACTTAGACACCTCAAATTAAACTTGAATTCGAATTATGTAAATATTATGGAATAGTACTTGTACTTGCCAGTTTGTCAAAAAATATTTTTTTGTATTTATTAAACTTGTTTAACATCAAAATTGAACTAAAACGCTTTTGTCTAAAAAAGGGAATAAACTGATTCATTTCGAGATTTGGAAATTCAGAAGACGAATTAAATTAAGTTGTAACTTACTTTTACACTTGGTGTTATTTTTGTAGTAATTTGGTAAAAAAGTTAGTAATATTTTTCTCCACCTCATGTATTATGGTTATATTTTTCTCCACCTCATGTATACTGGTATCCATAACTTATGTGCTTCACAAATACCAAGTTTCAAGTTCTTTAGTCAACTAGAAATACTCAAAATAACATTTTTACGTAATCGCGAAAAACATTCACCTTATAAAGATTTCATCAAACCTTTCTAAGGATTAAACATATTTTGGGAAAATGTTCTTTTTGGTCTAACTATTAAAAGTCGATTTTAAATGAGAATTAAAATCAGAATGTTTTGTCAGTATATGTAAATGGAATGCCTCACAATTTATTCTCGCTATTTTTCCCATTTATGACTTCTAATTTTATAGTATTATATATGTATATATATGTATGTGTGTGTGTGTGTGTGTCGCTAAATATTTCTTTACAATACCGTATTTTTGCCACTTCACAGTCTGATTATTAATTGTGCTATATAAAGCATTCTTTCACAAAGGTTGGGTAACACTTTATTCAATGAAATCATCATTTATTCATTAAAATCCTTTCTATTTTTTAAATATTATGAAAACATCATATATCAGATTCTAAAACTTTTATCTATTTTTTACCATTTTTTCTACCGTTTTTCTTCAAATAGTTATATCAACATTTTATTTTAGACTCACACTTTTATTAATATTAAACAAGTCAGGAAGTTCAGTATTATTTATGATCACCACAAAATAATGTTCTTGAATATAATACTTTTAAGCGTCTTTTACATATTAAAATACATGAAAATTAATAAGTAACCACAAAACGTTATTAATAAACTGTGTATGCTCGCCCAGTTTATATTTACACCTTTAGTTTTTTTCTTATTTTCCGGCGAGCATTTCATTGTAGTAACCATCAAATGTCAATACTTTCATATTATCAAAAATAAAAAAATAAAGCTATGTAATAGCAAAATTGTAATCGGTTCCGTCCAGACTTAACCCGTTTAAAATGTTAAATATTTAAGGGCACATAAATGTATAGACTACTACATAATTTACATGTATGAGACGAATAACTTTATTACCTATATCTCCCTAATTTATTAATGGAAATTGACCAAAATAATAGTAGCATTAACACACCTGATTAAAAAAAATATCTCCCAAAGAATACGAAAAATATTATTAGACTTTTCCGATTGCATTTAAATTGTTTAATGATATCCTACGCAGTGGTTGAAAAAAATTATTCAACTCCGAGCTATAGGTTCTGGTCAATACAAATACCACACTTATTTGGCTTCTAAAGTTTCATCCTAATTAGTCTTAAATGGAAGAACTATGCTGCTCTTAACGTGCAAACCAATAGACAGACAGGCGGACTTCACGAAATCGTAAGGATTTCGTTTTCGTCATTGGTGTAAAGAACCTTAAAAAGGCAACTTTTAATTTTTTTTGCAAATAGACTTCCCAAATATTCACACATATTCATATCATAGCCGCGCCGTATGTGGCCATGACCTATACTAAAGTCTAAAGTCCACCAATATCACCTTTGCCCTTTCCCATTAACAAGCGCCCTAACTCCACCAGCCAACATTTACGAGCAGTACCTTTGACTACACACTGCCCGTTCAATTTTATTATCGTGAATATAATCTTACAATGAAAATACTTATGACTTAATTACGTAGGCAAATAGCCGTCCTGCCACTTTGCATAACTTTGCTCCGTCGGTGACGGTACAACAATTTTATATTCATTGTCGATAAGGGAATGGCAAAATTATAAAGCGCCGGCCATTTGGTCGACGAGCGAGGGCCTGACGTGCAAGCTAGCATAGAGCAGGTACTGTAAAGAATCATATAATTTATATGGTTTTTTGGCATATTTCAGCAGAAATTCGAGAGAAGTCCTGAAGTAAATATGGTGAATATTTGAGGTTATATGACTGATTTATCGTTATAGGTCATTCATCGTGATGTCTCATATATTTCATTTCTTTAAACTTTTCTAATTTGTGCAGTGGTTCAGTGTTTTTTTTTATATTGTATACTGAAATATTAGTTGAATTACATATGAGTGAATGAGTGAATGACCTGTCAATCCATTTAGGTCAAATTAGAGCAGTTTTACTTATATATTTTGTATATTATTATGCAATATTAGTGGCGGTTGCCACTGCTTTGGAGTTTTTATACCCAGTAACATTTAATAGGCTTGATTCAAATATTTTCGAAAAAATGTTTGAAAAATTAAAAAATATAAAATTCATTCCTAACCAATAATTGGTTAAGCACGAATTTTCTGTACGAAACCAAAATTATTCTGGACGAAAATTAACACCTTTATGAAAATTTTGGAATTGTAATTCTAAAGTTGTACTTTAATCACGAAAATTGCCACTCGAAGCTGTATGTATGTAAATGTTTTGGGACAAGGCAACAAATAGGAAAAGGAATATTATGAATTTATGAGCATAATTCTATGTATTAAGCTTTCCTTTTTTTTAAAGTGTGGGGTAATTTTTTTAAATTCTATCTAAATTTCTTTAATTTTTTTTTCTAAGTTTCAGGCTTTGAGTGCTATAATTAAGTAAGACCATAAAGTTTTACAAGTGTTTGAAGTTTTAAGTAAAGTATTGATAAACAAGTGCTGAGCTTGCCATGATTTCCATCAAAATTTCTGGATTATTGAACTTTGTGTAATTAAGAATATAAAAACCAGCCCCAAAAATGACACTCAGGGATAAAAGGTATATGAAGACATAAATATAATTTATATTTACAAATTGAATCTGTAGTATATTTAACCCTTTTCTACAATTTCAGTGTGAGCCTCCTTTTTTCTATACCATTACTTTTAATCCTACGGCACCTGTTTTCACTTCGAACCACTTAAGTTTGTTATTCGTTTGATAACATCGCTGATTTGTTTCACATTCAGCTTCGTTTTGCGGTCGCGTATTATAACTTCTACCAGGCTAGGCACATATACTATTCTATCAAAGTTACTTTCTCGGTCAAGCTAAATTTAAATTAATTTTGAGAATACAAAATATAGCGAGAAAACCAGAAAAAATTGGTCATTTTTCTCTATAAGAGATTCTAAGATTCAGATTTAGGATAAGGCGCTATATGGAACGTTTAGGCACACTGTGTGTTGGTATTTATTATCTTATGGTTTTAACTCGATCTGACAACCTTGCATTGACAAGTCGAAAAGTTAGTATGTCGTTTCTTATTGACAATAACATATATTTACATATATATATATATATATATATAAATATACGTAAAAAAAATTTTTAAACATCGCTACTAAAATGTTTGTTTGATAACTTGTTTGCGTCCTCTCATGCTTTTAATATTTTTTACTGACTAGTCATATATTAAGTAATGTCGCACAAGTTATATTACTTTATATTTCGTATATTGTCTGTGTATAAATATTTTTAAATTGCTTTATGTTAAAGGTTGTTCAATCTGTATGTAAATATAAACATCATTGTAATTTTAGCTTATAAAACTGCATTTTAAATTAAAATACCAAGATCCCGTGAAGCTCTTCTTGAATATAAAGAAAAATTGTTTTAAACAAATTAGAATGTTTGGTATCCAGCAAATTTTGGTCTTTCAATTATTTCCATACTTTTCCTCTCTATTTCTGTTTTATGTTTAGAATTCAATTTTATGTAACTAAGTGAAATTACTAATACATTGGAGGGTGTTCGATTTTGTAAAAACCTGTCCTCAAATTTGTTTCTCCACAAATTGACAGTTAAAATTTATTTTATTCTTGTTGGGCTTTAACAAACAAATATAATCGAATGATAACCATCACTTCGATACAATCGAAGAAAAAATGACAATTTCACCAGTTTTCGACATTCCCACCCAGAGTTTCATATATTTTGGAGAATTTCTCTTATTTATGTCTGTTACCGCAGTAACTATGTGCAATTATTTAACCTTACAAAGACATATTAATGGATTTATTTAACTTCAATTTTGTCGGCGTGTTTTGTGCCTAGGAAACAATTAGAACTTATTTTAATTTGAAACCAGGATTTTAGATAAAATCGGTGTTTCTTAATTTAATAAATGGAAATTAATATCACAAAATGTCAATAAATGGTGTAAGGTGTATACAAAATCTATTATTCATGTATCTGTATAGCCCAAAACTGTCATTTTTTTTGCTAAAAACGGTAAAGCGTTCTTCCCAGAGAGGAATTGAGATTGTCGTATCGAGTCATATAAATAAATACCGCCGCTCCACCTTACAAATTCGCACTCGCGAGGCTACATGTAAACACTATAACCATATCTCTTTATTACATCACGCAATTATTTTTTTTATATAGCACCCGTAGCACTCGTAGCACTCGTCGCACTCGTAGCCTGCTTTATGTGCCACTTGTGTAGGTTGAAGTCTGTGAGTAAAATTGTGTGTGTACTTATATACACGCTTTAGAAATTATACTACATTGGCATAATACGAGGATAGCATTATTTAGCACGCGAATAATTAATGAGAATAAAATAACAAAAGGACTGGACGACGATTATAAATACGTTTGATAAAATCTAAATTTAATCTAATAATGAAGTGAGTGAGCGCAAGAATACTATATATTCACAAGGTTAGAATTTAAAGAACAAAATATAAGGAATCAAAATTGCAGACCTCCTCTGGATGTATACATGCTTCCTTTTTCCTTCCATGTATAATAATTAACCGCAAATAAAGTAAAGAAGTATTTCTAGATTTTAATAATTTGCTTGGAAATAAGTGAATGAGGAAATTTTAGGCCAATTCCAAGGCCATATTCACTTAAAGCCAATTATTTTGGACGATAAGACTTTTATTAAAATGATTACGATGAAGATGAAGATTCAAAATATTGCCAAATTTCCCAACGAAGAAAATACAGCACACAAAGTATGAAGATTTTGTCATTTATGAAACCGATTCCTATAAAATCTAAATAAGAAAAATATATATTTGAGGTGAATTTTTCTGTTAGTTCATATAGGTTATTGAAGATCCTTCAGAATATCAATTATTCTAAACATTCTGTAACTAACGCTGTCTACTTGAAGCTGCGAAATGAATTATCGATCAAGAACTGTATTTGAGAGTAGATGAGTAGATCATAACAATAACGTTAAAAACAGAGGCGGATCCAGCCTTCGAGTTAGGGGAGGGGGAGGGTCACATAAACGAGATCCAGTCAGAACAATCCAATTCAATTAAAATAATAAATTTAAATTAAAAAGAAATAGTATTTTGTTATTTTATGTCAAAATAATTTAATCAAATAACAAAATAATTTTTTCTCTTTTGTCTTCTCGCGAAACGAGTTATGACTTCCTCTTCTTAATGAGTATGTTTTTGTGAACGTGAAGAAGTTCTGAACTGGCACTGTCAAGCGGTCTTCTGCCATTGATGCCAAGTTTTGGGCTTTTTGAGAGTAGAAAAGGACCTCTTTGCCATCGCTACACTAACTGGTAGTACAGTACATTTCAGCATCACAATTTTCTATTAGATTAGAAATCGACTGCGGAATATTCTTATTCCGCTGCCATTTAACACATCAATAGTCTATATACATTAATAATTACTGAATTTGGTGTATCGTCTATAAGCAGTTTATAATCGTCTGTGAGTTGTTTAACAGTTTCAAAGTCTTCTTTAGTATAATTACAATCTGTAAGAATTTTGGAATAAAAACATCTAGTTAGAATAAATTAAGTACTTCGGAATACATACGATCTTGTAGGGCATTTATTACATAATCCAAAAGAGGGATATATAACCCTGCGAAAATACTCTTCAGTAGATTGAGCAGGTTGGTCATTCGCTTTGAGTCTTGACACTATTCTGGGGTTTTTAATTGTAGTTCCTCCTCTTTAACCTCTTCGAAAAGCTGTCGGAAACTGTGTGCGCCTGTCCCTTTTTTGTCGTAGAACATTCATTGTATCATTTATATTGTTCGTAGCTCTTTTTAAAGCAATTGAGCTCATTTATAATACTCTGCTTAAGGATACTGTTCTACCTGAAAAATGTAAAAAATATGTTTAAACCATAGAACGGGTCTTTTCGTGGTATAAACGGTAATTTAAATTACCTTTGTTCAAATACATAAAACAAGAGTTCTTCCTAAAATAAATTAATTAAGAATAACAAACAAAATACTTGGAAGAGAGAGAGAGAGAGAGACAATACCTAAAACATCACTCAAGCAGATGGATGATATAATGAAGTCCGAACTGCATAATGTTTGAAGTAAGCAATGCGCGTCATTAGCAATTTTGTTGTCTTGCTAAGTAGAAATCTTTTCCAGAGCGCTACAAATGTTTACCTAGTTACCTCCTTGAATTTGTAGATGCCCATCATGCCTCTCAAACTAACGCGTCTTACAGATACATTGCATTGTAACTACAATTAATTTTTTTAAAGTTTGATGCCTCTTAGCGGATGAATTGGCAAATGCTCCAACTTTTTTCGTGATGTCCAAGGTATTGCGACAAGAAATTATTTTAGATGATCTAGATAATGAGCTATTAAGGACGTGATTACTGCACAGGCAACGTTTGGCATGTATAGCTTTTTCTGACAACTCTTTTACTGCACCCTTTGTATCTGAAGCTATAACCGAACAGCTGTCTGTCTCAATACCCATACACTATGTTAAATCTATGTTAAATTTGAGCCAGAGATGTTTAACGACTTTCGCCTGTCAAACGACACCCTATACTTATGTTATTCACTTCATTACATCTAAGCGTATCATAAGTATCACAGAAAGTCACAAAATCTTCCTTCGTAATACCATTGTGAAGATAACTAAATGATAGACTCAGCTGTGAGATATGCGAAATATCTGTTGTTTCGTCGAATAAAATAGAAAATAATTTAGCTTCCTTCACATTCTGTAAAATATTTTCCTGAATGATTTCCTTGCAAACATCAATCAATTTATTTTGTATAGTTTTGCTGATGTATGTAGCGTTAGATGTAGAAGTCATTAAATGATGCTGCAATGTGCACAACATTGCAGCATCATTTAATGACACTAGATTCTATAAGAAATTTGGAAATAGTTCTAAAATTTCCTTCATCAGCTCCCACGCTATCATTACCTTTATCAAGCAAGCGCGAAGCGATACGACTGAAAACTACGAGCGAAATGGTCGGCCCGCGGCTTGTTTGGTTGATCGCTAGACAGACCAGCAGTGCGCAGGTGGCGGGCATCGCGGTACGGCGTTTCCTATTATTATTATACCACGGCGTCACCGACATATCCAGTGATCGGAAACGGCTACGTGTCTGACAAAGAATGGGACGGAGTGGTGCGGCAAAACCAAACTTGGAATCGTACGGACAATATTAATTCACATTAAACGAACAAATTCGTTAGACACGTATAATACGTGTCATTCACGCGTATATGTTTGCAATCATACAAAATACTTATTTTACTAAATTCATTAATGAGATTATAAAAATATCAGTAATTGACCCACCCAGGGGGGTATTTACTCTTGGTTAAAAGACAAATGTCGAAAGTCTGTGTGATTTTTTCGCTTTAATTATCAATAATGATATACTACAAAATAACAAAATGATCTCCTAGACAGATCTTATATTAATATAATCGTAATTTTGGCTTTTACTTCAGCCGAGATTACAATCTAAATTGATATAAATGTGCAGATTGTCTGCTAACGGATAATAATTATTAGAATTGGGATTCTGAACGACAGTGTCGATCAAAAGAATTGCTACTAAATTTCATAGCATTAAAGAAACCTGTTTTGAATAATTGATAATACGGTTTATTTTATAGATGACCTTAACTAGAATAGTAAATTTACTGAGACTAGACTCTCAGATACACTGAATTTAAGTGGATAGTTATTTTTTGAATAATTTATTGATCCCGCACGTGCTGTCCTTAAAGATTTTTTTTTAAACATTGGAAATAATTTTTCAAACCTTAACATTGGACGGCAGATACATTTCGAATCATTTTATGTAAAAATTATACATTATTAAGTGAACGTAACTATAATTTGTATTACGCGGATATGATATATTTTAAATTATTATATATTCTAACTAAAAAACGTTTGTGTTACTCATTATTTACTAGTGTAGTAGAACATAATATGAAGTTTATTACTCAAATGAAGAATATTTTGTAATAATGATCAGGAATTTCAGATAGTGCATTAATATAAACTGAATTATCAAAATATTTTGGTAGTATCGTAGGTCTAAAAAACGATATCTTAACGGTATTTCTTGTTGTATTTTAAGTAAAAATATGTTAAACAATAATTTTTATTTGATTTAAAAAGGCGCTTTCGGAAAATCCTCCACCAGCTGGGTACAAAAAATCCCTTTGAATCTATGAGCGCTCTTTTCAAATACGTAAATTATTATATATGTTTTTTGATATCAGATTTAAGTCTATAACTTGATTCATATAGGAGCTAGAAACATTCTAATAGACCAACAGATAAACAGAGTTATTTGGACAATAGGGTTCTGCTTAAACTTTCGACTGCCGAATATAAAAGAGTTATTTAAAAAATGAATATGGAATCAGTGTAATATGAGTAATTAAGAAAATTATATTTAAATCTATGCCTTAAATATTGTACAATAATTAACAATTATTGGAAGTAAATCCATAAGTGTTGTATCGCACAAACTGTGATAAAACTTTGTTATTTTATTTAAATTAATGATTCATAAATAACGATGCATAAGGCTAAAAATACATTTATCCAAAATAATGATTCATAAAGCTAAATAATATAAGATTTCCCAACTTGGTATTTTCAAAACAAAGAGCGATGTAGTAGCCGACATTTATCTTCATTTAAAATGAGTGTCCGTAGTAAAACACGGAGGTTTTACGATTACGTGCCGTCCGTGCGTCCGTTTGTCGGTTTGACGGTCTGTCTGTCATAACTTTATATTTTTATCGTTTTGGATACCGGGCTTGCTTCATAAAATTTTGTAAATAAATATTTCACGTGGGATCATTCAATTAATATATAGTAAAGTATGAAAAAAAATATTTCTGTTTCTCTCCAATCATGCCAAGCGAAGAAAATATTTTTTGACGCATTCAACGATTGGAATATATTGTCAACGGATACAATAATCAGCAGATAGATTTGCGAATATTATCCTTTCTTAAGTAAATTAAACGGGATTAAAGAGATCAAAAGAGGTGGATACTGGAAATATTATGCTTAGTTAATTTAACATATATAAATGGCCCCTTCATGGATAGAAACTTCAATGTTCATAGAATTAACATGGCAAAACACAAATGATACGTTTTGAGAGCATAGTCGGTATTTTATACTTCTATATAATTATGATTTTTTTTACCATTAATTATTATACTGATAGTGTTGAAATTTGACATACTTATTAAGCTTGGAACTAACTCAAAGTGCTATAAGTTCTTAAACCAAGCGATTGCAAATTTTTAAAGTATTTCGCCATTACTTACTAGCAAGCTGAGAATTTGGCACGTAGATTGATTAATAATTTTTTTAACTTTAAATATTAAACGTGTTGGTGTATAGAACTATACGCGTATATTGTACCTACAATACCTACAATATTGTTACATTTTTTTCACTTGTACCTATAATATTGTTACATTTTTTTTGGTACTAACTGTATGTCATATGTCTTCATAAAATCACTTATGTTATATATAAAGGCGTAAGCTTAATTTTTTTTGACGACTGAGATTTTTTTCGAATAACTATAAATAATTTCACTATACTAGAACAAATGCCAAGTCAAACTGTACAAGAAAAAAATTATTGATTTTTTTTTGGGATTTGTATTCCATCTAATTTTTTGTAACTACACTTATACCTTTTTATTTTGCAAACTAGCTGCTTGTAAGTTAATTTTATGAAGTATATATATTAACTTTTCTCTCATTGATGCAATGAGTAAATCAGGGAGCAGTTAATTTATTTAATTTATTCGAATCGTAGATCATGTTTTCTTCAGAAATTAATTTTTTATCAAAATTATCTTAGTCGCAATAATTAATTCGAACTACTAAAAGGCGAATTTAATCACAAAAGTTTAATTTTTCTAAAAATAGGAAAATTAGGAAAAATGTCTTTTCTCCACAATCATAATTCCTTTTATCAAAAATATATTACGTGGAAGATCATTACAAAAGCATTATTTTGAGGAATATAAAAGCATAGTTTTCATAGTTTTAAATTGAATATTTAAAAATGTATTCTTAAAAATATGCAAAAATATAGCATACCGTCCTCTTATATCCAAAACTTCTGAACCTAAAAATCGTTAAAAATAAAACGGGGTTGGTAAAATCTGACTAGAATGTTATAGGAAAACTACAGAGATTATCCTAAATCTTTATAATTTTTAAATATGCACAATGTTTTTACCTCTGTGAAATATATAGAATATAGAAATACTATTAATAGTTTAATATAAATACTATTTACGTTTAATCGTTTATAAGTGTCGAAATGTGTACGAAACCCTCGTAGTGCGAGTTCTACTCGTTTCTGACAGGTTTTATTTCTTTAAAGCAAATTATATCAGAGGTATTACATTCTCAACGGAGAGAAACTGTTTATGATAGATAACTTCCGATAAACGTTTTATACAAATAAACATTTGGGAAAATATGTTCATGAATGTGTATATATATGCCATAGTTTTTTTGTCTAAACTTAGTACAATATGTTATAAAGACAGAATATTATCAATAAGGAATTAGTAAAGAATGTATGGCTTCTATTATTATGGGTTTAAACACATAATTAACGTAGAAAATATCGCGAAATATTAATTTTGTTTATTGAAATAGTTTACAAAACCAAATTAAAATAAAAAAAGTTCTTAAACACGTATTTGTAGTTCAAAATAATTCTTCAACTCACCTATTTTATACTAGTGCCTACAACTTAAGTGCTACACAAAGCCAAATTTCAAGTTCTCAGTTCAACTAAAAGTGCTGAAAATAAAATGATTACATAATCGCGACAAAGGTTCACTTGATAAACATTTAGTGAAACTTTCCCATCGCTTAAATATATAATTTGTGAAAATGTTTTTTTTTCTTGTCTTAATTATTACCATGCGATTTTATGTGAGCATATGTATCAGAATTTTTTAAGAAGAAATGTGTTATTAATTAATGTTTTTATGTCACTCGTGATTACTTATGATATATTAATTATTCTTTCATAGTTTGCACAACGCTTCTTTCTCTCCAAGTTTCAATTTATATATATATATATATATATATATATATATATATATATATATATATATATATATATATATATATGTATATATATATCATTGGTAATACAGCATTGATAGTATATATAAAACCTAGATCTACTTTTAAATGTTTGTCATTTTTTCTTCATAAAATTGTATTAAATTTAAAACTTGCCTACTTTTATTAATATTAAAGAAGACAGAAAGTTCATTGTTATTTGTCATCATCGCAATATAATTTCCTTTATTATGATTCGTTGATACGTCTATTACATGTTAAATATACATAAGAGTA
Source organism: Druceiella hillmani (assembly GCA_039881145.1). Classification (NCBI taxonomy): domain Eukaryota; kingdom Metazoa; phylum Arthropoda; class Insecta; order Lepidoptera; family Hepialidae; genus Druceiella; species Druceiella hillmani. Next base: position 47,121,500 of record JAYKKI010000001.1, on the reverse strand, counting down.
AATATAAATATATACTTGATAATAAGTAACCGCGTAACATTGTTAATAAACTGCACGTTTACCTAGTTTATATTTATTTCGTAGGCGTTTTTGTTATTCTCTAAATAGCATTTCTTGCAGCAACTGCATATATTAATTCTTTTTTTAAATAAATGTTGTCAGTACGGGTAAAACTAAAACTACAAAGGTACTGTGAAATACATGTAAATATTATTATTCACTACGTAAAGCTTAATATATAGCTTAGTTTATCCTTCACGGCGTAAGACAAACAACTTACGTCGAATTGTGTACGAAACTCTCGTGGTGCGCGTGCTCGTGCTCGTGCTTGACAGGTTTATTATAAATAAACTTCCCAAATATTCACACACATTCGTCCCATAGCAACATCACGTGTAGTCATGACCTATGCTAAAGTCTGAAGTCCACCAATTTCACTTTTGCCCTTCCCATTAGCAAGCGCCCAAACTCCACCAGCCAGCATTTACGAACAGTACCTTTGACTACACACTGCTCGTCCAATTTTATTATCGTAAATATAATCTTACAATGAAAATACTTATGACTTAATTACGTAGGAAAATAGCCGTCCTACCACTTTGCATAACTTCGCTCCGCCGGTGACGGCACAACAATTTTATATTCATTGCCGATGAGGGAACAGCAAAATTATAAAGCGCCGGATATTTGGCTGACTTGTGAGGGCCTGACTTGCAAGCTAGCATGGAGGCAGGTACCGTAAAGGATCCATGCTTGTGGTTGTGCATAGTGCATATTCGAAAAGAGAATTTGTATTTCGTTTTTGGACATATATCGGCAGAAATCTGACAATAGTCATAAAATAAATATGAAAAATATTTCGATTTGAGGTCGTGTTTATTCATCGTGATGTTTCATAGTTTATTCATCGTGATCTTTCATACATGACATTTTTTTAAAACAATAACTCACGACATCTTCGTATATTGAGAGTGGTTATCAAGTTTTTTTTGTATCTGTTTATAGCAGGTATTGATTTTTTCAATTAATTTTGTTACGAATTATTATACGGTATTAATAGTAGTTTCCATTGCTTTTAAATTTTTAGGCACAGTCACAGACTTTTTTACAATTTTTATATACTCGGCCCGAGCCATATATTTTCGGAAAATTTGGAAAAATGAAAAAAATGGAAATTTTTATCTAGCCGTTCATTCAGTGTAATAAAAGAGTACGAAACCTATCATCTTACTTTATTAAAAATTTTAGGAATATGCTGTTGAAAGACGTACTTTAAATTTAAAAGTTGTTCCTATAAGTTGTCTACATGTAAATGTTTTTGGACACGGTGATAAAAGAATAATTAATACATCAGGAAGAAATTTAATTTATGGTCAATCAGCAAATTTTATGTATTTTTATTTTTTTTAATGTAAGGTATTTTTTTAATTGCTTCTGTCCAAAACTTCTTTAGTTTTTTTTTCTAAATTTCGTGCTGTTTAATTTTTTTGTGCTTTTGTAATATTTTTTATGTAAAATATAGATAAAAATTACTGATTTCTCCATTATTGTCTTGAGCTTTTATGAATATTTAAAGTCTAGCCCTGTAATGAATATTTAAAGCCTAGCCCTGTAAGTAACATATAGATATGGGTATATAAAGACGAAATAGCGTTCTAGTTTCATATTTTTACGCATTGAATACCTATCATATCGGAATACTACCTACACTTGGAGTTATTTATTTATCTGAATTATTTTACAAGACATAATATAATACCAACGAAAAATAAATTACAGTCCATGCAGTATATTATTTTCTTACTTGACCGTGCTCCTAGATCATATTCCAATAACAAAACGATTAATTCACCACGTTAATGCAGTTAAGCTTTGGATTTACATTAATGAAGCTATACAGCTATAAATGTCTATGAATTAAACATATAATAACTAAGCATAAGTATTCATACGCTTGCTATTTGCCAATTTCATTTTTCCACATATAATTTACTCCAAGATTCCATACACAATAAAATAAGAAATTTTATTGGAAAATGCGACATAAGTCTCTCACATCTAACCACTTGCACTGTAGCAATGTTCAGTTTAGCTGCTGGTGTCGCAATTTGTGGGTATAAGCGATTAGTTTATTAACCATGTGAGTCGAAATATTTTATTTGTGTTGTAGAACTATCTTTGATAATTAAGAGCTTTGGGTTTATTAATGGTATAATGATGATAATTACGCAATCTTCATCACGGTGATGTGTTAAGTTGATGGTAAGACATACGGCCGTTGAGTGCGGAGCGCACCGTGAGGACCCGGGTTCGATTCCCGGCCACTCATCAAGCGGGACTGGAGAAATTCAACCTTCCGAAGCTCTGGCAACCATTTTCCATATAAGGTCTTCTTCATCTCAAGTGGACACGACGACAACAACAACAATGACGCTATCGAGAATTTTCGAGAGTCGGAAATCTATTATAAATAAAATAATTATAAGATTGCACTTTCCTTATTTAATAATTTATTTAATTCGTTATCAACATTTTATCAGATATAATCGGTTGATATTATGAGACTATAGATAGTATACTAAATATTGAAAAATTTACTCTTATAAAGAATAGTAACAGGAAAATATATATGATAAATATAGGAAATATCCAAGAAAGACTCACAGTTATTTAAAAATGAAGACGTTTAAGAAATTTCCCGAGAATGAAAAATGAATACAGGAAATGGTTTTAATATACATTAAAAAAATTGGTTATTCATGAATGAAAACGCATATAAAATATTATATTATGGTGAAAAATATGAGCACATAATCATAAAAAATGCCATTTGGACACTAGCATATGTATGTGTATAAACGACATTTTTATTAAACTGATGGAAATAACATGATATATAAACAGTGAAAACAACGAGAAATAACTTTTATTTATGGAAACAATTATAATTATAGGAGATTTTTTCGCAAGGCTATAGGTGAAATGAAGCTAATTATTAGCTTAGCACATATAAATTTAAATCCTATTTAAAGCTAATATTAGTAATGGATATTGATCGTATAATATTCCGCCAAAATTATTTGCTCTTTCAAGCTAAATTTAGATTTACTTTCCGAATATAAAATACACAGCCAAAGATAAAATAAATTTTATCTTTTTCTCTTCAAAAAATGCCAACATGCAGATTTAGGATAAGGACAGAATATTGAGGTACACTGTATTGGGATTAACAAATTTACGTATAACAACCGTACATTGACAAGTCAAAAATTTCCTATACCGTTTTATATTTCTTTATGTTTAATAAGCTATCTCCTTGTATTTTCAGGATCTCTCTCTCTCTCTCCCGTCCTACCCTTTACACTTTTTAAACTGATTGTCTTTGATTATGTATTGTTCCACACAGTCTACTACTTTCTATCTTATGTATATTTTCTGTATATTCATTTTATAAGTTGCTTATTAAAAGATATTTAATCCGTATGTAGTAACAGCATTATAATGTTAGTTTATAATTACAGTCTAATGTAAAGTATAATATGATAAGATATTTTTAAACATAAAGAAACTGTTATTTTAAACAAATCAGAAGTGTACGACTTTATCAAATGTTGTTCATTTAGTTATATTCCTATGTTCACTAACTATTTATCTTTTATGTACATAGTAAAATTCTACGTAAATCAATGAAATTACTAATCTATTTATGGGGTGTTCAATTTTATAAAAATCTGTCCACGAACTAACGACCTCTTAGGTTTGAACAAACAAATACAATTGACTTATAACAATTACACAACTAATCAAAACAGTGTTTTTTCTTCAAGTGTAAATGAAAATTTGATCAATTTTCATTGTTTCTACCCGAATTTTCATATCTTTCCGAGAATTTCTCTTATTTGCATCTCTTATCGAGGTGTTTATGTTCGCGTATTCAACCTTCCAAGGACAAACTAACGGATTTAATTTGAATATTGTAGGCGTGTTTTGTGCCTAGGAAACGAATTAAAATTAATGTTAATTTAAATGTACGATTATAAAAAAGCTAAGATTTAAATTTTGAAAACTTTCTGCTTAGAAACATTGATAATTTTAAATCAAAGATTATTAAAAAATACACACTAAATAGTGTATATAACGGTCGACAAAATAGTTTATAGATGATAGTCCCTGTAAGTTTCTTAGAAGTTTTTGTAATTATAGTTATATAAAATTATTATATCTCTGTACTACAAATGTTGTTACATATAGAAAAATCAATATTATCTACTAACATATAGTTAGTATATAATGTTGATTTCTCCGCAGACCTCTGACAATCCACGAAGGATATTTTGCAAGTATTCCTCTCTAGGTACTAATGGTACAATATTATCTTCATATATCAGAGATAATATAATTGTTTTTCCATCCCTAATTGATTTTGGCAATATTATTGGAGAAATTGTCAACCTTTCGCTTTCTAGGTAATTAAAGTGAGATACCGTTGGTATAGCCTTATTTTCAGTAAGGCATGAAAATCTACATTTTAAATATATTATCATAAGTACAATAATTTTTACATATGTATATTTGTCTATAATATTACATTTATATTTATTTCATAAAAAAACATAAACATAAGATAAAACCAATTTCTGAATCGAGCCAAGGTCATGTTTACAAGATCTGATTTAATTCTACACTGTCTGTTGTGATACTGCTACGATATCTACTTCTATTACCTTGGGTCTAAATAAGATGAAACTATGAATAATTACAGGAATATAGAAGGGGGTCTGGCGTACTTATTACAATAGCGTGGAAATTTAATGTAAATGAAGTGATTAAAGAATATTAATATATAAAGCTTGCTTTGCTATTGTGTTGAGAATTAGGTGATTGCCGTTGTCGTGACTGACCTTGAGTATATTAAAGAGGTTGGGAACATATTTAACCATTTGATAGATGTTGATTTTGTATATGCAAAAGCACGGTTTAACTTAAACGATTAATGAAACAGGATATGAAAATAAAATGATGAAAGTTATCACCTTGTATATTCATTTCATATACAGCTACTTCCGTTTTTATGGTTTCAAAATGGAACAAGAAACCATTATAATTTGATTATGTCCATTCGTTCGTTCGTTTTTGTCCTGAAGTAGCAATTTTTAAAGTTGTACATATAAATGGGATTTTTTTCTGACAAATACTTCATATAGAGCTTTCAATTAATACGTAGTTAAATAATGAAATATCATTCATACTTTTCTTCGAGTGAGGTATCATTATTATTTCTATTTTAAAATAAAATTGAGGTTTTGTTTATGGTTTTTCATTTTTCAGCGCAATATTAATATTAAAAACGGTATGCGATTTACCTCTTGTGCATATTATATCTGTTACATTTATAGCAAGTCTTGAATAAAAACAACGCTTTAAATTATTTTTATTACATTGTATCGACAATTTTAGAGATATATAGGCAATTACTTTATGCGAGTCCTGATGAAGATGACACTTTGAGGTGAGTAAACATTTAGTTATTTCTGGAAACAATCTTTATTTATATTTTTCACTTTTAAAAGGTATTTTTAGATAATCTATTTTTTTTAATTTACTACATAATTTCCTCAGTTTCGTTTGGATATAACTAGCTATTTTTTTGCTTCCAAACTGTTAACTTAAAATTTTCCAACATAATTATTTAGATTTCTTGTTCCTTTCGCAAAAGCATGTATGTTTGTTTGGTGTATCTCTAATCACACCACCTTTATTTGCCTTGGTACTCTGGCAGTGCAACGTAATTCATTGATAAGAATATTTAGGAATTATATCTTTGAAATTAATGAGCATATATTTAAATTTTATATAATTTCATTTTTATTAGTATTTTAATTGTTTGTCATTCAACAATTAATTGCTGATTTAATGTACTGCACTGATTAAGTAGTTTATTACCTGATATTATTATTATATGCGCTTATCTTGACCTCACCTACGTCAGTAGGTACTCAAGCCTGCCCAGGGTGCATTTACAAGAAGTGAAGTGAGAATTCTACACGCTCAATTTTATTATCAATATAAATCCAAATTTAAAAACACTTGCGCGCCTGAATAACGTTCCATAATAATCACCTTGTAACTTGGCATAAAGCTATCTGTTCGGTCGATAAAAGCACAACAATTTAATATGCCGATATGCTGGTGAAAGCTATAAAATACCGAATTTTACATCAGTAAGCGAGATCCAGATATGTTAACAAGAACGGTAATGGGTGTCTTTAAACAGTTTTCTTTATCTTTACGTTCTTGTTTACGTTATTATTTTTTATTCAAATCTTGCGATTGATTTTTGCTAAGCAAATAAAGTATATTAAACGGTAAAAAATGAAAATGGCAAAAAAAATGTTTGTTATATTCCACAAGCGGCTATGTCTTACAAGTTATAAAATAATTATGGATCACTAGTCTGGGGCTTTGATTAGACAAAAATAAAATCGAAGGGGGCATTTTGAAGAAAACTTTTATTTGTTGCGGTTTAAAATTGTATCTAACTTCTGTTTCGACCTTATTACTCGTATTTTAATTCTTATTAATAATATAGCATAACAAACAATAATTTACATATCGAACAAGGGAGCGAATGCGCTCCATGTTTTTGTTTAAATTCTACCAAAACCCCAGATAAGTGATCCATAATTATTTTCTTATTTTTAGTGTATAATGGCTTGTACAAAAAAAATCGTTTAACATAAAGAGTTATTCTTACCATTTTTATTACGCATGATTGTCTGTTACGGTGGTGCACTTTGATTAGTCTAATAAATGCACTAGTTTGTGTATTTTTACTGCTGTTGATTAAAGATGTCTTATATTTTCACTAATGTGTTGCCTATAACCTGATTTTTGCACTTAGAATTTTTTTTCTATTAAAAATTTTGTATGCTAAGGTTAATTTGGCATCAGAATAAATAGTATATTGAAACAAGGTTATTGGATTAACATCGAAAAATTGGATAATTGTTTGCCTGAGCTACGTAAATACGTATAAAATGAATGGATCACCATATGCTTTTCTCATTCTTGTGTTATATAATCTCATCTTTGATAATGTGCTTGAAATTATGAGTAAGCAATATGCTTGAGATTTAGTAATATGCTTGTCAGTTTAACAGCACAAATCATTAAAGTGTATTTGATTAAATACAGCTTAACTTATAAATGCTTTCAGATATACTTGGATTTTATTGAAAATAATACGGAACAAATACATCTGAAACAAATATGTTTAAAATATTTCTTTTTCCATAGAGTGTAAAGGAAGAAAGTGGTATGAAATACTACCTAATATTGTGATTTCAAAGCACGGTGAGTGAAAACGGTTCATCTTTTGAATTCTAAAGGCAGTATAAATCTGATCAGCTATAAGATAAATTTGTGTGAGTTGAATTATTTTTAAACATATATACAAAAAATATTGTTAGGTAATCTGCGTAAGTGAAAATATTAATGGCCATTGAAAAACTTTTACTTATTTGTAGATCCTGAAATATTCTGAATATTTTTTTAAATAGTTTAAATATGTAAGGGAACAAAATATTTCTATTAAATTGTTTAACATATTAATATTATTTTTCATGATATTACTTTATTTTCGCGAATTATCTTGAATCATTTTTTCAAAAAATACCTCATACGATATATAAATAAAAAAAAATGTTTTAAGTATTTAATTTACTCGCTCAAAACTTACCATACAAATATTTTAAAGTTTATATTCTTCAAAATATACCGGTTAATATAAACTATTCCTATGGTAAAAATCAAGATTCTACATTATACCCTATCTTTAAAAAATGGATGTGACAGACAGATACACAGAAAGAAACTTGAGTCATTTTATAAAGGTTCCGTTTTTAAATATGGTACGTGAGCTATATTAGGTATAAACACCAACTAATCCAGTTTATATAATTGCTCGGAAGGGAATATTTAATAACACTGATTTAAAAAGTAGGTACATAATTATAATACTATTTTGCAAAATAATATAAAAAAAAATTTATATTAACTATATTTTATTCAAATATTAATCGAAACTGAATACTTCTCATTTAAAATGAAATATTGATTAGCCAATTTAATTTTTTAACTGAAAGAAATTGGAGCCCACTACGTACGATTAGTAACGCATAATGACATCGCTTCCGAACGTACATGAAGTGCCGATTTAGAATTTAAAAAATTAATAACCATAAACTTAGAACTATAAATATAACTTTATAGTCTTTTGATATTTAATTACTTTATAGGCGAAATTAAAAGTATAAACCTTAGCTTTTTCCTTACCTTAATGTTTTTGACGATTTTAATTCAAACACTTCCGCCCTTCAGATTTATGTCTAAAGTAAGAGCCACAAGAGTGCGGCAATGGCCAAAAAAATGCCTGTTGAACTAAGTTTGAGCCAGCAACAGGGTTTTGATATCTATATTAAAAGAGCATTGCTTGAAAAAATGACGAAAATCGAACATGAGCGAAAAATGCACATCAAGTCACTGAAACTACATAAAATTATAGGGATTTTTGTTAAAATGGTTCAATTCTAAGGCTCAATCAAAGTTAATCTCGTGAAAATTCATTTACATAAAATTAATTCAAAGGTAGAAATCTAAAGCAATGTCCGTTTTGAAGTAAATATAATACGTTCAAGGTTAGCACCTTTACAGGTTCTTGCGAAGTGGTTAATTATCTAATACTAAAATAAATACGACGACGAGGCGACTTAATATAATAAGATTTAATATTATTAAATTACTTGAGTTAAATTAATTTTCCGCGCCCTAGCAATATTTACGTCGGGATCTTTGTTATATATAATTTCTAATTCAATATGTATGGTTTATTTTACGAAATTATTTATATTTTTAGACTGAATCTATCTAAGGCGACGAGTCAGGGCGATTTTCGGTTTTGGATTTAATAGAAAAATATCTTCATAGATTAATTTTATAAATTTATACATTTTATAATAAAGGTCTTCCTTATTAATTAACTTAATTCTGCTTTTATTTTTAAACATTGGTTAAGTTTGATGACATTATATAGTTAATTATAGATAGAGAAAATATGTTACTATAAAGTATAACTATAGCATATTCTGTTCTATTACTAATTTATTTTTGTATTTAATATCAATTGAATTAATGCAAACATTATAGTAAATTGTTCTCAAATAGCTAGCTGTAATTTGGATGATCATTAATTTTAATAAAACTTCAAAAATTCAGTTCATTAAAAAACGAGTTGTTTCCATGATATCTGAGTACCAATAAATTTTTAAATAAAGATAATGTAATTCGTTGAAAACTCAGATAAAAATTAGCATATTACTTCAATCCCTTATTAATGTCAAACTATACCAAAGTCCCGTTGATATTGTGACTTACCTGTGGATGTTGGCAATTTGAGTTTCTGTGCTGTAAGGAATCATATAGGCTTAAAGATCAAATAAATTCTACCGTAGCATTATGGTAAGAATAGTTTAACATTTATTAAGAATATAACGATTTAAAGTACATAAAGTTTTGTGAAAAGACACAACTTCGCTACAAGTGAGAATACAATATTAAATCTAACAAATTGAGAGATTGGATCGCCAAATCTTTTCCGTCCCGACGCTAGGACCTTTGTAAAGCACTGGCGTCCATTGATACTTTAGACTACTCTTTACTGTCAGCTTTACTTTTAAAATTTCCAACCCGACCCCGGGTTCCTAATACAAACTAGTAAATATTAAACTTATGACGAAAACATATAAAGATTTTGACATAGTCATTTTAACGGTACATGCAATTAATTTAAATGAAATAACGGAAGAATTATATAAATAGTGGCAAGCCGTTTCATAATCGTATTATATACTGAATAGTTATAATACGATTATGAAACGGCTTGGGACGATTATGAAACGGGATTTTATGGTTAATTTGTTACATATTATTTCAACATATTATCATAATTTAGATGTATATTCATTTCATACTCTAAAAGAGGTGACTATTTATGTCTTATAAATTTTTCAACTTTGCAAGATCCGCTCGCGCTATTTACCTATAACATTGATTACTAGGACAGTACATGTCGATCCAACAGACATTTATAGTATATGTAACTTTCTTATATACATAATTATTCTTTATAAATATATATATATATATATATATATATATATATATATATATATATATACATATATATATATACATACATACATATATGTTATAGTATACATAATCTAAAATTAATCTTTATACATGCGTAACTAGAATACGATTTTCCGTAACTATCGTCAAGGACACCGGTGCTATCTGATCCCTTGTGTGGTACACAATTGATAAAATAACTTTGCAATGGTCTGGTTATATTTAAGCTGGATTGTTGAAAGTTTTTCAAAAAGAGTTGAGTGAATTGATAATCTAATTTTAAATTGAGATTAAATTATAAAATAGAGCTATGGGTTTATTATACATAATGAAACCGACCTATTTTACATGTAGATGCAAGTCAATTTGATATAATGGGAGAAGGTGGAAATTTATGAATACATCCGTCGAATTTAGCGAGAGAATATGAAATGAAGTATTCGTTTTTCGTGAAGTAGCCATTTTTTTAAATTGGGTACGAATATATCGATTGGCTATTAATAATATCACGTTTTATACTGTGGTTAAAACTCCTGGCCTACCCTGTTACCGATTTCTATCTTACCTTACAACCTATCTTATTTTAAAGTTTGCTGCCTCATGAGAAAACAAAAATTGAACCTTATAAAATCATCCCAAAATAAACATTCAGAATATTTAAGAGGAAATTTTGAGGTGGAAGAATGGAGTAAGCCATTTATTTTTTAAATAACGCAATTTCTAAAAGTATACCTAAATGTTATTGGAAAATTTTAACAATTGCCCTTGGTCATATAGGTTGAGAGAATTTTACGTTACATTCACTCCTCTAATACCTATACTAGTCGATATAATAATGTGATAGTTCAATAAAAATTATGTAATTTTATAGTTCACTTGAAAGTTTTTTCTATTTTATTTTCCAAGATATGTCATTAAACTAATCAATTTCGTAGCTTATGCACTCACTCACTCACTGACTGACAGATGATCAAAACTTATAGATAACTTCAAAAAATGCGAGGAATTTGAAATTTGGAATATACGTAATGTTTAAGATACTAATTAAGGAAAAAAGTCATAAGTATTCTACAGACTATACAAGTCTAATGATTCTAGAAAATATATAAACAAATTTTTGCCGGCGACTACGTTCGCAAGAATAATGGAAGGGTATTTGATTTATTTTTTGAATTTCTTTTATTTACTTTTCTTAATTCATTTTTATTTAATTTAATATTTTCTTATATTTAGTTATACATTTTTCATGGTATTTTTGATTTTTTAATAACTTAAAATTTATAAGAAATTTCATATGTACTTTATAGGTTCATCATTTCGTGACCGTAATATATACTGTGGGTAGAATGTGATCAAGAGATACATTTTGAAATAATATAACCGAAAAATTATTTCAATTTACAAAGAAATCTGTTTTGCAAGAATATCCTACTCCTGTAACTATCCCAACATTTAGAATAATAATTTCAGCTTTTAGCCTTGCATTTATTATATCTCTAAATATAACTGTTAAAACTTCAACTCACAATATCATGCCGCTGATTCCAGGGATCTGTTTGTAAAAATAGAAGTTTTTCTCCGATTTTTATTGTTTCACTGTCTGTATCAGGCATCCCATTGTATAAAATTATTTCATTCTTTTTACCAGCCGTCCCATTGCATAAAATCGGACTGCAGAAGGTAAGACATCGTCTGTTTACCGGGGAAAGGATTTTTAAAATTGATTAGGTGTTTAAATTACCTCGAAGTGATCAACTCACAACCCTTTACTTATTTATTATGTTAATAGAAATAAATAAATCACACATTTATTTATTCACGATTATTGACTCGCTAAGCACATTTATGGTTATATAAATTGTCTATGGTTTTGATTTTTGTTACGACATGTAGGCGAATTCTTTTTCTTGCCACTTACAATATCGTATAACTACAATCTTGATTTCAAATATTACGTGCCTATCTACCAATATACATAGCGATGGTTTATGTTTATTTAAAGTTAATTCTTATTATGTATATCATAGCACTGAGTACGAGTTGTAGAAGGTTTTACAGACAAAATTACTGCCGACAAAAGAGTGTCGACTTAAAATAGTTAAAGGATATGAATTGTTAATGCGACCGACTATTGATAAAATCAAATATGCTAAAGTGTTCGAGAAAAAGGAACAATATACGTAATATAGTTAAAGTCTAGGTAAAAAACTAACATGATCGTACCTGTATCAGCTACCAGAGCTCAAGAAACTCTACAAAAAGAACTGAAATCCCATCAATAATAATAATACTCTAAACAGGACCAAGTTTATTTTTTCAGAGTTAACCGTAAAAAATAATTTTTGCAAAGCTTTTCTAGAGAAATACGGATGAGTGAGTTAGGGCTTTTCGTCTAGATTTATTGAACAAAAATTATATATATAATTAAAATATTAGTCTTGAACGCGATAAATTCTTACTTCTCTTTCACGTTGCCATATGAAAATATCTATAAAACTATTGTCAAGTACATAAATCCGATTGTTAAAGCGAAAAATATCTGAAAACTGTTCAGTGCCGCCAAATATAATATAAAGATAGATACATAACATTGAAGAAACCTAGACGCGAAGTTCTAAGTCAAACATTTACAATTCCATAGCATAGTATAATTTAGATATAATTTTAGTACAAAAGATAAAATAATTTTGGAGAAAAACTTAAGTGACTTCAGCTCAGATAATTGGAGTAAAACTTAAAACAAGGTATTATTTCATAAGGCGCGATATTTCATACCTTTTTGTTAACGTTCATTAGATCTATGTAATAAATATTGAAATAACCTGGATAAGTAAGAAAACGGTCGAACGCCTCATGATATATAATTAAATTGGATCCTAGGATGGCAATAGAACGCGCACATTATCATGAATCAAAATTTATTAACTTTCGTCTTTCGTTAAAACGTATATTAGTAAAAGATAAGATACCTAAGGTAAGATACCTATGAATGTCTAATTTTATAGATATTTCTTATTTACATTTATAAATATGAAGGCTAAATTTATAATTATTTCCGTGTTATGAATTTGTTAAAAAAACTGTAAGGCTAAATGTTAAAACAAATCAATAGCATGCTACATATCTCCCGCACGCCCTACAACAACCGCTTTAATATCGCTCACGGTATTTGATTGATACCGTATGAATATATTTATGATTAACACAGCAAAAAAAAGTTTTGAATAAATGAAATTTTGAATAAAAAAAGTTTTGAATAAAGCAAACACTTAATTGTGACCACTAATGAAGCGTATACATTTGATTTAAATTAACTAATTGAAGGACACAATCTTATCGTATTAATTCGTTCCGTCGTTGTCTTTATTTTAGTATTACATAATTAAATGTTACCATAAGCATGAAAAAGCTCCATGCTACCCTAAATGTGTTGAACTTAGTTAGATACGGGTGTGAGTTTAAAGGTCTTAACTGGAATTAATTTAAAGGCTCGAATATCATTTCTAACATTTACTAGTACAAAATTTTGTTATTAAGTAATCATACATTGCGTATTTTGGGAAGTCACTAGTTCATTTCCAGTAAATCGAAAGCGTTAAATTGAGTCTTTATATAATTAATATTGTGAAATTCTTGGGATCGCCTCGTGATAAATTCAAGTTCCTTAATGGAGGCTTACAAGTGTCAATAATGTGATCGTGCAATGTGAGGTAGCTTTCCATAAACACATCGAGGTCACGAATATTATTAGGTTAGTAGGAATGTAACGAGAGTTTTTTTTTGTTACCATTTTTTTCTAAGTGATAGAATTATCTAGAGGATAACAATGTAAAGTGATGGGTATAAATTATAGAAATTTGTATCAATTGCTACAACCCGCTTCAGTATTTACTAGAACAAGGAAGCCACAAGAGAGCATATACGTCATTGTCTTTTATACGAGTTTCGTTTAGATCACTTAGATTCTGTAGCTACTCGAAATAATACTTCAGGTGAAGATGCGGTCTTTGATGCCACTACAAAACATTGGTTTCTGCGGTTTATAAATGGGAGTTATGATATAAAAGATTTTTCCCGTAGTCGACAACCAGTGGAAGTTAATATAGACCTTTAAAAATAATTAATTGAAAGAGATCTTCGTCTTTCGTCACGTTGCCTGGGGGCAGAACTTAGTTACAGTAATGTGCAGGTATTGAAACACTTGCATCAAATGGATAAAGTATGTAAAGTAGGGGTGTGGATACCACATATTCTGACCACCGTTCTGTTAGGTCAACGTGTCAATATATGTATGAATCTTCTTTCCCTTTGTTAAGCCAGTGTTGAGTTTGTAACACTGGCTTAACAAATTGGTAACTGGAGACGATAAGTGGATTCTGTACGTAACCATACGCGAAAAAAGCTAAGCTCACACGATAAACTGATACCGACTACAAAAATTGAACTTAATCAAAAGAAATTTTTATTGTGTTTGATGGAATGTAAAATAAATTTTGTATTGGGAGCTACTATAAGTAAATACCACAGTAGACTCAATAGTATAATGCAATAAACTTGACCGACTTCGCAGAAAAACACAAAAAGAACGTAAATAATACTCAAAATGGTATTTCCTTCATGATAATGTACGGCCGCAGGTAGTTATAGTCGTCCGCCAGAGCTAGTGGATTTTCATTGGGAGATTCTGCCACATCCACTATATCCCACTGACTTAGCATCAACTGTTTTTTATTTATTCTAGTTTTTATGTAACCACATTCCAGATAAAGAGTTTGATAATAGAGAAAAGTTGTCAGATTTCCTTAATAAATTTTTTGTGTCACCCCGACATTTTCACGCAGATGGGATCTACAGTTTACTTACATGTTGGCAATGGGTTATAGATAAAATGGTGATTACTATACGCAAGAATAACTAACAATGAACTATGATTAAAAAAAATGTTTACAATTATTACGCTAAATACTTTTTTACCAACCCAATAGAAACCAGTGATATGCTATACTGCAACCTGCTAATTCAGTCTTATACGTAATCTCAACTATAATAATCCTCATAAATTTCTTATATTGTATGCACTCAGTTACATTAATGACATTTGTTGAACAGATTGTTGTAAGATAAAGTCGAGGTCTTCCTGGAGCAGCTTACAGCGAAACGAATAATCACAGAAACAATTTCGGTGAATGGTTAGCTAAGCTTTTTAATAATGTATTTCTTTAACAAGTCCCAGTTAGCAATCTTCCATATATTATTTTGCTGTCCAGGGTCTGAACCTAATATTATGTCGTATTAAATATAATTCGTAGAACATTTAAAGGAAGATATTATACTCTAACAAGTGTTGCTATTTAATTGTTAGAATTATCTTTTTTCCTCTTCGTTTTTAAATGCTTATTTTTTACACTACGAGTATTATTAAAACTTATGCCACATACTCGCACGTTCATCAAAGATTTCATTTTTAATGCATTATCTTTGTTTCCGAAGTTTTGCACTAAATGAAATACGCACAAAATTTTTGGCACAGAGAAACAAGTATTTTTCATTTATTCTTTGAGATATACATACACAATTGGTACTTTTACACAATTGGTATGTTAGAGTCTTAGAGATGGATATCTCATCTATGAACAGATTTAAATTATAAAAATATATTTCCTGATACATTTATTCGAATTCCACAGATCATTTAATAAAAAAAAATTGTAAATAGATTTTGCTTTAGGTTTTAATAGTATAATTTTCGTTTTTAAGATAAAAAAAAATATATACACGACATTTTGAAATTTATCTCCATATTATTTTATAACTGAATCTTATTTTTTATTAACCCTTCGTAATCTTATGTAGACCATTATTAGAGCATGAATCCAGGGTAACTGGTGACACGACACACGTCGTTACTAGTCCAAATGAAAGCTTAAAATTAGTTATATGTAATGCGTTAAAATAAAAATGGCCATTTAAATTATAATCACAGTGTGTGGAGACTCTGTTCACCTTATTATTTCTTGTTCCCCTACTTAGGACAATTCGACGTAACTGAATAATATTAACAAAAGTATAAATATGATCATAACTCAGCCTTAATTACTGCGAAGACGATTTTTGGAACAAAGTAACGGATGAATATTAGTATTTTTATAATGAATCACAACTATGTGTACGTCTGTATCGCAGACGAATAGTGTGGTAACTATGAATAAATTAAGCGAACTTTAGATTATGGTTCTGATTAATTTACGTAAATTAATTCAAACTGACTACGAATAAAGTCTTGAATTCAAATTATAAAATTCCATTAAAAAGTTAAGATTTACTTTTAAGTTTTATGTTTATTCTGTAATAAAAAATAAATCTAGCGGTAGAATATTTCAGACTCGATTTATGAATAGGAGCTGGACTGCTGTTTGAAGAATA
The DNA here is from genome assembly GCA_039881145.1 of Druceiella hillmani. Lineage (NCBI taxonomy): Eukaryota > Metazoa > Arthropoda > Insecta > Lepidoptera > Hepialidae > Druceiella > Druceiella hillmani. The sequence continues at coordinate 47,104,889 of JAYKKI010000001.1, read as the reverse complement.
AAAATTGCCATTGCTTTTTTATATTATTAAATGATTCTTTTCTAAATACAAAGAATTTATGTTATTTAAAAGAAACATTTTATAGTGATTTTATCATTTGTAATATTTGTGTAATATACATTCAACCAATAACATTAGAGAAATTTTTAAAATAAAATAATCCTGTAAGTTAAAAGGTATTGAAAATAGGTAAATAAGTATTTCCAATACATATATATATATATATATATATATATATATATATATATATATAATATCACGAAAAATATATTTCATTCTGCAATATAAAATGATTGTTAGACATTAATTTCTTTGATAAACATTTACAATATTATTTCAAAGTGAGTTAGAACCAAAAAAAAAGCAAAAGCTCTTGGTTCTTGTTAGTTTTTTATCTACTAAATATCAGATTAAATTATATTAGACTAAGTTAAATTGGACTAGGTTACATTAAGTTAGGTTAGGTCATGGATGTGTTAAGTAACTCTACACCTCATAATTAATAACACATTTTCGCGTTTAATTCGTTTTTATTCCTTTCCCTTATTTCAATTCCTATCTAAAACCCTATTTTGATTTATTATCCTGTAATTGTTTGTCAGTAGTCTTGTAAGTTGTTAGTTAATACAAATCATTCTTTGCTTGTCTACATTGTAAAACTATTTGAAATGTGATCATATTATTTGAGAAATTTATCTCTATCACATTATTACAATATTATTATGATAATACAAAGAAATTTGAGAAATAGTTATTAAAAATTAATAAATAGAGATGATAAGAATGTATATTTACTTAAATATACTTTTTTCTTCAGTTCTTTTTATCATTTCATAAGGCTAGTTTCTAAATAATTTAGAAAAATTACAGTTATTACATATTATACAAATTTCAGCTACTTACAAATGTTTTTGAATTCTGTCAGAATTAACTGTCGGAATTCAATATTTTACTTGAAAAGATATACCAATTTATGTCTTCTTTTAGACTTTTAACAAGCTTCCATAAATTCACCTATACACACCTACATCTCATTTGTCAAAATATTTCGTAGCGTTCCACGACTTGTTTGTCTGAAGTTTTTTGTTTATAGAGTAAATATTCTTTTTTCATGGATTGTCAAATAATGCAAAAGACATTTATTTTGACAATCAATTCTAAATGACAGTTCTTATTCTTAATACTCAAAATTTATCGTTTCATTTAAAGTACAAGATACCGGCTAGTAATAATATCGTTTCATTTAAAGTACAAGATACCGGCTTCGACTACATAGGTTTTTTAGCTTCTTTGAGTACTTATTAATTTTTCAGTAACAAACTACTTTTCTAACAATATTTCCTGTTTCTTTTATGTGTCAAAAATAAACTTCATTCTAATGATTGACGGATTATTTCCTATATCAAAATTTTCTTAATTAAGGAATACTGGCTTCAATTATATAGTATGTATTTAATCTTATTACCGTAATAATTATAATATCGTCATATATACAATTTAACTATGCAGTAAATTGTTCGTTTCTCTAAAGTTACTCTGATCCTGGCGGTTAAATAATTTTATATATATTACCAAAAATGGGAATAAATAATTGTAAAGTACATCTGTTTATGTTGGCGAATGAATACCATTTGGCAAGAATTCATACATCACATTGACTGTTAATTAATCTGTTGCGATTTCTTAAACGTTTTAATTTAACCAGTTTCATGGGAGTGATCTGTTTCAACAACATGCGATGTCGTTTTAACGTGACTATTTCCGTCAATCCGTCAGTAACTATTTCTGTCAATAATAACTTAATTTGTGAATAAGTTAATTAGCTGAAATTTTAAAATTATTTTAATTCTTTACGTTATAAAATTTTATTGTCGAAGAAGCCATATAAGCAATCACGACTTCTTCGATCTAATGTAATGTAAAACTTAGTGATTATGAAAAGATAAACATATATGTTTAAATATATATATATATATATATATATATATATATATATATATATATATATATATATATATATATATATATATGTGTGTGTGTGTGTGTGTATATTTATATATATATATATATATATATATATATATATATATTTTATTCTTTCCTCATGGAATAGAAAAGAGTGATTTATACACATGTAAATTAGATTTAATTCAAGTAATAATATATTTTGATTGAAGTCACTAACAATACAATTGTTATCAGCAGAATAAAAAATGATGGAATAATTAGTAAATTGTTTTATTTAAATTTCTTCTGTTTATAAATAACATTTATTTCAAAATTTAGATTAGCTTAATTTTTGCAGAAAGGGAAGAGGTAATATAAATAAAACAATAACAAAATCCGATGCTTACTTCCTATATGTCTATGTCGATATATTTAAGGCGTGTTCTAGTATTAACCTGATTTAAAATATCTTACAAACGTTTTCGTTAGAAAAGATAAATGTACTTTTTAAGCGAATCTTTATTTTTATCGTTAATTTTCACTAAAAGTACACGAAAACTATCTGATAACATTCTTCTAAAAACAGTATTTAAAATCTCATTGCCAGTAATTGTTATAAAATTATGTATAAACCAACTAAAAATAACATATTTTTAATTGTTTTATAATATTTTTATGCTAATAAATTAGTAATGCAATTTTATTTTTCTTTCGGATACGATGACAAAGTAGACTGTAAAACTCCATCTGGGGTAGTATATTTTTAATATAATTCCTTGATGTCCATCCGCTTCTGCTGCTACTTTATCCGGCTGTAACGATGCTATCTGATCCTCAGTATGACGCTATGTAGACAGGGACACACAATAACGGCATTTTATTACTTTGTTGTGGATTTTCCTCGACTGTCGCTGACTCTTTATGACGAGGGAATTTCGAATTGATTGTACCTATATATTCCCATGTTTGAAAAAAAGAATAAAGAATATAGACCGGCGCAGCATTCATAAAATTACTAAATGTTTGATATAGTATAACAATTAAATATTGTGTTAAAAATTGATGTAACATTAAATAAAGAATACCTCATAATCAATAGGTCCACATGAAAGTTTGAAAAAAACTAGTGATATCGTTGTTTATACGTTGTCGTATTTTTACACACGTCTGATCTAACTTTCCATATCTAGGTATATTTACAAATTTGGATAAGTATAAATTGATGATTATTAAAATAAGCTTACGGATTAACGTTTGCCTCATGATATTGCGAAATACATGAAATACTTTCCAAAGAGTAAAAAAGTAGTAAATTATGTGAGTGATAGTACAAAAATATGTGTGTTTTGTAAGAAATTAATTAGTGTCAAGAAAAAAAAGACTCTAAAACTGTTCAATAATACTAATCATGCTCATATTATAGATTTCTAACAATATTTGTATTTTTTTATAACGAAATCTAGAAGCAATGGAATTATAAATAAAACAATAATTAGAAACGATTATGGTATTACGAGGGTGTTAATTTATAAATGTGTATAATCCATGATAAATAATATTTACATAAATATGTAAGTACTTGTAGATGAAGTAGGTTAATAAGCATTAGAAGAAGGTAAGTACTAACCTCGATGGTATTAATTAATGTTATTTGGCGAACATGGCTTAAGAAACACCAATTCAATGCAGAAATTAAACGAACTACTGATAACTTAAGCTGTAATATTTGTTTACATAATATTTTGTAATTAAGAGTAATAAAGTGTCATAACCATTCTTCAGTAGAAACTTTTCTTTAAGTATCTGGTTGACTTAAGTTACGAGTATCAATGGTAGCTGCAAACGTGACTTTCTTTGGCCATGCCGATACTATCTGCTTCTTTATGTGATACTTTGTAGTAAGACGATAACGACGATTAAGTAATGTTATTTGGCGAACGTGGCTTAAGAAATATCAATTAAATGTGGAATTAAGCGAAATACAGGAGGTTAAGCTGCAGTATTTGTTTGCATAACATTTTGTAATTAAGTGATAACTTCAAAGTAATAAAGTATCTTGACTATTCTCGAGTAAAAACTGTTTTTTAAGTATGTGGACTGACTATAGTTACGAGTATCAGTGGCAACTGGAAATGTGATTTCGTCTGGTCTGCCGGTGCTGTCTGCTTCTTTATGCGATTCTTTGTAGTTAGAGAAAGTTTCACGCATCACTTAATTATTTTGTTGTGAATTTGACCAAAATCGAAAATATAAATTATTTACCCATAAATAAAATAAAATTATTCAGAACATTTGTCAGTTTTTAATGGATAATATCGACGGGTCAAATATGGTACTAACCTAGAAAGGAACTTATTTTTTGAACATTTAGCTACGATTTTTTTAACTTCTTCCTTTTCGAATATCTCCTAAGAGAAATAATAGAGCAGAAATATATAGGCTAATGAAACATTCGTTAGCCTATGCATTTTTTCTCTATTTGACTGTGTGTTTATGCGTCATCTAATAACTACTGCACTAATTTAATTTTAATTTTCACTCAAATAATGCGTAATAAGGTACAAACCAAAAGTCTAACATGCTTTTTTCGTCAAACATTTTATATGGTTTTCGGAATTCAAATAATAGTACTCAGGTAGCAAGACCGAGCGCGCAGGTTTAAAACTGATGAAAAAAATTGTTGAGTTTTATATTGATTCGGTTTAAAGGACAAGTTGTGTTATAAAACAGATACATAATATTACATGATTTTTTATCCCGACCAAAGAAACTTTTGAGATGTAAGTGTGATGCACGTTGAAATATAAGTTATCTTAGGTTGAATTTAGAAACGTGCTCCCTTAATTTGGAGATCCTCCATCTCCAGGAATTAGGAGGATAGAAAAGACAGGGTGGAGGTAATTAGGAGGATAGAAAACACAGGTCTGTAAATTTTAACTTTCATTTTCCCTTTTTGGATTTGATATGTGCTTAGATTTTCCCCATCACCCTCAGTTTTTTTGGAAAAGCCCTATCCTGTATGAAATTGCAAAAAGAAAGCGGATTTTACTAAGTAAATAATTTAATAACAATAAAAATAATCGTTTTAAAGTATTATAAATACATTTAAATGACATTAATAAATAAATTAGAAATGTTTAATAGTTTTGCGGTATCTTGTTTTTTTCCACCAAAGCTCCGATCGTGAAATTTTTGCTTGAAAGTCCGACTTGGATCATCTCGCTTTAGTAACCAACAATAGTCTGCCCCCACCCTTATATTCCATCTTCCCTGATAGCGACGTTCTGTCTCTTTCAAATCCTATACAAATCTTTCGCCTCGCTCTTCACTTATAGCTTCCAAGTTATCAGGAAAGTAGTCTAAGTGCGAATTAAGGAAGTGAAGTTTAATCATCAAATATCACATTTTTTCGAAATTTTCAATAATTTTCTGCACAATTTCCTCATAATTTGGACTTTTATGATTTCCTTCAAAAAATTTCAGGCTTCCAATTCAATTTCACTTAATTTTCGAATATTTATTATTATTCCACCATCCCAAAAGTACCACTTTCACCAGGAGACGCATAGCTATTGAAAAAATATCTTGAAAATTTCGATACTGTGTTCGCTAATAAAGTTCAAAACACTTTTGGGACTTAATGTAAAGTTATTCCAGTAAAGTGAAGGTGAGAGGTGAATCCTTTTCATTCCTGCGTCCCAAAAAGGGTTTTCCAACTAAAAATATTGTTAATTTAGGTGAGGTTATGTTAAGTTAGGTTGGATCAGATTGAGTTAAATTGGATTATGCCTGATTAGATTATGTTGTATCAAATTAGGCAGGTTAGGTTGGATTAAATGAGAATAGATAACTTTTTATTAGATTGAGTTAGTTTGAGTTAGGTTACGTTATGTTGGATTAGGTTGATTTAATTTGGGTCAGGTAAGCTATAATGAGGTCGACTTAAGTTGGACTAAATTGAACTGGTTTGGATTATGTTGGTTTATATTAGATTATGTAATTATTATTGAATTTATGTGTTTTGGTTTCATGTTACGTTAGGATCGGTTAGTTTGGGTTATGATGTAAGTAATTCAGAATATTTTGAAAATAAGTTCATAAATATGTAAAAAAAACAGTCGCTATCAGTAGCCATATATATATATATATATATATATATATATATATATATATATATATATATATATATTGTGGTAATAGACGGGTGCCCTCCAAAAACTTTAACACACCGACCGCTATTTAGTGTGTATAGTATGCGCATATAAACATCCGCCTGTGATTCTTGATCATTCGTGCATTGTTTTTTTTGTACAATATTGTAGGAAAAATATTCCGATTTGTAGTACTACGCTCAGTACAAGAATTTGACGTTGTCCATTCTTTTCGATCCATAAGTTTCGTGATTGTGATCTTAGAGCGTTTGAGTTTTTTCATAATACATTTATTAATTTATTTTAAATTATTGTTTTATTTAATTTTATAGGGATATCTATTTGCACGTATTTTCTCATAAATTTTCTATATCCTTTGTTCTATTGTAGTAGTATTTACATTAAATACTTTATTAAATTTTCTTAACGTATTTTATTATAGAACTTATTTCGCTATGCCTTCCAATAAATTTTTAAAATAGTTTTCTTCGCTAATGATTATATTTGATTCTTTCCGTAACGATAATTGTTTTATTTGTTTTAGCTTAGTCACAATTATTTCGTTCACTTAATTTGCATTTGTAATGATTATTGTGCATATAACATTGTTATTACTTCATATATATAATAAAGTAACGCTGAATTATAACGTTAACATGTTCTTTATATCCCCGCACACAGGGTACGACACCCGAAAGTAGCAACCTTTATTTCTATACATTTTTACGCTTAGTGTGTTTCCATTTGACATTAATGCACATATACGTGAAAGGGACATAAAGACGATAATACTTGGCAAGTCTGTATCTAAGCATCACTTTTGACTTGGCAATGACTCGAAAAATCTTTTAGAGTAGCTATATTTTATAAATTCAGCCATATTTCGAAATTACATTTCATTACAAAATTTTCAACTAAATACGCGTATTATTGTTAAACAAAAATCTCTAACAGTAGCAAAATTTTGTAAATTTGCCCATGTCCGAAAACCACATTTTACCGCAAAAGCTTAAATTGATACTTTTATTTTTATTATTTTACACTATTCATAGCGATTCTTATTCAGTGGTTATTCGAATTCGGTCCAATATTTTTGTTAAAAGTTTTATTTTTCCATTTTTAGTGCATGTGATATGTTATTCAGAATGTCAAGAACTCACAAAGAATTTAAAAATACCTCATTAATTGACATATATCTCATTATTGTTACGTTTAATAAATATCTTCAAATATACTTATATACATGTATGCTTACATAAATACATAAGAGCATGCCAATAATATTATCTTCTTTTGACTTCATTATAGTCGGGTAAAATATATTAATTATAATTAGACTAAGTATAGAAATACTTAACGATAAATGGCGCTTATTATTTATTTTGCAACGGCGCTATGTATATATTTGTTAGCTACTGTATAAGCAGCTTTACATGGGAGCTATGACCCCCTAAATTTAATTACTATTAATTTACTACTAACAAAATTGGCTTTTGAGAAACGGAATATCGAAATCTGCAAGTGATTGGAAAGACATTCTTTTATTTTTAACTTATATTATTTAATTATGTATAATGTTATTTACAAAACGTTTGCAAATTTCGTTTTGTAATTAAACTGACTTATTTAGTTTATTTTATTGTAGTTAATTTTTTACGTTAGTTATTTTTTCTTAATTAAAATAAAAACTTTAGATCTAACTATTTCGTTTAACTTAGTCTAAACAATCTATTTAAAAACATATATATTTAGACACAATTTTGTGTGTACTTTTTTAAATACAATTTATTGTTCGTCTCTATCTAATCAACATTAATTTAGTTGCTCATTACTATCGTAAATATATTAAATTGTTTAATTTTTTTCATTTCTGTTCTCATTCATTTTTTATTTTTGGTAGTTTCCGTTTTTATAAATTTAATTATTTCGCTCTAAGCGTTTTCTTTAAGTCCGTCTAAACAACATTTATTCAGGTGCAAAATTCTAGGTTTGTTTTGTTAATTAAATGTTGTTTACTTTCATCATGAGTAAGCTTAAAAAGGGCCGGTTCACTTGAAAAAGTTTTGATCATTTAAAAACAAAACCGAAAAAAACTTAGACTCAACAAAAATGCAGTGCCTAAATCAAAGTCTTGTTCTGAAGATACTCTTGAATATTGTGAATATCGTTTTGTCACAAATTGAAGAAGGTGATTTTAAATATAAGGAACGTGTATTATTGAAATTAAACATCGACATATTTCATTATGCCACTGGAAAACCATAGCATCATCTCAATGAGATTCGTCATCGATTGTGTAACTAGTATGTTGAAGAGCGGCCATATCGTCACAGCATAATTCTTGATTTTCAATGTAATGAATCTACTGAGGCGCGAGAATACAGATTTCGTTTAATACACCAACGCCTAAGCAACGAACCGCCAGCAGAACGCGCTCAAAAGATCCCAAAGATTTTTTATATAAATTCACGTAAATAAAAACTTTTTTTTATAGAGAAGTTAATAGGATAGGTGAGATTAGATTAGGTTAGGTTAGATTGAGTTAGGTTGGGTAATCATAGTTTGACCTGCGTTAGTTTAGTTTAGGCTGGTTTATATTAGGTTAGGTAAGGTTGGGTTCTGTAGGGTTAGGTCAATTTAATTTTTGGGAGTAAAATTCATCATTGTTATCTTTTGATCTTGGAGGACCTCTGTCACGAAGAAGCTGATTGCTTTTCGGCTGCTTTCGATGGAAGCATCGCTTTAATTCTGACTGAATTTTCTGTTCGAGAATAGTTTCCAGAGTATTGCGTAATGATTTGAAATGAAGGCACGCAAAGAACATTGATTCCAAGGCAGGATGGACATTCCGGAGAAATTTCATGTTTAAACCGATGAAGATATGCTCGAAAGCACCCATGTCCTGCGTCAGATAGTAGTTGACTTCACCGTGATTGCGGTTTAGCCAATAATTTACTCGTGGTATAAGGCAATACGTCCACCTGGCCTTTGTTGTGGCATTCCATAGCACTTGCCATCGACTTACGCTGGTTTGCCGTTCTTCTGTTCCGAGCTCCTCAGAGCTCAAAGTAGCAGATCCCTTACGCCGGTAAAGGACTTGTCTTTTCTCAGCTAGTATTTTGACAGCCGCATCCCGGCAATAATGCAGACTGCGTCCTCGGACACTGTACGGAAAGCACTGGCAACTCTCAGCTCATTTTCCTTCGTGACTCCTGGTTTTTGAGGGTATCAGCCTAAAAGGAAATTCCATGTGGTGGTTATTTATATTTCCTTCGTAAAATATGATGAAATACACTACGTGGTAAGAAATACGTTTTTCAATTTTAAGAAATGTTATTTTTGGATAATTTTCAATTTCAGACAGTATTAGTCCCTCCATTTCACAAACATTTACAGCTATGGAACACTTCTTAAAACTAATCCTTGCTATTTGCCGTCAGGAAGTTCTTGCATTACTCCCCTTTCCTGTTGGTTGGTGTAATCACTGTGGACCAGGATTCCAGGCCACTGTCTGCAATAGTAATGCAGCATGGAGTATTCACTCAGAGAACAAGTAAACCATTTAAAGTATTGAGCAGTGGCATGTAAAATAGTCCAAATTGCTTTGCAATACTCCATATAACGAGCTAAGTCGTTATTTCTGATGTTCCAACTTAAATCAGAAGCACATAACAAGTCTAGTAATCAAAGGTAAAACTATAAAAATGCGTATGTTGTAAAATAGCAAATTGTGGAAATAATTTAAGATAATAAGAGCGAAAGGCAAACAATTGGATTGAACAAAAGAGATAATAAAAAAATTATAACAATTATGTCTTTCAGAACTTTTTTTTGTTATTGCGTCATGTTTTTGTTTATTACTATTATTGCTTTTCCCTTAAACTACGTTTTTGTTAATTACAATTATTACACTTTTATACACGGTATGTCGAAATAGGTTTATTTTAATTACCTGCTGTTGTTGAATAATTGTGGAAACACTAAGTCACTTTGACATTTAAAATGGGAATTTTAAGCAGATAATTAAGGTTTCTCTTTTCATTTCTCTAATGTAAAGTTTATGCTATTTTATTTCTTTGGGATCACTGCAAAGACCCAAAGAGAAAAAAAACGAATCATAATTATTTTAAAATTGTTCGATAATATTGCGAAAAATGTAATTTTTTCTATTGTTCTCATGCAGATTTTTTTATAATTTTCTCAGTTTGGAAACAATTAATCAAAATAAATTTTAAGATAATTTTCATGTCATCTTTATTCAACTTTTTTTATACAGTGGGTCTTGGAAAGTTACATCCAGCTTTTTAGAAGTCCATATTCTGTAAGATATTCATTTTCGATTTTTTTTTAGTTTTCGATATAAAATAAGGTTACTTTATAGCTCCACTAATAAGCTATGCTTTTGCCAAATAGTATGGACAGCCTCAATGCAAGATCAATTAATGCGAGTCAAAATACGAAAATTTTAGATATTTTGAAAGTAACTAATAACTTTTTAACGAAACCAAAACAGTCAATCTAAAGCAAACAGGGTCATTAGTGCAACGTTTAATGAACTAATGACCCTGTTTGCTTTAGATTGACTGCTTTGGAGATCCTTTGTCCATAACTTTGGATTAGACCACTGACGCTGGGATAGCCTGTATATATTTATATATACGGCCTTGGTCAAAAATATTAGGCACTCCATTAACTTTTAAACGACACGTTTTTAAATGGACTTTATGTGAAAAATTCATGTTTACTCATTTAATAAGTCTTATGTTGGTTCATCCCCGGATTTTATGACAGATTAAATTCTTTGGGATGCATACAAGTTTTTATACTCAAAAGCAGTTATCACATCCCATTCTTACTGTAGACCATTTTTTATCGTTTTTTCGATGTAATTTTATCATCCCATACCTTCAATATACTTTCAACATACCTTCAATATACCTTCAATATACTTCAAAAATATTCCAGATATCCTATATTTTAAAGCTCACTGTAAGCTAGTTTTTGTTAGCTTGTGAGAGCTATGGCTTCTTTCTGACATTCACATTTTGAGTCCGCTTTGGCCCGTCTTTTTCTAGCTATCCGAGTATTTACTGGCTTTACAATTTGTTTTAGAAGATCACCAGCTAGTTCAAAACAAGTTTTTTTTTCGATTTCTCAAAAACTCCATTACAAACAATAAATCCTCCTGTTCTGTTGTCATCCTTTTCCGCCCCCTCCTTTTCTTATATACATGAAAACTAATATCAACAAATCGTATATGAACATTTTGTACAGCTTATCTTGAACATTTGTAAACTTTGGCAATTTCTAGTTGTAATTTGCCCTGAGTGTGTAAAAATTTAATTGACTGCCTCTTTTTCCGCACTAGAATCAGTTTTTCAACCGATTTCAAAAACCAGGATGTTTCCAATTCCATTGTATTTTTTGTGAATATTATCCAATATTTCCGGTATTTATTAACGGATTTGGATGATTATTTTTTATATGGAAGGTGTCAAATTAAATGTAACACTTGTCTGTATATGTGGGTGTGAATGGATGTGAAAGAAAAGGAAATATTGACTTGGCAACGAATTCAAAAATCCAAACAATGTCAGTATGTTGAAAATTTATTTATGTTCAGTACTATATAGTTTTCAAAAAATATATTTGAACAGACAGAAAAGAAATATATTTGACAGAAAAGTTCCATATAAACATTCGTATTTTCATTATTTTATACCTCTCACTGCGTTTTTATTCAGTGGTTATTTGAAATCGATTCATTTTTTTGAAAAACGTTTCTTTTTTTTTGAGTAACGTAAGACGTATCGTCCAATAACATATCGTGGATTCCTGAAATGTAAATTGTCTCTAAATTAAATTTGTATTTTTCATCTATGAATAAAGTAATATTGACTAAGAATTTAAATACAAACACTTCAATATAAATATTATAATGGGTAAAAAAATTAATTGAAATAAAACACCTAAAAATATGAATGCAATGGCTTCGAGTAAGGTTGTTACTGAATTAATTATTGGGTGATTACAATTAAAAATTAGCATGCCATTATTGCGTTAACATAAAATCTATTAAGACTATCAAGTTTGCGATAACATCATTAAAACATCTTGTAAATATTGATTTAGTTTTTAACATTGGTAAATTTTTACGTGAAACTTAATCAAAACGTTCATAACGTGTATCAGAATTTTAATGAAATTGAAACGTTCGCGTGTACGTATGTATACTTTATTATTTTATAACTCGGACACGCAATTTATATTGAAGTACAGTAATAAATCCTCACTCACTAACTTAAATAAGAATACTACTGAAATAGTACAATTCGTGCGTACGAAATATGAAGATATCAGCTTTATTATCGCCCGAAGTATTTTGCCTGCTTCTGTATCGCAAGTAATCCATATTGAATACAGTTTTCATGATGAAGATGAGACTTATCATGATAATTTAATTTCATGTAAATAATTCAATTTTAAAATTAAGCTCGAATTTACTCCTTGATTAGTTGTATGAATGAAGAATGCATTTATACATGCATATATATTTATATAAAACAACACCTAGGTTTTTTCATACTTTGCTTCGCTTTTTATCGCTACCATATTAGAAATAATTATCAAATTTTCGTACAACAACAATTTTCGTACGAGCAACTTCAATTAGCAAAATGACCTAGATAATTAAGCATTAAGGACGTATTTACAAAATTCCGCCATTCAAGAACGGATAGTTACTAGTCGTAAAATCGATGCTGATTGTTAGTATGTAATACATTTATAGTTTGTATACATTATCTTCATCACTTACATTACGACTAAAATGAAAATTTGTACTTTACATTTGGATAGTATCTAGTTTTATTTTATATTATTAAAATTAGGTTGATACTGATACAACTATAAAAAATGTTATTATTATTCCAGTTTTAATTTGGATTTCATTCATTTAACACCCAGTTATCAGAATGGCTGTATACAATGATTTGCGGTGGAGACATGTGGTTTTATCGAGGCAACGGTATCTATTAATTAACTGTATTAATAGTCTTTAACCACTAACAAAAGACAAAAGAATAAGATAATCGCAGAAGAAAAATTCTTAGACTCATTAAAATCTCTCGTACCACGTGTCCTAAGGGAAAACAAACGATTTAATTTCACCACAATCGTACTTCTAAAACTCAATTGTTTATTTTATTGCTAAATCTGGATGCAAATTGAAACGAAATGATGGGCACTTAATTTTTATAATGATGTCTGTGTATGTGTCGTATGATGTGGCACCTAGAAAATAAAATTCGTTATCAATTAATAAACTGCACTCCTCAATGTTGATATGTAAAATTGTTACTAAATACTGAGTGAAGTGTATTTATTGTTTTTTTTTCATGTTTTGACTGATGGCATATGGTATAAATCATTCCTGTACAAAATCTGTTTAAATGATGATGTGATTTTTAAATGTCTCTTGCACTCTTTTGCAAACAAAGAAACTGTTCATAACTTCCGCCTACGCTCTTACCAAAGTGGACTAATACTTTGTTGCAGTATGTTGCGATCTAGGTCATGCCGCTGACCAAGATTGCATACCAATTCTTTCAAAAACATTTTTTTTGCTTCTTCGTAAATTCTGGCAGCTTTCAGTAAATTCTGACAGGTTTCTGACAGCTCTCACCATAATAAGAGTCTTTTGATACGGGCTTCCTTATTTTTTTTGTCTCCTTTAGAATTTCCAGCGTCATTAAGACTTTTACAAGATGTTTCTAATTTCTACATTTTAGAATAATTTCTTTATTACAGAACCAGAAGCTAGCGTCTTGTGCGAAAGTAGAATTATCCACAAAACATTATAAACTTCCTATATTAAAATACACTGTTGCAGCAGCACATCGCGCTCTATAAGAATCTCAGCGAGAAATGTTAATTCTCTTTCCTCCTATATATTTGGCAATGCGCGAATTAGAACTTTCTGTTGAATTATTCGTTTTTTTGTCGAGTAAACTTTAATTTGTATTACTATAATTTGTATTTATTTCATAATAAAATGGGTTCTTATTTCAGATGTTTAGTATAATTTCAACTTTGAAAAAATTGTGTGTTTGAAATTAAAATACAGATAACAAAAAGAATGGAAAAAGTAATAAATAATGGATGAGTTAATTTTACTTATTTAACAAATTATTGAAACGAATAACTGAAATTCATTAAATAGTTAGACTATTATAGTTAGAGTAAGCCAAGTGAAATTGATACGAGGTACAATTAGATTGAGATTAATTTGTTTATAAATGTAACGCTAGAATCAGTACAGAAGAGACGCTTCAAAATTATAACATGTTCACGCCATTTAAATAAAATAGATAAAACCTCAAGCACTAGTATAACTCACACTACTAGAGTTCCGTACATATTTTGGCAGTTATAAACATTTAAGGTTACATAGTATGCCTATTAAACTATTTGCAATTATTAATTTCACATAAATGTATTCACAAGTTACGCTTTATCTTCTCAAATATAAAATTTAAAATGCTAAAAAAATCAATTGTCTATGCCTCATAATCAAATGATACCTACATGATACATAAAATTTAAAAAAAATAATTGAGGTCTTCATTTACCCCGTCGCATGGTCTCTTAGAAAATCGGCTGAGAATATAGAAAAACCTAAATATACTGCCTACTATATATTATTTAGTACCGTATATATTTAAAAAAAATACTACATCTAGAATCAGCACTTGACCTACAACAATTGCTTTTTTTTAAAAACACTTACTTTTGCATAATTTTGAATTCAGTAGTATGGGAAATATAGGATAATATGGGATTAAAAAACCAATTTTTAACTCTTACTTTGTCCCATGGGAAATTTATTTATTTTTTAATATACTCTATAGAAATAAATGCGGATAAATACGTTTTACTACCGTGCTAAATTTCTAGTTCCTACGTCATGCGATTTCTGAGCAAAGCAGTTATGATGAACAGACGGACAAATACGTAAGTGATCTTATGTGGATACCGTTTTTTCTTTTGACGTACGGAATCCTAAAAATCTAGTAAAGAACAAGAAGTTATCGTAATCGTGCCAATTGTACATTTTGTCTGCCTGCGCGCAACCATTTTTTTATTAGACAATATGATTTATTTTAAACTATGATACATGATAATTAAAAAAAAAGAAAAAAATAGTTTACGTTACTTATTATTTACTAGCATAATTGAATATGATATCAGATTTCCGCTTGAATATGTCGATATAGATTGTTCCGCTTGAATATCTCATATTTGCAATAATGATAAGGAATTTCAGTTAATATAAAAAGATAAAATGAATTATCAAAAATATTTTTCAAAATAAAATAGGTCTAAAAACCATCACTTTAACGGTGTTTCATGTCGTTTTATTTTAAAGAAAAACATTTTAAACAAAAAACTTCATTTTATTTAAAACGCTGTTTCCAAAGATCGTCTATACACGTAGTAAGAAAAAATTAGTCCATCTGTATGTACTTGTATGAGCACCCCATTGAAAAAATTGTGCATAATTTATTATATACGCTTAATGATTTTTAGTTCCAAATTTAAATCTATAACTTGTTTGATTTAGAAACTAAAAATATTTTTATACATGAATGAATAAATAGAGTTGTTTGGGCAATAGGGTTTTTCCACATCTTTTGAGTGTCGGATAATCAAAAATTACTTAACAAATAAACATGGAAACATTGTAATATGAATAATTAGGTAAGCAAATTCAATAACTACATTAATAAACAATTAATAGAAATGAAGCCACAAATGATTTAAATGGAATTTTTTCTGCCGTTCATTTAATAACTTGAACCTACCTTTATGTTCTTGGTCGCCTACGGCTTATCCAAGGCTAAAAAATAAAATTTCAAAAGAATCATTAGAAGAATCATTTAGATACAAATATTATAATTTTGAAAAAAATTAAATAATAAAGGCACAAAATAAAAAAGACATCCATTTTGTGGAAAAAACAGTTGAGTAATAATTATATTAGTCGTAATATTTTTTTATAAAGTAAATAAAAGAAAGATAGCCGCCATGGTTTTAACGTCGATTTTTTCTATTTTTTTATTTTCTTCCAATAAATTACACATACCTGCCCATGAATAACTATAATACTATTATGACCTGTTTTAATGCAATTAAAAAAAATTAGCTTGGTATTTTCAAAAGGAAGTAGCGATGTGATAAGTTGTCATTTATCCTTATTTTTAAGTACCCGTGGTACAACAAAGAAATTATATAATTTCGTTCTGACCATTCTTAAGTTTGTCGGTTTGCCGATCTGTCTATGACCACCATATATTTTTTAATAATTTTGGAAACGTTATATGGTGCATGAAATTTAGCAAGTGCGTACTTTATTCAATTAAAGTGAAATAAAATTTATATGTAAATAAATTAATATAAAATTTAAGAAAATGTAAGTACCTCTCTAATCATTCACAATTTTCGCGCAATCTACGATTGAGGTATATTACCAATCAACATAGATGGAATTTAACTAATCAATTCATTAAATATAAAGATGAAATTAAGAATTCTAATAAATATGTGAATAACTTATTCTTATAAATATTTTGACGAAAACAAAGACCTAGTGTTTTTGTAAAGTAATTATAGAAAAGAAACTCAAAGTTGTGAAACGTCAAAGAATACGAGAGAGTGATAATTGCGCGTTATTTTTTTTTTGTTTTACATGCCAGTAATAAATTATAGATAATTTTATTAGTTAGGCAGGTATCTTTTACTGCGAGGTGGCCTTCGTCAGAGTATCAGCAACCACATTCTGTATCTCAACATAGTTAACTTCGATTTCTTTATCGATAACTTTCTCTCGGAGAAAATGGTATCTTATGTCCAATATGTTTGCTGTACCTACAAGAAGCATTAGAATCTGCGAATTTGATGGCACTTTCACTTTTAAATTTTATATATCATTTGCAAGTAATTGTGCCTTATTTTCTGGAAGAGTTACTAGTGTCCACGTATTATTTTGAAGGAGTGACCCATATTAATTTTTCATGACATTTTTCCACTTTTTTTCATTTGGGCATGAAAGAGTTTCTTCAACAGAATCAGGCTCCTAATAACACTACTATAATAATAAAACTGCTTGTTTTGGACTACTCGGACTCTCTTCGTCTAGTTGTTATATTTCTCGACCTCAATGTTATTATACTTGAATTTGACAATTTCTTTGGTATGATTTGAAAGAATATCCATTACAAAAGACATATTTCAAAGACATTGCGACCCGCAATTATTTATCATAAAAATGATAAATTTCAAAAACGCTATACCCGGTTTACTTTGTTTGCGAGAGAATAGGCAGTGATTTTTTTTTCGCTTCATTCGCCTTTTCTTTCATAAATAAGCCTTTGTTACATAATTGTAAGCACAAATACTTACGAATTACTAGGAATTTATAACAAAAATATAAATTAATTCAATTATCAAATATTAATTTATTTTGCATTCCATTTTTAAAAATAAAAACACTTTACTTAATATGGTAATATTCAAAAACAATAAAGTCCGTTTGTTTATGATTTTTATATGTACATTTTTGTGTGCCTAATCCTTTTTTCTTATTCAATGTGGTTTATATATATATATATATATATATATATATATATATATATACATATATATATATATATATACAAAAAAAGTAACTGACAGATCGAATGGCGATTTTACATTAATTAACTCTTATATGCTCCGTGAATTACCTGTATCGTATCAGAGTTGTCTCTCTATATATAGCCAAAAATGTTTATTGTATGTATACATTAGGAAAAACATAATTGAATTGGAAAGGGATCCAACAGCTTTAATAGCATTAATACAAGATTGGCTCGCCATAGCCTGTGTTGTAAAATGCATTCACGATAAAATAATCACTATATTGTTAGAAATATTAATCACAGAGAAATCAACTTTACTATTTTCTGAATGCTGATATAACACAATTAAAATACAATTGTTAAAAATGATAGTTTAAAAAAGCAGTCGATATTTGATAGTTGATTTCATTTATATTTTTATCATACGTACTTAATAATTTATAAGAAATTATGCTTATGATTGTATGATGAATACAAGTGAATTACTTGAAAGAAAAAAAAGGTTAAAATATATTTGCGCGTAAACAAGATTATCTAAGTATGAAATTTTTCAAATCGATTTTTCATAACAGATAATCGCGAATCTAGTCCCTCGTGTTCAAAATAATTTTTTTACTGCGATTTACCAACTTTGTTAGTTATCTCGATTAGTCAACGTCTCATTTGTTCCCGTTGATTGATAATTGTATTGACTATTACTTTTAAAGAAAAAAATGTGACCACGTTACCACCAATACCACTTGCGAGGTTATGTCTAAACAAAGCTAATTGAAACACGTTTTTTCTCGGTAAAATACAGTATTTATTTACTGGGCGCATAACCAGTTATTTTAATAAATGCCTCAGCAAAAATAAAGGCTTAGTGTTATATTAAAATAATTATAGAAAATAAAATAGGTAGCAGTAAATGTCAAAGAATACGAGACGGTGACAAGCATAGGTCTTATACTAAAGTAACAAATGTCTTTTTAGTTTATAGACCAGTGATAAATCATACATAATTAATTAGTCAGGCAGGTGGCGTTAGTGGCGTTAGATTACATTTAACATTTTAACTCGGCTGTTACTTCCTTTTAAGTAAATTTACGGTATTTAAGAAATCAAAATAAGAGAATATTGGAAATGCTATACCTGGGTCAATTTAAAAGACCTAAATTACCCATTTAAATGTACGAAACACAATTAAATTGTAATTAAAAATACACCTTGAGAATCAAAGTGCCATTTATTGGTTTACTTTATTATTTTAGATTTCTATACAATTATGTTTTTGTTTGCTTTTACTTATTATGCTGATAGACTTAACATACTTATTAAATTTGATACTAATTCAAAGGACTATAACTTCCTAAACCAAGCGACAGCAAATTTCTAAAATGTTTTACTGAATAGCAAGCTGACATTTTGACATGTCGATTGATTAATGATTTCATAAGTTTAAATATTAAAACTACTTGTGTATAGAACTATATTTAATGTGGTAAATATACCTATAATATTATTACATTTTTCCCGTTATACTGAGTGTACACTTTATTTCTTCGCAAAGTTATTTACGTACCGTAGTATTAATTTAGCGGTGAATGTAGATTGGAATATCATCACGTTATAGAGAACGACTTAAACTTCAATTTTATTGACGGCTCAGAATTTTTTTCAGAGCAATTAAATGCATTATTATAACATTTTCAAATATTTGCATAAAAAACACGACACTTGTATCCCACCTACCTTTTACGAATAATTTTTATTATACATTTATGTTTTACAAACTAGTTGCTTACAAGTTAATTTTATAAAGTTATATATTGACTTCACCTTCGTCGACTAATGAGTAAATCAGAAAGCAGTTAAATTACTTAATTCTGTCAATCGTCAAAATGGAAACATCGACAATTTTCTCTACAACACTTACTTTTTACGTAAATTGTTTTAATCGCTCGCTGTCGAACGTCTAACTTTATTGCAAAAGTTTAATTTTTTTAAATCACTGACATGAAAAAGAAATTAAGAAAATTTACGTTTTTCATTATTGTTTTTTGGTTGCCACTTTTAAAAAAATTTAAAAAACTTAATACGAAATAATGGTTACGCCATCATTGTTAAATGACTATTGCGAATCAGGTTTAAACACATTTCTTTTTTCTTTAAGACAAGCCACATCAGGTGTATTGTATTCTCAGCTGAGAGAAACCATTTTTGATGCATCTTACATTTTCGATTAATGTTTAAAAGATATAGAAAGTTGGATAAATAAAGTTATGAATATATCTACAAAGGTCACAGGTCATTTTCCATACGTATTTTAATATGTTATAAACATAGAATAACATCAACACGAAATTCGTATGAAATTAAGGCAAAAATGTTATACAACCTTACCTGCTAATTAGATTTAGTCTAGATATTTGTATCTCCTTAAAACCAATAATTAACGTTGACCATATTATGGAATAACGTGCGTTATATACTAATTTCTTTTATTTAAAGAGTTTTCAAAACCACATATTTTCAAAAAACTGTTTTACAATTTACAAAAATACATTACAATTAGCCATAATTCAAAATAATTCCATTTATCTAAAAATTTGTACTTACCTATTTATTTAATAGTTTAAAGAAAAATGTTTTTTTTTGTTTTTCATAGCCGTGTTTAACATTAAAATTAAGTAAAGGATTTATTGTTTAACAAAGACAAAAAATGGATTAATTCCGAGACCTAGTACTTAAAAGTTTAGGCTTCCATGTTTTACCGCCACGCTAATGATTAAATTTGAAAAGCGACGAAATAAAGTAAATAACTTTTACACTTGGTATTTTATTGTATTGATTTAGTAAAAGTGGTAATATTTTTCTTTAACCACGTGTCTACAACTCGTGTGCTATCTAATCCTGAGTAGTTTCAAGCTCTTACTAAACTAGAAGTGCTGCAATAACATTATTACACAATCGCGAAAAACGATAATCTGATAAAGATTTAATAAACCTTCCTATCGTATAGATATGTAGTTTGTGAAAATGTTTTTTTTTTGTTCAATATATTATAACTTATTTTTAAATGAGTATCAGAATCTAAATTTTTTGGTCAATATATAGGACGCATCACAATATTTTCTCGATGTTTTCCCCTTTATGACTCCTAAAGTTACAATATTGTCATATTTTTTAGTCAGCAACGTTCATTATGTTCATTAATGTTTCATGATTAGCAAGGTTATATAGGTAGTATAATTATATTGATATTTTTCAACTGTATTACATTTAATTTATTAATTATTATCTTCACGTATTAAAATATGAAGAGGAGATGTGTTATTGATTATTATTTTTTACGTCATACTTTTAGTCCTTTCACGATTTCAGTGTTAATAGTGTCTTTGAATAAGGTTTCACAAATTATTTAAAGCTTTATTTGCTTGAAATTATGATCAAATTATTAAAAATACTTTGTATTGTTCATATTTAATCTCGTAAAAAGGCTTTTAGATCGTTAATAATACCATCTATTTTTCACCATTTTCCCTACATATGTTGGAGTTCCCCTATCGATTTTTATGTATAGTGTAGGTATAAAGTTTTATGAATAATTAAATCATAAGTTCGGAGCGTTAAAAAAATTATAATCAGCTAATTTCGGGCACATCTTTAATTTATATATCGAATTATTTACTGACAGTTGTAAGAGGAGTTTGTTTTGGTTTTTTGCGTTATTGGCGTTATTGCGTTTAATACACGTAGTAAAATGAATAAAAGAAAAAGAAACTACACGAAAACAGAGTGAAGATATTCATCTCTTACAAAGATATAATTGAAAATAAACACTTAGATGGAGTAAACGTGAAGATGAAAAAAATCTCGAGATACCTATATAATGTTATTGGATATAACAATGAAAGGGTAAGTGCAGTCAAATGTTCAAGTTTATAATGAAAGTAGAATTTATTTATGTATTTATTGAAAGGTTCACAAAACAAGTTACAGTCACGTATATATATATATATATATATATATATATATATATATATATATATATATATATAATAAATAGAACAGAGTATAAACTATACCATAAACCTAATTATGTATGCACAAAATTGTTAGAGTATTTATGAATACATTTTCAAGAGTTACTTGTGTTATTAAATATATTACAAAATGTATTGATCAGTTATTAAAATTAGTATTAACTTACAATTATATTATTTTCCATATATTGAACAAACCATTAATTATATCATAGCTGGTTTTAATTTACTATCTACATACTGAACAAAATATTAATTCTGTAATAGCTGGTTTTAATTTATAAATAATATACTTTTTATTTCCATTTTAAATGTTAATAATTTCGATTCAAAAATATCTAAGGACGGATGTTGAGGAACAATGTCGTTATGCAATCAGCACATTCGAATTATGGGGCTATAAGAATTATTATTATAAACTTGTAGTATGAATAATCTCTGTAATGGTATACGGGTTCTGAATCGAGTGATGAAGTTGAGTAGAGAGACGAGATAGAGACAATTCACATGCGAATGTATGATTTTTTTATGTAAATATAATAGATCAGCGCTTTTTCTCTGTGCATTTAGTGATGACAAATTAGATCTCTGTAGTTAGATTTCATAGGATCTATACTCTCGTCTAATATGAAGTCTGAATTAATTTCTTTTCACGAATACAGAATTAATTTGTTTGCACGAATGTAATTTCTCTTTCTTTTGAATGATGTGCTTAAGAAACGCATGCTTTATTTGGTTTCTTTAGGAAAAAACAAAATCAACTGTGCCGACTTTGGCTTAATATAAAAGCCAAGCAGAGAATAGAACTGGCAAAGAAAGGGCAGTAGCGGATGACTATTAGCGGAAGAGACGCGATTAGAGACATCCTAATTGACTCCGACGTTTCCTTAATAGCGCCACGGCTAATTGTCCAAGTCCCATCAAACGATTTTGCGCAGCAATTCAATCGAGGTAAACAACATGTGTAATGTAATCGAGGTAAATAAGTGTACAATTAATCTTTCATTTATAGTGTTTTTTTAGAAACTGATTAATATAGTAACAGTGCATCGAAAGTTTTTAGATTTATTTAATTGAAGTAAATTTTATTCGAATTTATATTTAATGCTGAAGAAGCGGTATTACAAACGAAAGTAGTTTGTAATATAATGAAATGAAACTTTAAAATTACAAATTATAAAAGTAATTTAAGAAGCTTTCCATTGGATATTTATTTATTTTCTGAAATTTAAAATTTGTAAATTTGTGATATTCGTGAATTGACACTGAATTAGAGTCCATTATCTATAGATCCGTCTGAGTAACAATCAATGAGTAGAAGTGAAGTTTTTGCTGAAGCCGCGAAAACTTTGTATGTGCCAATACGCTGGAGATGCTCCAGCGGATATCCATTCGAATATCTGGTTTACTTTCAGCCAACGTCGGTTACTTCAGACGGAAGAATAATCCGCAAGGAAATTTTGTTGTCAGGATTGAGATATTATTCACTAATTCAGGTGGGAATTATTTACTAATTGTTAAAGTCGCATTTATTTTGTCAAGCTTTGTTAATAAAGGTCTATAAGTATACATTACAAATTGGTGAGAGATTAATAAAACAAATGTTCAGTGAAATGGTGCGTTAACAAATGAAATAGGATTTGAAATAGGATTCATTGATTGCAACCCAATGAAAGATTGGTTTATATTATCTAGTCCAAACTAATTTAATGCACATTTTTGTTTTAGTTATGGGCAAATTAAACTATACATTGCATTACAATAACAGAATTTTTACTTAATGTACTTTGTACCATCATTTGTACTCGAATTCAGTTGTCAGAATGCAATATGTTTTTGCAAGCATTTGTTAAAATACCAAATATTAGGAATAAATATGTACTGATAATTTCCTGAATTAAAGCAGTCATTGGCTTGTATCATCTAGTCCAAACTAAAATGCACATTTTATCATTTTGCCTATAGGTAAAGTGAACCATCCAATGCAAACTAGTCTTAATGCATATTTAGTTATTCTGGCTATAGGTAAAGGGAATCATGTCGCTAGTCATATTGAATTTCAGTAATAGAATTTTTAAATTGTAATCATTAAATGTCATTATGTGTGAGTATTTGGTATTTTCTATCCTACAAAATTACAGTCTCTTTTAATTTGAACTGGCGTTACTAAATGTTTTTAATTTTGTTACATAAATTTAAACTTGTTCATTTCTGTTTTACTCAAAAATATTACATATATATATATATATATATATATATATATATATATATGTATATATGTGTGTGTGTGTGTGTATATATATATATATATATATATATATATATATATATATATATATATATATATTTGCAGCATTTTTTATTCAAGAATTTTCCATTTACATTTATTAATATTGATATTTATACACAGTGTTACTTATTCTATACATTCCAAGATACAATCAATCTCTCACTAGTACTTAAGGAGTAAACTCTAGTCGCGCGTCGGAGCTGACACAAATTGTATTCTTGCCTTATATTTTCATTAATATTAAATAAGTTAAGAAGTAAAATCTAATTTGTTATCATCATAACCCAAGGTTCCCGAGAATAATAAATGATTTTATACGTCTTTTACGTGTCAAAAATACTTATAATAAAAATACTTATAAACACATGCTTAAAAGTAACCGCGATTACAAATGTTTAATAGTACATAGGGTAATTGAGTAAAATTATTAATAAAATGTTAAACAGTTTACGTTTGTATCTTTTGATAATTTTGCTATTTTCAGAAGAGCGTTTCATTGTAGCAAATATAGTATCGATATTTTCAAGTCAATCAATAATAGCTAAAATATTAAAAAATAAAGTATTACATTAAAAACTAAAACATAAAGGTTCCGTACAAACTTAAGCCCTTTTACAATTTAACGTATTTAAGGGTATTATGAAATATTTCTTATAAAACATATTTAAATATTATTGTTCACTGTGTAAATATGTAGTCTAGTAAATTTTAGTGCATATTTTACAGGTGTAAGACACCTTGGCTCCCTTTAGATCTCTAATTTATTAATATAAATAAACTTACACAAGAAATATTTTTGAATTGGAATACGTCCACAATATGATACATTTTGATTTTTATCATACATGGTTGAAAAATCATATCTCTCATAGAAGATGCTGTAACAAAAAATATTACTAGACATTTCCAATTGCATTTTAAAAGAACTTCTTAACAATACCTTATACGATAGTATTGATGTACACGCAATAATTAAAAAAACTTTGAAGCACGACGAGTAGAACTCTCACTACGAACATCCCGTGTACATTTAAGCACTTATAAACATTCAAGGGTACATAGTATTTCTAATTGAACTATATATGTGTATATATATATATATATATATATATATATATATATATACATATACATATATGTATATATACATATATATATATATATATATATATATATATGTATATATATATATTACGAATTACAAATGAGAAAGGAGAGAGCAGAATCGATAAAACTGACTATTCATTGGGATGGAAAGTTATTGCCCGGTTTAAATATGACAGGTTCAAAAGAAGAACGCCTGCCAATTCTCATTTCATTCGGAGAAAAAGAACAACTTCTAGCAGTGCCAAAACTCGATAGTTCTACTGGCAAAGATCAAGCTGAAGCTGTTTTAAATGCCCTTCTGATTGGGATCTCAATGACAAGGTACAGATTATGTGCTGCGACACATCAGCTTCTGACACAGACGGCTTAAATGGGGCTTGTGTGCTCTTGGAGCAAAAATTAGAAAGGGAATTGTTACTTTTTGCTTGCCGCCATCATATGTATGAACTAGTACTGAAATGTGTGTTTGAATTAAAGATCCATCAAGTTACTAGCAGTCCCGATATCCCGTTATTTAAAAAAATTAGAGACAATTGGTAGAACGTTAATGCAACTGCTACCGAAACATGTACTGATTTCGTAAAGAAATATTTTTGTGAAACGATGATTAACGAACTTGTTAATTATTATAAAGAAGAACTACTGAAATCTATTATACGTGACGATTATCGGGAGTTGATTGAACTGTGTATAGTGTTTTTGGGGGGAGATAATGAAAAGAAATTTAAAATCAGTCCACCTAGCGCCATGCATCAGGCAAGATGGATGGCAAGAGATGGCAGATTGCAAGAAAGATACTTTAAAAAAAAAGTATCCTGAATCCTGAATTATATATCTTTTTCAATTTTATAAATAAATACATAACCTAAATTAATCTTCCACTGTTTTCTATTATAAAATATGTATTTTGATCATAACTAAGTCTTCTAAAACCATGCAACTAAGTCTTCCAAAACCGTTGTTTAGAAAAACAATGATGCCTTGTCGGCACGGGTTGCCATTGCCATATGACCATGAAATTTTGCACGAAGGTAGCCTTTAGTACTATAAAAAGAATTAGAGGGTATGCGTTACAATATTTAAAAGAAAAAAAAATCGGTGATATAAGGGACACTCTAATATATATATATATATATATATATATATATATATATATATATATATATATATATATATATATATATATATGTATATATGTATATATATATATATATATATATATATATATATATGTTTTTCACAGGCATAGTCGTCGCTATAATTTTTCTAAAACTTTTACTCAGACTTCTAAAACACTGCATTGTCATAATATTAGATTCACTAGTTTCGGTAATAAAGGGAAACTTTTTTTTGTTCATTTTCGATATATTCCTAAAGATATACTATTCAACCTATCTAATACTGCCTACCTCTGATTGGCTTTAAGAAATTGCTCTCGTAGTAATAAGTTCGTCGTATGTATTAAAGTATTTAAGTAAATATAATCAATAATAAAATTATGAAAAAAATAAATTCGAGATCCTTAAAAACCTGAACAACATCAGACACTATATACGGAATCTAAAAAAAATTAGAAGACTGCACTCTATAATTTCCATACAAATACTTCCAGTTTTAGCTATTAAGATATATGCGGGTTAATATGTTTTAGTACTGTTTCTGAGCGGTTTCTGAGGGAATCAGATGTGATAGACGAACACACAGACAGACACGTGAGTGATCTTCTAAGGTTTCTGTTTTTCTTTTGAGATGTGGAAACCTAAAGAAGAAAAAAGACTTTATTCGATACACTAGTATGGTGTTTTGTAAAGAAACTGGCCAATAGTCAATATTCAGTGGAGATATTACCTTACCTTCAGCTTTCCTACCCATCAAATTGTATACTTCTAATTTGAATGTCAAGTTCATTCATAGAAATTACTGAAAAATTCATAAAAGTTATGTATAAAAACATTGATAATTATAAATTGAAAATCAGTAAAAACAATGGACATAAACCGGTATATAAAATGATATAATAGATCAGATACGTATCTTAGAAGTTTTTGAATAATAGATTACACAAATTTGTTTTATCACTGCATTATACAAGTTGTTGTAAGGTAAGGATATAGTTAATAGGAAGTATTAAGTATTGTCTTTCACGAAGACCTCTGATAATCCAGGAAAACTATTTTGCAAAAATTCCTCGCTACTAATGGTAGAGCGGAGTCTTCGTTTCTTAGAAATAAGTGTATTTTCATTCCTTTTTTAATTTTTGGCAAACAAACAGACTCGTGAGTAATCTTAGATATTTAATATATATGTCTGTAATTTTACATTTGTGTTTTTTTATTAAAATACTCGGGCATGAGATAAAATAAATTTCTGAATCCAGCTTTAATAGGCTGAGATTATGTTTACAGTACCTTATCATGAATGTCTACACCGCTTACTGAAATACTAATACAATACTGTTTATACTACCTTAGACCTAAATAAGATGAAATTATGAATAATTACAGCAATACAGCAGAAAGTCTGACGTAATTATTACAATGGAGTAGAAATTTAATGTAAATGAGGTGATTAAAGAATATTAATATCAAAAGGTTGCTTTGAGTTGCTTTGCTATTGTATTGGAAATTAGATAAGATTACCTCTGCTTAATTCGGTCGTTAACCTTGAAGCTAGTGGCTGATATTAAGGAGCTTAAGAGTAAGTGCAATAATTTAGTAGAGTTTGATCTTGCACGGTTTAACTTGAATACTTAAAGAAATAGGGTAAAAAAATAATGCAAATTGCAACGTGATTACATGTAAAATGTAGCTACCTCCCGTTTTTGGGGTTCCGTAGTGAAACAAATAATCCTTATAATTTCGTTATGTTCAGTCTTTAGTCATTCCATTTGTCTGTCACAATCTTACACTATCTACAATTTTAGATATGTGTACATGAGATGTTACAAGCGGAAGTTTCATAAAGATATTTCAGTGAAGCCAAATGCTGATTGATTTTTCAAAGTATATTCCTAACATTTGAAATGGAGGCGAATTATTTTTCCATGCTCCTCACTGAGTTGGGTATCATCAGACAGGTGTTTTAAAATAATATTAATGTTCTGCTTACTATCTTTCATTTATAAACCCCATTTATGGATATTGAGTTTCATAGTAAATATTAAGTTCAAGGGCTATGCGCCTCTAATTTTAATAGAAAAGCCGACTGTGCCATGTAAACTGTCACCTCCTCAGTTACAGTAGCTCTACCCATTAGTTTTCACACACAAATATTAACCAGAACTGAGAACTTGTCGATTAAAATTAAATATTAACTAGTGAATTTTATTTTTAATTAAACGAAATTGAAGCTCACTCTGTGCGCACTACCACTTTTAACCACTCGTACATGGAAGTTGGCTTTGAGACAAGAAATAAAAAGCTGCTATAAAACTAGAATTTAAATTAGAATTAGAATAAAAGTTAGTAGTCTTTTCGATCCCAGTTATGTTATAGCCGGAGCACACTAATCACTATCACATAACTTAATTTCTTTTGTACATTAATGAGATTTATACAAGCTCTTTTGTCCTTAAAGTCTCTATTTAAAGCATGAGTCAGAGCAGAAAAGAATTTCTCTTTAACTGTGGTTGAGCTAGCAGCAAATTTGTTTTTTTTAAAAGGCTGTTCAACCACGTACACACATTGGGCCAAGCAAAATTAAAGGTATATTTATCTAAATAGTGTAACCTAAATATTCAATCGAAACCACGTCCGAAATGTAAGACCGACAGGAGAGCGATGACCTGGTAATTTTCAGCCGATTTCAGTTCTTACAAAATTAATATGAACTGATGTGACAGTTACGAGGAATGTATATTGTCAATATTGCGTGATAAGGCGATCACTCATAGCTTAATGGACTTTATAAAAGATGTAGGAGCCATAAACTGAAAATTCATAACGTCATCATTCTCATTCATAATGTTCATTGGATAATATTCCTTAGATAATGACAATGGTTTTGTGCATTTTTCATACTTTTTTTACTATTGTAACCGTTTAGTAACACTATGTGGGAAAAATAACTGTCACTGTTTTGAAATTTAAAGCGATATCCAAAGCGATGTTCGTTTTGAAGTAAATATAATATATTCAAGGTTGGCATCGTTACAGTTTCTTAAATAATAATCTAATACTAAAATAAAGACGACGACAGAGCGATTTAATATAATAAGATTTAATATTATTCAATTACTTCAGTTAAATTAATTTTCCGCACTCAGTTAAATATAATTTCTAATTCAATATTGTATGGTATATATTAGGAAATTATTTATATTTTTAGACTAAATCTGCCTACGATGGCTGGTGGTGCTAGGGCGGATATAGTAAGACGAGCGGACGTACTTAGTGAAAGCGCGTACTGTTTTTGGAGTCTTTCGTTCTCGTGTCAGTTTTGGATTTAATAGAGAAATATCATTATAGATTAAATTTCATAAATTTCCACATTTATTAAATTTAGATATTTATAAATGAAAACAGAATTAACTTAAACGATAGGAAGCTATCATAATAAAGAGACGCTTTATTGTTTTAGTTAATTCTGCTTTTATTAATAAACATCTATTACGTTTGATGGTATAATTAAAGAAATTTAATCTACTTATAATGGAATACTATCTCATCCCAAGGCAAATTATTACATGAAATAAGTTATTTTACTTTCTTAGCTAAAATATTTTTGTGGTGTTTTTAAGTACATTTTTCCACATTTAGCACAATAATATATTAGTATTTGAATGGACAACAATTATTAATAAAAACTTGTGCGATGTTTAAAAACAAATGGCCTACAATAATGAGTGGTTTAAAATTATTTGTCGTCTATTGCTTTCCTCGATTTATAACCTGAAATCTTTAAGCGTTGATTTCAAAATATATAATTCATAATTTTTTTAATATATTTAAGACTTGAACGCAAACAAAATGAAGTCAAACGTTGGCGCCCTCATTCCAGGAATATGGTTATACACTAGTTTCAATGCAAAATAAATACGTCGATGAGGTAGAACAGCATTCAATAAATTCATATGAAATTTAACCAGATAGACTTTGCATTAATCTTTAAGAAAAAAACTAACCAAGCACAAAGCGATTTTGTGCGATTAATATTCGGTACCAAAGTGCATAAAGGCATTTTGAGTCTACAGGTTTGATGCAATCGGTGTTATAATAACCTTAAAATATTTAGGTATATTTAGGATGGTCATCGGACGCCATCACTAAGGAAAACATCAAGCTAGTAGACATACTGGAAAAGAGCTAAGGTATTTGTAGCAATAAATAGTGTCGAAAATTATATTTTTTCTGGCTCTTGAAGAGCAATGTATGAAGTATTATATCGAGTTTTTGTCCCTTTGTGAAGATCAACAGGCAGACATTTTAGACGTCATTGTTGTAGAGGTAAAACTGTGCTCCTTAACAATGATCTTTTGTGAAGAGATGAATCAAAGAGATGACGTTATCCGAGCTCAACTTAATTCGAGAAAGAAAAACAGTACTATCACGGAAACAAATACATTAATTTTTTTTGGCGATTCTGTATTTGATGACCTTAAGGAATTTAACATTATAGTGACTAGCGACTATTGAGCTCGTCATATATCAGTTAAGGGACGTTACCAGAGAATAAGCTACCACGCGGAGTGTTGTTGCTGCACGACGATGCATCTTTCATACCTCTGTTTTTGCCAAAGCTTTGTAGAACTCGATCACACACTCTATGGCACTGACCTAACACGAAGTAGCTGATCTCTGTTCTACTAATTGAAATCCTATTTTAGAAGAAAGAAATTTAACAGGGATGATCATTCGAAGTCAGTTGATCTAGCACATTTCGGGCTAAATTTCAAATATTTAAATTAATAAAGCTGTGTGAGAAATGTATTGAAATAAATGGATTACTAAAAAATTATAAGAGTTATTTGTATTAACACTAAATACATATAGCTCAGTCCGGAAACTTTTCAACTTTGCAAGTTAAGGAATTTATTTCTTCATTTTTTTTTTAATATCCCATAACAGAGGCAAATAATTTGGTTGTATTTTAGTGTGGGAAAAAAAACATTATTCGTGACACTTTTGGTTAATATAAACAACTTTTTTTATATTAACCAAAATAATTTAATATAAACTCTTTTTCAACAACGTTTGCGCAATTATTTGTTAATTCTTCAAATTTTTCTGCTTAATTGTTTTGGAAATTGACTCCAAAATAATTGTGCAAAAAACAGAGATTTTTTAAAATGTTATTAACATATTTGTATTTAATAATAAAAAATAAAATATATGTAAACATATATATATATATATATATATATACATATACATATATATATGTATATATATATATATATATATATACATATACATATATATATATATATATATATATATTTATGAAAACACAGTCCATTGGTTATTCATTTGATATTAAATAGAAAGTTTTTTGTGTTTTCCATCGTTCCTCAAAATGGTCTCCTAATTAGAAATTTAACTTTATTTACGTAGCGCCTGTAACAGAGTTACTATTTCTTAATAATATGAAATATATTGAATATGGAATATATTGCTGTCTATGTTAAATGATTTCCTAGAAAAATGTTCGTAATACCTTTCACATCTTAAACAGAGGGCATTCCATATATATATAATCAATTTTTATAATTTTGTTACTGAACCCTAAAAAAAAGACCAGGAAAAATTTATGTCATTTAAACTAATATACGAATTTTTTTTTAAATCATTTAACACCAAAAATGATTAGTTATGTAATTGCAGATTTACAACATCGTAAATATGTGGTTATTTTACCAGATCAAATAAATATAACTGTAAAAAAATGCATAAATTTTCTTTTAACCATACATACCGAAAAATATTAATCGCCTGCAACTCAGTACACGTGACAGAAATGAAACTTTTTTGACTATCCAAACCTCGATTTATAACTATTTAGTAAGAGATAGAACGGTGGAGAGAGAGAGAGAGAGAATATAGTGTAAGTCCATAGATTTTACAAAATTCATATAAGAAGATTTTAATGCTATACATTCAGACATATCAATAAAATATCATTACAAATCGATGTAAATATTTAATAAAATCTTCACATAAATTGACATGGACAATTTTCAGTTAAAAAATAGACGCGATACCAGTATCAGAACATGGCTAAATGAGACTGAAGGAAATCGGTATGTATTGCTCCTGCCATAAATTATATTTACAACTATATGAACGAGTTCATTGCGGATTTATTAATAAGTTAAATACATATGTTTTAAGTTTTGCAATATGTAAAGTACACGCAACATGAATAAAAAATTAATTATAAATACGTTATAAAAACATTGCATAATAAATGTTGTGACTTTGTCTCTCATTGTGCCCAAAAAGTTACACTTCACAATATTATGTGTGATGATTTATTACCAAATCTATGTTATTTTCTTCATTACATTCACCTTAATCTATATTTTGTATAAACTTTGCGCAAATATTTATTGTAACATAGATACCCTATAAAATATTTTACAAATAAAGTAAGTATATATAAACATTAAAGTAAAAATGTTCCTAAGTAGTATCGAGATGAAATTATATGGTGCAAAATGAAATTGGGATATGATGATATTCGAACATAACATTAATTTTCATTATAAAAGTTGATACAGAAAACAACGACATGTTTTATTTTACGCTGCAATTTTTATCAGACTATAAAAATAACTATTTGTATAACCAGGCTATATAAGCTAGTCCGATAATTAAAACTATACTTTCAAATTCAGATTCATAAATGAATTCATCATATTATATTTTCCGAACATAAGAAAAAACACAAAATGAACCGTCGTAACGAATATACATTATCCAGTTTCCTTTTATTCTAAATCAAGTACAACTTTAGATGATGAAATAGCATAAAAGGTGAAACGCTACACTTTTCTGAAAATATTCTTTGCACACTATAACACGAAATTCACCGTAATACCTGCCCTTTGGTCATGCAAGTCTGATATTCATCAGGCACGGATTCCATAATAGACATTAATAATTTTATCGATAA
The DNA here is from genome assembly GCA_039881145.1 of Druceiella hillmani. Lineage (NCBI taxonomy): Eukaryota > Metazoa > Arthropoda > Insecta > Lepidoptera > Hepialidae > Druceiella > Druceiella hillmani. The sequence continues at coordinate 47,071,579 of JAYKKI010000001.1, read as the reverse complement.
TAAATATCAAATTATTGTGTTGTCGCTAACAAAATTTTTAACGTTGTATAGAGTGACAGTGTAGCTATTTACATAATTAAGTCACAAGTGTTTCGATTATCATAAGGTAATATATTAGCTATAATGAAATTGAATTAGAAGCGTATAGTCAAGCTACTGTTCGCTTTAGGTGTCTATTCACTGATGAGAACATATTTTTATGATGAAAGTAAAATTGGTTATTTTTCATTTGATGCGACTATAGAAAGTTAATTTTCGAATAATAGAAAGGCGATGTAAAAATAATAGAAATTCGAATAATAGAAAAGCGATATAAAAAATAGTTTATGGAGCATATAAGTAATAATTAAAATACTAATTTAAGAGTTATGCCACGTGAAAAATATGAAAAAAAACCACGAGTAGTTATATGTAATGGGTGTAGTAGTGCGACTTGCGTACGAGTGTTCCATGATCATTTTTAGTATTATAAATTTATGTCGCTTATTCTTCAAAAATGCATATGTTTTTGAATTAATCATAACTATAGTAACCCATACAAAAAGACATGTTAGAGATTAAACCAAAACTAGATAGTTTTGTTTTTATTAAACTCATATTCTTTCTAATTATTAAACATTGTAATATTATATATTCTGTCTTTCCATATCTTTCGTATAAAGTTTTTTTTTCATTTCAAGATAAGGCGTAGTCTGAATTAACATATTCTAATTATATAATTATATAATACGCTCCCTGAAATAATTTTTCGTTTTCTTCCAGTAATTTTATACTTTTCTTAAAATCATGAAATTCAACTCATTCTATAATATAATACTAATAAAATTATTAATTTGACTAGGAGTTCTACGTTAGGACTTTTTATAACTATAATTATCTGACCATTTGTATAATATCTGTCTTTTATTTATGTCTCCTTTTTTAGACTTCATCTTTCGCTTGAATATTTTCGTTTCGAATTTTACATAATTTTTCAGTATTTAATTGAGCGTATATATAAACACACACACACACACATACATATATATATATATATATATATATATACATTATATATATATATATATATATATATATATATATATATATATATATATATACGCGTGTGTGTGTGTGTTTTTATAGAGGTAGGAAAATACTTTTATGTATCATCAGGGCTAGATGTTCTGCCTGGTATGTCGAACTCGGATATTCCCATACTGACTAAAAACCTCCTCTATTTTTGGACTTTGTTTCTCCCGCAGAACTGCCTTGAGGTATTACTTCACAGGGGGAAGATCTAGCTGAAACTCTTCCTTCATATACTTGAAATAATTACTTCTTTCCTTTTAATAGTTGATATTTTTGCTGGCTTCCATTTTATGCGATGGAGATATTGGAGGATCTCTGATACAAATAAGTTGGTTGCCTCCCAGGCTGCCTTCGATGAAAGCATCGCTTTGACTAAGGGCTCTGGCCGAATTTCCGATTCGAGGACTGTTTCAAGAGTATTGCGTAATGAGTTGAAACGGGGGTACGCATAGAACATGTGCTCCGCATCTTCATTGACTCCGAGGTAGAATGGGCACTCCGGGGAAACTTCATGTTTAATCCGATGAAGATATGTTCGAAAGCACCTATGTACTGAGACATTTACATCAGGAGTAGTTAACCTCGCCGTGATTGCGGTTTAGCCAGTGGTATAAGGCGATATGTTCACCTGCCCTTTATTGTGACATCCCACAGCACTTGCCATCGACTTACGCTGGTTTGCCGTTCTTCTGTTCTGAGCTCCTGAAAACTCAAAGCAGCTGATCCCTTATGCCAGTAAAGGGCTTGTCATTCCTCAGCTAGTATATCGATGGGCAGCATCTCGGAAAAAACGCACACTGTGATCTCGGATACTGCGCGGAAAATACTGGCAACTCTCAGTGCACTCAGCCTACATACTGGCATACTAGCCTACATACTATTTTCCTCCGGGACTTCTAGTTTTTAAGGCTATAAGCCTAAATGGAGATTCCATATGTAGGCACTGACGTAATTACTGATGACAGTAATGCCCTACTCTCCTGTTTCGGGCCTCCTATGATAGGTATAAGTCGTGATAAGGATACTCTCAATACCGATGCTTTGGCACCCACGTGGTCTACCTGCTGCTTGAAGTTGAGTTGGGCATCGATCATCACTCCCAAATAACGAAAAAATGGTTGTGACGTGATTTCATGCTTTCCGACTTTCAGCGTGATGTTTTCTACCTACTTTCTACAGGTTATGAGCACTGCTTCGATCTTGTGCGCTGTCAATTCCACTTCCCCCCCCCCTTTCGTCCACTGGCTGATCCTCTCGCAAGTAATGTCGAAGGCGAGATTTATATCTTTGACATGTTTCACAACGATCACTATGGCCACGTCGTCTACATATGCCATGAGCTTGACCTTTCTCGATAATGTCACTTTCAACAGCCCGTTGTACATAATGTTCAACAAGAAGCGACCCAACACAGAGTCCTGAGGCACACCTCCGGTGATTCTATGTTCCTTCGGACCGGTCTTTTTATCTTATTCGAAGAGTCTATCCGTAAAGAAGCTTGCTACCATCTGGCAAAGGTATGTTGGTACGTTCTTCTTCTTGAAGGCCTTCAAAATACAGTCTCACTTAGCGGAGTTAAACGCATTCTTGACGTCAAACGTGACCACCAAGCAATACTTCTTTGCACCTCCTTTCCATCTGGTTCCTGCGATCGCGTCCCTGGTTGTGTCAATAATTAGGTTAATCGCATCTAAGGTTGAACGTCCTTTCCGAAAGCCGTATTGATTGCCGGCGAACAGCGATTCGACTGCTATATCAATTCTTCTGTGAACTATACGTTCCAGTATTTTGCCAGCTGTATACAGTATGCAGAGCGGGCAGTAGGATGTTGGCTCGTCCGGTGGGTCCTTCCCTTTATGAGGAGCACTAACCTCTGCATTCATTCAACATTTTTACGTAATCTCCCTGATCACTGTATTCAGCCTTCGGCGTGCCCTCTCGTGCTCTGCAACCAGTTCCACAGAGTTCGTCTCCACCTGACTCGCTACGATGCCCTTCTCCTTCTGAGGTACCCTTTGCGGAGGGCGCTGATATCTTCAATCCACCAGTGCATCGACGGATGCTGGTTAGCGCCACGTTTTTGAGGCACGCTAACCTTACCGGCTTTTGCAATCTTCTTCATCAGGACTTCTGCCTTCTTTTCGGCATATCGACAACTGATTGGATCCTTATCCAGGGCTACCATAAACGCGGTCTCATCTAAATGTCTTCCAACCAACTGCGTTAGTTAGTCGGTGTGTTCTTTTACCATTATGGCCGGCAGCGCTTCCCCTCGTACATTAGTCTCTTTGCTTCTCTAATTAACTGCCCAGGAGTTGAAGTCCCCATCGATTGACACGGGAGAGTGCTGCTTCTCGTCCTTGGTCAGCCGATGAAGGAAGTCCATGAAGTCATATGGGCGGAGCGTAGAAGCTCTATAAGTGGATACCGTCCACCTTTGCGACTACAACACCAGCAGCCGCAGGACCAGATGACGGCTTTGGCAACGTTATCCGTTTCCCAGGGTTGAATAGTTAGGTTAGGTTACGTGCTCCGATATTAGTGCCACATCTGGTTTCAGTTCCCGCACGGTCATGCGCGACCTCACAATGCTTAAGGTTAAGTTGGAGTATCTCTATTTTTGTTTGCCTTTTATCTCCTGAAGTACCCCTCGATAGATTGGGCATCTGCTGGTACCAGAAACGTGATCCGTGTTGCATTTTTCGACGTATAAAGCACATCAGGAGCCTCTTTCTGATACTTAACTGCTTTATACCCTCCTTCTCCATACTTAATGCAATGTTTGGATCGATCCACCTCACTTTTACACTAATGGGAGAGATGGCCATAATACCAGCATTTGAAACACTTGATTAGTCTCTATACTGCTCTTATTCGGCAATTGACCCAGTCGATCCTAATCGTGCCGTGTTCGCCGAGTATCTTCTCCGCTATTGGTACTGCCAGTGTTACTAAGGCAGTCTGGATACCTCTATAGGCCTTACGCAATGACTTGATTGCATCCTTCGTGATTTGAGACTCTTCTTTAGCCGCTTTTTCGTAAGGCTGTAAGGTTATCTTGTCCTTTGTCGCAAGTGTTGTCGTGATTTCGTATTTTGAGGTGATCTCTTATTGATGGCCTTGGCGTCATTTTTGAGGAGGTCTGCAATAGTTTTTTGAAGCCCTTGGCCTTCATCAGTGTTCTGCCTAGTAAGTAAAATCACCAGGTCTCCGACAGATGTCTTGTGGATCTTGCCAAATGTGTAACGGGCCGGGTCGTCAGAGACGCTCATCTTGACTCGTGTAAGAATCTCCGCATACTTCTACTTTTCCTTTTGTCGGATGATACATTTGGTTTAGTCGCTGATCTTCGTGATCTATTCCTCTTAGGCTGATGCAAAGGCTGCTTTACAGTTTGCTCTATGCGTTACTATTTCTCGTTCTTTGTTGATTGGACCAGGTGCATATCTGTTGTCTTCACAATGTCGGAGTGCTGTGTTACCTTCTCGCCAAGTGTGGTTGGTCCACCTTCCTCTTTGTTTACGAGGCGCAGTGTTTCCTCCGTTCTGGGTAGGAGCAGTCTCCCTTCCCTCTTTCTCTTCGTCTGACTATTTGTCGTCTCCCGTGACGTCAGCTGCTTCCTCTTGGTCTGTCGACTGTCACGTCCTCGGTTAGTAGTTGAATCACGGTCCGCATCACCCACGATGTCTACTTCCATCTCCATCTCAGCGATTGATTGAGCATAGGATAGCAGTGATTTGTAAGCATCCTTTGACACCAAGCCGAAAGGGCGCTGCTACTTGCTTCACGTGTCATCTTTCAATGACTTCAACCTCCTAAAGGCTGTAACTATACTGGCCACCTTGGTCTTTATCTCCTTATCAACCTTTGCTTTCGGGTCAACGAAACTTTTCAGCTCGGTGATAAGCTGCTCGAGACAATCCCATGCTTCTGTCCTATTCATGTCAGCACTTGCGTCCAAAGCTGCTTGTTGATCATCATTTTTTTTATTAGTTTCTCCATATCATTCCACGAATATCTAGGGAAATTTCGGTACACTCCAACAGAGCCCCGGCTGCTGAAGTACCTCTACATACTTTTGGGGTGGGACCTTGTACCCAGGGGAATGGTTTGCGATGCCGTATCGTCGACGCCATGCAGTCCTTGGCATGGTATCTTGACACCTTGACTTGGGATTTTTTTTCCACTGAAGCCACTTTATTTCACTCCTACTACTATACTAACAATAATAAAAACGTCATATTCTATTTCTTTTGTTTCAATTAAACTTCAGTAATGAAATTAATTCATTTATTGTAGTGAATTGCTAACTGTTATAAGTATCAGAAGAATATTAAACAATAATGCTAAGCAGTTTCACATCGTGTTGTCTATTAACTATTTATGAAAAGGAAGTTTTTATGATGACAGATTTATATTTTCATAATTTAGATATAATAATATTTCGTATTCCAAAAGAGATTAATAATTTGTACCTAATGAATTCTTTTGCTTTTCAAAGGAGAAGGTCAGAGCAGCATCGAATACTTTACAACTAAATCATATAATGTTTACATACTTTTTATTTATATACTTTTTTTAGTTTCAAATATTTAACTTACTTACTTACGCTTTATTCATGTGTACAGTTTAAACAACTTACGCTATACTCCGTTTAATAATTTTAGTAACGAATTTTATTACAGCTACTGGGCGGACGTAATAGATAAAGGGACGGCAAAGCTCCTTCCGGGGCAAAGTATTTTCGAGAGAATTTTCCTCAAGTCCATCCGCTTTCAACGTAACTATCATCAAGGGCACCGGTGCTATCTGATCCTCTACGTAGCACACAATTGACAAAAGAACTTTGCGATGGTCTGCTTTATATTCCAATTTAACTCGACAACTTTTTCAATATAAGTTGAATTATTATTTTATTTTGAAGTTGAGATGAAATTGTGAGATAGAGTTACAGGTTTATTATATATAATGAATTGGGCATATATTATATGTAGGTAAAAGTCAACCGGAAATAGTAACGAAACATGGAAATTTATATATACGTCCGACGGATTTTGCGAAAGAACATCAAATTATGTAAAATATCTCCCTTTCGTGAAGTAGTAATTTGTATGAATTGCGTACAGTTAATATGTGTATAATAAAGATACTGACCCATTATTTATAATATCATATACTGAAGTTAATATCCTTGACCTACTTCATTCCTTATTATCATCTTTTGTTATAACCTATTTTATTTCTATCTCATTTTTTGAGTTTGGTGCTCCATGACAAGACTACGAGTAAAACGGAAAATCATTCACGTGCCAATCCACCTATCAACCATGTTTCGGACGTTCAACTTGGAAAATTGAAATGTAGTATTGTGTTAAATCATATTAATTTGCAAATATCCCAAAACCAATACTCTGAAATATTTAATAGGAAATATTTAAGTGAAAAAATTAATTGTGTAATTTTTTTTCATTTAAATTTCCTATGGATATTGAAAAGATTAAAATAAAATCATTCTGTAAAATAAGAAATTAAAGAACGTATTATATAACGTCTATTTACTGGTGAAATAATTTTTAAAATTTATTGGGTAGTTTTGGAAATTACCTCGAACTTACAAAGTCACAAACTTTTATTTCTTGATTTCATTAGTGTAAATAAACAAAACACTTCTTTTCTTATTCAGGGTTATAGATTCGCTAGGTATATAGATCGCGTGGTTTAAAATGTCGACGGATTAAAGTGAAATTTCCAAAGCTATCTAATATGATAATGAAAATGTTTCTGTAGTTGTTTTCATCTCGGAAAAATGTTGACGGAAATTAACCAAAATTATTTTATTTGAAAATTCTAATCAAATATATAACTTTTTCACTTTTTTAAAACTCGCGGTTGAACAATTAGGGGGTCGGTGGATATTGCATTTTATGTTGATGCACAATATCACGCAAATGGAGATGAGAATTTAAAAATGATAGTAGATGGGATAGGAAATAATAAATGGTAAATATAGGACTTTTATATTCAATGGCATCCCAATAGATAGAATGTGTGAAAAAAATTTACTATTCGCATTCTTTGCAGCTTGTTAAATTCATTGGAATATATATATATATATATATATATATATATATATATATATATATATATATGTATATATATATATATGTATATATATATATATATATATATATATATATATATCTATATATATTACATAAATTTCAAAAAGCAATACAATAAAAGCAATTTACTAATAATACGCGTTTGATAGAAATGAAAGGTTACCTGAGTTACCTGGTTATCACAATAAGCTAAGGTACATAGCTCAAAAAGATCATGAAATTATACCAGAAGCGAGATATAATTATTAGTTTACATAATATGGTATTACAATTATGTCGTTGAATAAAACGTACTGTCTATAAGAAAAAATTATTGAATTGTTATGGAATAAAATTAAAATATAAGAAGAAGAAAAATGTTTTTGGAGATATAACTCTGAAACGTCTTAAAGAAATTGCATTATTTTCTAGAATGTATGTTGAAGGAAACATGAAAGGAAATATTTCATAGGATATATTTATAAGTTACCAAGAAGAATATTTTAAGATTTGATTGACATGAGTGACCATAAAGAATTTTTCAAACGATGTTGAATTGACTCAAACTTTACTGTGAACTAAGTCACATTTCCATATTACTGTGAAATCCATATTCCATATTACTGTCATAATGCCTTTACTGTGAAATAGTCACATTTCTATATTAAAATAAATGAATCTTCATTTCTCATTTTGGTTTGCTTTTGTATTATCTAAACAATAGTTTTAAAAATTTATATTTCAATAATCGACATTTTATTTAATTAGCAATGGTATCCCAGCTCAAACCTTGTTTATGAGTAATTAATAGAATAAAAAACGACAAGTGAAAATAAAGAGGCCACAGGGGTAATTTGAAACAAAATTTAAAAACAATTGGTAGGATTTCTTTTTAAAGTAGTTAAGTTTTAGTAAATATAGTTATATTTTTATGAAAAACTTGAAATAGTTTTTGTTTTCCTAAAGATTATTTATTAAGAAGAACATGTATTTATTATATATTTGGAATAATAGTTACTTAGTTTTTATTGTAGTTTTGCCAATTCTGCCTTTGTTTGGTATAAAGATTATTAAGAAAGATGAGAATGTGGTCGAATCATAAAGAAATTATTGGAGAAATGAAGATTTATATAGTGACCGAAATATTTTAAGAGATCGAGGAAATTCAAAGAGTGAAATATCACCCAAGACGATTGTATAGCAGGGTTATAGATCGAGTGGTTTTGTAATTGTTACTACATGTAGGCGATTACTTCTTGTTACCTATGTTATATATTCATGTTATACAACTTCGGTATTAATTTTATGACATAATATTTTGGCTCTGAAAAATTGTTTTTAATTCGTGACTGATTGGAAACACTTTGGATTCTTTGAGTGTAGTTTTTTTTTATAAAACTGTTACTTTTTTAGTTACATTGTATATGCCTATCCACTATGGAACATTTCATCAGGGAATACACCGAATATTTAGATCTTGATGATGGTCAGTTGTATGCCTACAGGGAATTTATATGCGACGGTTTCTGTTTATTTAGCGCTAATTCTTATTCTGTATACAAATAAACAATTAGCACTAACAAATTCTAGAGTCAGATTAAACATTAGAGCAGGTTTATACCTGTAATAAAAGCGGTCCAAATTATCCCAACAAAGAAGTTTAGGAGATACAAGAGAATAGTATAGTAAAAGGGCGATTTGATAATGGCCTTATTGGGGAGTACTCGGGAAGTAACATTAGCGAGTATTAAATTTTGCGCCGCTGCAAGTCAATTTATAGGAAAATCTTAAATGGTGTCCTGAGAACAAAAAGAAGGCTATAAAGCTTACTAATAAGTGCAATAACGGCTTTATGTAATTCAATCATAGTACCCTAAATGTGAGGCATATACTACAACTACACACAATAACTAGGAACTTAGGTTTAACAATGTCCTGTCCATGGGGTCAACGAGGGCATTGTTGAAAGGAAGTATACAAGCTCACGTGCCTTATACATGTCGCCATTATCGCGCCTCACTTCGCGTTTTTAGGGTCAAGGCGCTTGATGGCGTCATTTATGTAATTTTGACTCCAATTAAGACACAAATTGTTTTTGCATTCAATCGATCGAAAAGTACCTGTTTACACGATTGCCTTTAATAATATTTGAAAATAGTAGAGTCAATAAAACTTAAAAAATTATGAATGTGTAATGCGGCTGACTATTACTAAATTTAAATACGCTGCAAATTAAGTAATTGTAGAACACAATATTAACATATTAATTCGTTTTGTCGTCGTATTTATATTAGAATTAGATGATCAAATATAACGCTAAGATTGAGAAGGCTGAGTGCTACCTCAAATGTGTCAAAATTATTTGGATACTCGCTTGGGTTTAATAATCTTACCTACAGTTAATTTTGAGACTCGATTATAACTTGAAAAAATTTCTTTGTAAAATATTTTGTTATCATGTAACTACATTGCATATTTTGGTAAGGAACTATGTGAAATATTGCTTCATAATGCACAATGTAACAGTTTAATTATCACCAATCCATATCATTGTTTTTATTTTCAAATGTCAACAAAGTTTTATAGCATTGTATTTAAAAATAAAAAGAAACTTCGCAGAAAATTTTTACTTGCCACAAAAACCAATATTGGATCATCATGAAATGTTATAAATTTTCATCATTTCTTTATTTATTGTAAACAATATCTACCTAGTTGTAACTTTACGTTATCTTCTATCGAGATGGGGTAAAAAGTAACACATTGCGTTTTCTCAACGAAAAGCAGCCCGATGTATTATTTTGATAATTACGAGTATTTTGTTTGCAAACTGATTCATTTAATTTTCCTAAACAAATTTTGTTTGCCTAAGTTTGTATGAAAAAATACAATAACAGACAATAAACGAAAATAATGACCAAAATAAATACAACGAATACGACAATAATTAGAAATAGTGAGTGGATCACGAACAACATACTTCACGATCTCGACTTTAAAGTCGTAAATCGAACAGTAGAACAAGTCGAAGCGAGACAGTGCCTCCAATAAATTGAATTAAGTAAATTGAGCGTGCGAGCAATAGGGGATTTTAATCGGACCTTATATATGAAATAGTAGGCCTCTATATACTCATGCATAACATTTGGGAACAAAAAATAACACCAATGTCAGTGCCCATATTTTGTGAATGTGACCAATTGATGTTATAAACCATTTTAGGGCAAAATGCTGCTGTTTTTAACTGATGATATTCGTGGTTTTTAAAGCAGGGAATCGAATTAATGTTTTCTCTATTCTCTCTTATAAAAGAAAGTGAGTTACATCACACAGAATTCAAGTAACTGAATTCGTTACCAATTTACGATAAACGAAAGCGTTAAGCAGAGTCTTGACATAATTATTATTATGAACCCCTCAGGAAAGCCTCATGATAAACCTGAATATCCTTAATGCTGTTCTTCAAGTGTCAATAATGTGATAACGCAATAAGAGGTAGAAATCTATAACCACAGGCCAACAAAACAATCTATAACCGAGGTCACGAACATTAGAAACTTTTGCAAGTTTAAAACCTACTGATGCATACTCATCGTAATCGGAACTTCGAAACAAGGTCAATGACAACTTGCTTATATTGTACGCACTCAATTATATTAATGAAGTTTGTTGCTCAGAGTGTTGTAAGATACAGTTAACATCTTTCTGAAGGTGCTTGCAATCGTAACAATTATTTCCAGAAACAACTTTGGTGGACGGTTAACATTTTTCAATATTAACTATTAAGAACAGTTATATACGTTCATTCTGTCTATTTATAGCATTGCCCTGTTATTGACTTCAAAATATTATAAATTTATGCATAATTATTATTTTTCCCTTTATATATTTATACTTTCTTTATTTTATTTACGTTACTCACTCGTCCGTAATTAAAGGTTTCCATGTTGCATATTTTCGACAAGTCACTTTAAGCAATTTTCCATTTGTTATTGTGCCATGTGTTATATCATTCAGATGAGATTTAAATCGAGAGATAAAACTACCTAAAGTGGTGCTATTATTTATTAGAATTACACTTTTCCATTCTACTTTTTTAAATGCTCGTTTCTTATGGATTGTTTCGACATAAGAATTCGATTATATGACATAAAGTTATCGTTATCGATAGGATACTATCCTTCTGTGTATTTATTTCCGTTTACAATTTTATATCTAAATTCCATAGCTAACGTTATATAAATACAGTACGTAGAGGTATTCGTCCCATTTTTGAAAATATTTCTCGCACATATACCATATTATCGTCATATTACATTACATTTATTAAAATTTATATTCATATACTTTAACTTGCAGTCCATCGATAATTCAATATGTGGATTCGGTAAACATTTTACAATAAATTGAAAAATGTAGCATAATTTTTTCGTTTTTAAAATATATAAAATAACTACACGTATAAATATACGATATTTATTTTCATATTCCTTTAAAATTTTGTCTTATTTTTTTAATGACTCTTCGTTGCTTCAGGTAAATAATTATTAGAACATGAATTCAGAATAACTGGCTAACGATACACCTTATTATCAACCTAAAATAAAATACAACGATACACCTTATTATCAACCTAAAAGAAAATACAACAATTTTTCAATATTTTGACATTTTTTGCATTGATAACTTCAAAATTAATTATATTTAATATATGCATTAAGATGAAAAGAGTCTCCATATAAACATTTTTTTAGCATGAGGAATTTTTGGTTAGCTTACTATTTTTTGCTCACGGACCTGAACCAAATTGGTACAATTAAATAATATTGACTAAATATAAGTATGATTTTAACTCCGGAAAAATTCAGCGCTGACAATATTTGAGACCAAGTAACTTAAGATTATTAATATTTTGATATTACGTAGTTCCTGTATTAAGTATTGGATCATTTTGGCTACGTTAATAGCCTAGATAAGTAATGTTGTAATTAAGAATGAATTAAGCGAAATTTATAACTGGTTCGGATTAACTTAAGAAAATCAATTGCAAAGGAACTCGAACAAAACAAATAAATAGTAAAATTTTACTAGAAAATTAGGATTATTTTGTAAATAATACTTATTTATAATAATTTAAATTCAAATTTTAAATTCAACTATAGACTATACTTTTATATCAAATTGTAGTTAAGGTTGTTTTTAAGTTTAAGACTGAATCAAAATATAACCTGAATAGGAGTCAGGCTGTAGGATGAAGCATAGAAATTACCATTACTTTTTTTCAGGATTGACTGAATAAAGTAACGGAATTTTTATCTATACAAAAAAAGAAAGAAGTTAGTTAAAAATATTCTTACCGTCATTCTTTTATTTGTAGTCAATGAATACATATACAATATAATATGTATTTAACAAATAATACTATACAAAATTTTCGAATTATAAATTCTACAAATTTAAAAGTAAATATTGGGAATACCGATACATTTTATGTACATCACGAAAAGGCGACTTCATTCTGTAATAATTCATAAATTTACATAAACATGTACATTACATTTCTAAGGCGTTTGTTCATTTTTACTTTTGATTTATATGTCCCATTTTACGTTAGGTATACTCTTCATCTATCATAATTGCTCTTCAGTTTTTTTTTACTTTCTTTGGCTATATACGAAGCCAAATTCAAAATATTTTATTAAAATTAGGGTTTATTATTTGCTGCAAAGTTGGCTTTTCGAATACTTTATCTAATTACCGACAATTTTGATTGCTGTCAGTAATAATATTATAAATTTGAAACATGAAAAAAGTGAACCCAAATGATATTAATTAACAAATTTCAATAAATATATATTCGTACACCGGTATGTTGACATGCCTAATTTCTCATTACCTTTCAAATTATTATATGTGAAATGTTTCGAACCGTCATGTGTTGATTATGGAATTTATCAGCTGTTAAAGGTTATAAACCTGAAGATTTTTTTCTATTTCAGGACATATTTTTTTTTATTTGCTTACCATTATTTCAGCAATCCATCCTAGCTGACAATTCTTATTCATAAAACTCAAACGCTTTTCAATTCAGGACAAATGTAGTTTCATTTATAATATAGGGGACTCGCATCTTATAGCGTTATATTTAACAAGTCTTCATTTCTTCTTATTTCTTTTTTATATTTTTAAATATTGATTTTAGCGGTAAGTCGCAAGGAACTTGAACTACTTTCTCATATCATTTTCTATTCCTAAAAATTAAAACTTCGTTCAAATGATCCATACATTATTTTGTAAATCAAATCAACATCAATACTGACTTTGGTTATAGACTGTGCATTTATTTTATAATCACAATACATGATTATAAAAAACATTATCATTATTATATCGTAATACCTACAACTTGTACTGTTAATAAAATGGCAATTTTCTTAAAGTTCCTCTATTCCTGACGATGCCACAATTTTATATATCAAACGTGGGACGGAATAATCTTAAAGTATAGATGATTATGTCAGCTACTGAATGCTACCCGGCCCAGTAACACAATTTTATTTTTGTTGCGGATGCGATAAAAAAATAGACTATACTACGTCTGCAGTGCTATATGTTAGTATATTTTCTTCATGTCCTTCCGCTTCCACCATAACTACATCTGGACGTACCGATACTTTGAGATTCTCAGCGCGATGCTTTGTAGACAGAAAGAATTTCGAATGTCATGCGATTCTTAACTGCGGATTTCGCTCAACTCTCACTGGTTTCTTGCGTCGAGTGAACGTCAAATTGAACATAGATATAAATTTCAAAATGACAATAAAACAAAAAAGAAGAGGCGTAGCGTCCACGAAGGGATAAAACTTTTGGCATATAATAAAAACTAACTATACAATTTTAAGTAGGAAGACTGACATAACATGAAAAGACGTAATAATATAGTGACTTAACCAAAAAATTTGTTTGAAAAGTCTAATAATAATTATAACGAAAAACAAAATTAAATTAAACTTTCACATAAACTGTTTAAAAATAGAAAAGCAGTCAAAAAATACCTCCAGATAAATGAGGTAGAATATGTAAGTCAGGAAAAGTGGAAAATCATTTTGAATGTAACACTATACTAAATAGTAAGCCCTTACTTACTGTTTATGATAGCATAAAGTATTTTTCCTGATTTTGATTTATTCAAGGTATCCACGTTGAACACAATTTGTAAAACCAAGATTAGGTTAATATAATTCATTGTCAAAATGAAACTTGAACTTAATTCCTGATTATTATACCTTAGTCTGTATGCAATGTACTTACGTATATATGTATATATATATATATATATATATATATATATATATATACATATATATGACTACATAGAATAGTACAAAGGCTTGCATATTTGATTTGACTTAAATTTTTATCACCACCATATTAGAAATTAATATCAAATTTTACTACCGTCGCCGGTAAAGCGAGTGATTTTAAATGGTAATTCAAATATTTATTTACGTAATTCAATTTTAGCTATTTTAATTAAGAAATTCGCTATAATAAAATTGAAGCAGCAACGTGTAGTCGAAATTATTGTTGGAAAACAGAGTGCAGGTGATCGGTAATAGGAGTGAATACGATTAACTTTAGTTTTTACTCCAGTTTACCTCTACTTTCAACTTTAGGGTTTTACTCTATATCGTACCCATAATATGATCGTGAAATGAGGAATTCGCTTATTTTTGAGAAAAATGTTCTTTTAAGAATTTACAAACAAGACAATGCGAAAATACCCATAGTTACAAAATATGATGTAATGTTGTAAGTAATTAAACTATGAAATGAAATCTTAGAATAAGGTAATACAAAAATACCAAGCTGATTTTGCTACTGATGTGCGATTAAATTACAGAATAAGAAACATTTCACATAAAAGGCAAATTGTTAATAGTGGTGGATTAGATAAAAGGTAACATCGGTTGAGAAAACTTAATTTCTCTTTTTTTTAAAAGCTTTCAAACATGGACTTTTCTTATTTTTCGTTGACCCAAAGTTGTCATAAATATAATATTGTGCTGTTGCTGTTAACTTTGAAGCAAACAACCACTATATAAAGAATTTTGAAGGTCATGTAATTTTACCGTAATGTACATAAATGAAATTAAAAAAAAGAAGTGATGTTTAGTTACGAATCAAATGTTCCAATTTTTAAAACCTTGTAACATTCCAAATATATTATCTCTTTTCTGAAATTGATTCTGAATAATATTATCTCTTCGTACTCTTACTAATTTATTGTTTGTTATATCTATAAGAGGGCAGGAGATAGGAACGTCCTTATTGCCAATACGATGCTCGATTTCATAAAACATTTAGAAGCGAAATTTTATTAATATCGTAGAGCCAATGCGTTGGAAAAGTAAACTGTATAACTCCATCTGGTGGCGTTATTTTTCTGATGCATTTCTCTGACGTAAATTTATTTCCGCCGTGCATCCGGTCATGTCGTAACTATCCGACCCTCCGTACGATGTACGGGGAAATTTTGTGATGACATAAGATTACTTTGTTGCGGATTTGGCCAGACTGTTGTCAAATCGATATGTTAGTTTCAATGTCGGAGGAAAATGGTGAAAAAGGGTTATCCGCTTGGCATTTGTGACTTAATTGGGATATTTTGTTTATTTGCGAAAACGAGATTCAATGTGGAGCGAAAGTACGAAGTATTTTATTTTGTTCGCTTCCCGAAACATTTTGTAAACTATTTCACTTATACGTACATTTTAAAAGGAAACAATTCTACAGATTTATATATTTGTATATCTTATTATGTTTATAGAAAGTAAGAGAGTGAGTTAATTTTGACGTAATTGATATATTCTCTTCTTAGTATTTATTATCTTTCTTTAATATATTTTTAAATGAATCATAATTGTCTAATATTACATATGCAAAAGTTTGAATGCGTGGACGTTTATTACTCTAAAACTCCACATTTCCGAATTCATTTGATTTGATTAATTGAACGGAACTACACGAAATTCGGCATATAGATAGCTGGTGTAAGATAGATTAAAATACAGTTTCTGTGGAATAACATCAAATTGTTATAATGTTCATTATGTTACCAGTTTATTACGTAAGATTATCTATAATTCAAATTTCATAGATTTATTTTTGGCGTGACAGACACTATATGAATCAAACGCGGTTTCCGTGGGATGCCATACAATACTTTCTCCCTTTTATAACCCGATTACAATATTATTACTGAGCGAGAACCGATCTTGAAAAATTGTAGGAGAAATAAATTATAGGCTGCATCCACATGAGGGCCACATCAGTACAGTCAACGGTACCTAGTCACAAAGAGAAACCAGTAATATTATAAATAAAAAAGTTAAGTCGTTTATTAGTTTTTTTGTTACTTAGTAATTCTGTAACTAACCAACTAATTACTACCAAAACTGACACACACACATATGTAAATATATATATATATATATATATATATATATATATATATATATATAAATATATGTGTGTATATATATATATATATATATATATATATATATATATATATATATTAGGGTGTCCCAGGCTACAAGGGAGAATTTTTTTTTTCAAATTTCGAAAAGCATACCCACTCTATTGTTTTTTACATTTGACTCCAAAAAATATTAATTATTATTGCCATCGGATAACTATAACCCGTACCGACTTGACGTTAAAGTTGAATTTTATAAAAGTTAGTATGGAAGCTGTAGGATAATTGTAAAGTTTGTTTATTTTCAGTAAAAAACACATATGTTTAATATTTATTTATTGTAAAAGACAAATTAATCAATAAATTTTCTTTTCAAAGTTAGCTTTTTACAATCAGGATATTTTTCTGTGTTCTTGGACGCAACGTAATAAAAATTTCTTTTGCTCGTAATAAAAACGTAATAAAAATTGCTTTTGCTTTGAACAGTGATTAAGCCATGAAAGTCTTGCATTAATTTAACCGCTCTTTCTGCCGTATAATTAACTGCTCTCAGTGTCAGCAGCTTCATTTTAGCTTGTTGGAAAGAATCAGTATTTGACCATGAAGAAGGGCTCGTGTTCAGAAAACTGTCATCAATTTTAAGTCGATTAAATAAGAACTTGCTTTTGACAGAGACGAAGTCATCGATGTTTTTCTCTGAAATTAAAATACAGAGAACGTTTATCAATCGTATAGTAAATTAAAAAAGAAAATCAAAGCATAAGTTACATGTGACGCATACCAAAAAGTGTGCCACAAGGTTCTTCTTTGGATGCGATGTAACGTTTATCTTGGGCTGATGGGTTTTCTTTATCTAAGTTAGCAACCATTTTTACTTTAGTTTCTTGATCGATATTATCGTCAAATAAACAAAAAACTGGCACTTAATCTGTCAAATACCATAAATACTGGCAAAACTTCTGTAATGCTACTTTGGAAATGCTTTTGTCTATTGTTTCGTTAGCTTTTATGGTCTTCAAAAAGCACAACTCCTGATAAGGTGCTTTCACTGCTAAAATTCATTGGAGCCATGGTTTGACGTAGGATATCACAATAAACAGACAGACATCTAACAGTGCTGCCATATCCTTGTTTGAAAGTTTGAATTGGGAGCTTAGTAATGATATTTTTAATGAATAAATGGCTCTCACCACACACCGAGCTTGGTGCATGGCACATGGAGGCCGAATCTTAAATTTCTTCTCTGTATCTCCACCAAGAAATATTATTGAAAGCTCAATTAACTCGCTGTAGTCATCTCTAGCTATATCTTTAGTCAATTTACATCGGTAGAATTGTAGCAGTTTTTCAATTTCTGAAACATTTAAACAAGATAGCTTTTCATCCAATCTGAAACATTTAAACAAGATAGCAACCATCGACATTTTTCCAGTTTTCTTGGAATTTTTTGAACAACGGAATGTCTGGGCTTGTATTTACTTGGCTGACTTTCGCTTCAAACACACTTTTCAATACCAATTCGTAAACGTGATGACGGCAAGCAAAAATAAGCATTTCTCTATACAGTTTTTATTCGAGAAGCACACATGCACCATTAATACGGCCTGTGTTTGAAGCAGTAGTATCACAACAGAGAATCTGCACTCTGTCCTCAAGATTCCAGTTGATAATGGCAGTCCAAACTGCCTGTGCCTGTCCAATTTTGGCACAGCGATAAGTTGTTCGTTATTATCATATGAAATAACTATCGGTAGAAGTTCTTCTTAGGATTTACGTGAATCTAGAGCAGGCAGCAATTTTCCATCCCAGTGGACAGTTACAGTATCCGGGACCTTGTTTTGGAAATTAATTTTTATAGCTTCAGCCTTCTCTCTTCACATTTCTGTACGAATTCTATGGATTGAGGACTTGCTTATAGGAAATTCATCCGTGTTATACCCTAGTGCCTCAATAGTAGCCTCAATTATAAATCCAGAATCTCTCACGCTTAACTGACACCTATCTAATGCGGCAACTAACTTCGGAGTTATGAAATTTTTCCGCATACAAGTTTTATCGGGTCGAGAGGAAGCACCACTTGAGTTTCTTGTGAATCTATTATTTCAGAATCAGAAGATGAGTTTTCTAGAGGTGGTTCATAAGCTGATGTCGATGGAGCTAACGATGAAATATATTTAGCACGTCGTTTTTCTAAGGCGCGCCTTTTCTTCTTTTTCTGTTAGATTTTTGTCCACTCCGGCTAAGTGACCAGGGCGACCTGGTTCTCTATGGCGCTGCAAGAAGATCCAATCTTCATTTATTTTAATTAGCTGAAGCGCATCGGCATGAGCAATGTCAAACAAATTGTTTAAGTTGGAAAGAAACTCTTGTCGACCCTGTTCAAACACTTCTTGTGTTTTTTTTGCATTTTTTTGCAAATCTCTCCAAACTTAATATAATGCAACTAATTTTTTAACACAGTTAGGTATTGATTTAGTCGGTATACGTGCCTTTTCCCAGTAAATAATGCACTCACGAATAGTAAGATTTGCACTTTCATTGACACTTAAATTCACTTCACGAATATTATAGAACAGAACTGCCAGTACTTGTCCATTAGAGGGAAGTTTCGAACCGGTTATTTGATGTTTTACATCCCGTAATAAAAATATATCCTTTTTGGAACTTTGTAAATCCACAGACATGTTGACGACTCAAAAGTAATGCGTTTACTAATAAAACAAACAAGTAATAACAAGCAATTAGTCATTTCCGTCTCGCCATACCGTGCAAGTACAGACAAGTTTCGATGCAAGTCGGCACGTTGTCGTAATCCTAAGTAGGCAAAACTTCATTTTTAAATGTTTTGAGACCATTTAAACAAAATAAGAGGGTATGCGTGAAAAAAATATCACTTCAATTTTTTTGGGACATCCTAATATATGTGTGTGTGTGCGTGTGTTGTGAGGTGGAGCAGCTTATGGATTAGATATCTTTGACATAAAATACTAAGAAAATATACATACATACGTAAGTAAATATAAACAATACTTATAAATGGCTGAATAAATATTGACAAAACACGATTTATAATTCGAATTAAGAGATATGTCATTTTTAATCTGAGAAATAGCATAATTCATATACCCTGTGTTTTTTACTCAATAATAATAAATTACTATGAAATCTATAAATTTTTGTTCAATAATCAAGACTCACGAGGCCGCGTACAAAAGCTAGAGCTCCAATATAAAATAGCTCTTTGTTATATCAGGAATCAAATAATTTTATATGATGTCAAGAGGAAAATAATTTTTTGAATATGCGAAAAACTAAACGTTTGAAACCATATATATATATATATATATATATATATATGTATACATACATATATATATATATATATATATATATATATATATATATACATATATATATATATGAACTAATACTATTAGAACTTGAACCTTCAGGACAAGTCTATTTTATTACCTACGTCGTGCATGCAATAATTTTAATTTAGATTTTTGAAACATTTTAAAAAGAAATTTACGAATAATTTATAATCAACAAGCTTTAACAAGCCTCAAGATATTTACACATCGTAGCCATAAAGTCAAAAAGAAAACTCTTCTCCCATTTTATATGTCGATAAAAGCAATTATCACAAAAAGGCAATAAACTAAAGTAAACCGTTGTGAATAACTGAATATTATCCATAATAGGTTCTATATTATGGATGTCCCTAACTAAAAGAGTAAGTGTACTGTGACTAGATCTAAAGTTAGGCTGAATATGTGTAAACAGATTGTGAACATCTAAAAAAATAATGATCCAGCATTTATACTACTACTACGACTAAAACTTTCGAGTTGAACTATAAATTTAAGTTAAATGACTGATGCATTTGGAACAACGCGACAAAAAATTGTATTTTGTTAAACGTGCATTAATAGAATGCAACTAGAGACTTCGCTAAAAAAATTTCGTGAAATACCGTTCAATTTTTGATAAACCAGATTTTTTTTAATTCAAAGACAATGACGTCGACACAAGAAGTACTTATTTACATTATGTTTAAAGTACTGCTATAGGGGACCATGATAAATAAAAAAATAAAAAGCGAGTACAAGTCAGACTCGGGCGTCGAGGGTTCTGTACCTCGTTTGAACTAGTTTCGATTTGTTTATCATAAGTCATTATTCATTTGAACTTCCTAGCGTAATAAATATTTAACAGTTCTTAATATGATTAAGTAGGACGGATATATACATGGCATTTCGACCATTACGCAGCCTTCTAAAACTTTTATTTGTAATTTTAGTTTAGTAGTCTCGAAATAAGCAGAAGGGATCATATTTTTTGCATGTTTATCAGTATGCCTCTGAAAATATACAACCTAAAACTATGAATAAATATTTTTGAAACCTTTACAACTAGCTTTATTAACTAGCATTTTAACAGAAACTCAAATACGTACGAGTGTTTATTTATTTGAATTACCTTTTTCTTTATTTACAATTTTGATATAAAAGTTTTTGAATGTTAATACGCTCCGTTATTATGTCAAATTTAACGTTACTACATCAAGCGGTTTCTGAGAAAAAGTGTTATCACAGACAGATGCGTGAGTTGTATTATAAGGGTTTCCTTTTTACTTTAGGTAAGAAACCCTAAAAATAACTTTGTTTGTGTTATATATAATTTACTATTATAGCAGAGTATATTGTTTTATTAGAATAAAATATTTTCACTCCTAATCAGGAATTTTAAATTCCTTGTATATCAGAATTATAAAGTAAACTGAATTATCACGATGTTTTAGGTTATAAAATGCGCGTAAAAACAGTAATTTAAGCGGTTTTCCACGTCGTTGTCTTTCAAGGAAAAATATTATGAATAGAGAATTCATATTTTACTTAAAAAGCTCTTTTCAAAAATTCTCCATTTCAAGTTATAAAGAAATTTTCAACCCCTTTGCATGAATTAGCGCATCCTTGAAATAAAATTACAAATAATTTATGATGTACGCTTTTCGATTTTTGGTATCAAATTAAAGTCTAAACTTTTTCATTTTCATTAAGTTGCTTTTTTTATGTAGTTGCTAGAAATATCTATTAAACGAAGGGATGACCAAAGTTAGCAATAGTATCAATGATAGGGTTTCGTTCAAACTTTTTGAGTACTGAATTCTGAAACCGATACTTAACAAATTATTACATAATTCGTAAAACTATGTTCTTCAAATTTACCTAGGATATCTTTGAATTTCCATATATTGATAAAAAAAGTAATTTTCTGAATGTCTGGAAAATTTAATGCTTAAAATATTGTACATGCTTAGAAATCGCGTAAGCCTAATTGTGCCTTAATTTTTTCTCTTGGAGTAAATTTTCATTTTATTTTTACCCATATGTTTACCTATGATAGCTCTGATAAATTCACGTAACTTATCATTAATTCAATTGAATTATGCTGTATGGTGCAAATAATTGTACTCTATCCAGTATTTTATTATCGATCGATAGCCATATCCATCTATCAAACAATGATAGAGCGATACGGCTGTATTTATAGTGGAGAATAATTTTAAATAGTTTTACATTTTTCAATTCGTTTCGAAAATTGAGATCATAGTATAAAGACTCTAATTTGTTTGAATAGTTGACCATAAAACCAAATGTTTTAGAAAGAGGAAGTACGTGATAATGAGAAGGCGAAGGAAGAAATAGTAAAAGACGAGAGTGTGTCGTGAATACTTATAATAATATAGTAACAATGTCCCGCATTAATTTGTTGTTAAAATTTGTCATTTTGTTAAAATCTTCTATTAAACAATTAATTATTTTATTAATTTTTGTTAAAATCTTCTTTTAAATTAATCTGCGGAAACCGGCAGTAAAAGTAAGCAATATAACGGATAAATGTACAATCATTTCTGGGATCTTATTTCCGTGGATACATACTTCAATGAAAAAGTATTAATAATCAGTCTATCGGATTGATGTCAATATTGCAAAAGAACAGGCCAGTCCAAAGGCACAGCTTCGTCTCGAAGTCGGTAGTTTTACTGTAAAATTAAACCTAAAAGTTGATAGAAATGTAGAAAAGTTTCAAATCATATTTAAAATATTTAATCGATTAGAAGAAGGTTATCAAATATATTTATGAATTTTGAGTAGTTAAATTAAATATTTTGTACATTAATCCTTAAACATATAAAAGAATAAAGGTTTTCGACGGACAGGTACATCAACGCACAGCCCAAACCGTTTCGCCTAAAAGTTTGACATGTTGAATAGCGTTATACTAATTAAAAGCTAATATAACCTCTATGTATATATATGTATATATATATATATATATATATATATATATATATATATATATATATGGTGTGGATCAGGTGCGGAGGCGGGGGCAGCTCTGCGTGGCGTGACATGCAGCGATGCGCTTGGCCGGTCGGCGCGTTAGTTCTATGTAAAAAACAGTCAAGGACTATCGCGTTGTACTGCACTGAGCAAAATTATTTATTTTTACTGTGATTTGGTTTCATTTTGTATATTAATACTCATAATTAAAATAAGGGACTTAGAAGTTATGAAAACACGGTTTAACGAAGAAATTAATAAGTTATTTTCCATAAATTAGTATTTTTAATTTTTGACTAAAATAAAAGCATCCCAACTGAAAAATGCGCGTAAAATACCGGAAAATTATCAAAGATTAATTATAAAGATATCACATAGTAGAGATTGGAAATATGACCAAGTAGTGGTGCCACTAAAAAATTAAAGAGGAAAGATTATTTACTATACTAATTTAGACGAATATTTTTGACATTATTCATAAAACTCATATTTCTTTCGAGTATGGGGAGCGAAATAGAATGAAAGAGCTTAAGTGAAAGTACAAGAATATTACAAGTGAGATAGTCATTATTTATTTAAATATGTGTGAACAATGTTAAGAAATGAGTATCTTAAAAAAAAGGTTGGTTGTTAAACCTACAAAAGCAATGAATTTAATTCAAGATGCCAAGCCGATCCGCATTTTGTACACCGACAGCGGGCGAGAATTCACTAACAAAGCAATTGAAGAATTGTGTCACATGTGGAAAGAACCAAAAATTGTACATTGGAAGCCACGACATAGCCAATCACAGGGTTCAGTTGAAAGAACAAACCAAGATATAGAAAAGATGTTATTTACATGGTTGGAAACAAACAAGAAAACGAAACAGCCGGGAGGAATAACATTTATATAATTCATAAATAAATCGTAGTCCTTATAAAGCTATATTTGGCTGTAAAGCTAAAGTGGGCTTAAAAATTATCTTGACAGCAATCAGAAATAACAAGTGAAGAAGATCTTGAGTCGATTTTGGTAGACCAATCTGAACCCCAAAATAATGATGTTGTTACTGACTCAGACCATAGGTGTGAAAACATTGACCATACAAGAGATTTGCAAGTGGTTATTCATTCTCTCACGATTGAATCTGAAGCTTTAGATACACAGAAAGTTACAAGTAAAATTAATGAAGATCAACTAACTGCTACGGTTACGATCAATGCGACTATTGATGTATCTACAGAAACAATTCAGGAGATTCGATATTCTGGTAGACAGTCTCTGGAACAGCAATCCGATATAATGTTGAAGCGTTCTAATGCTAAATTTTCAGTTACAAAAATAGGCCAAAGTGTTAGAATTAGGGTACCAGAGGTTGATCGAGCGAAGACAGACAGTCGAAATATAAATACCGTAATTGTTTCTATTGAAATACAAAGCCTTTGTAAGCTAGTCACAAAACATGGTATTTTATACCAATTATATTCCATAAACAAATTTACTATTTGTAAAGAAAAATTTATTTCAATCGATAAAATTTCAAAAACTAATATCACTCTCAGAGAAAGTGCTCGTAAAGACTCAAATTTAGGAGGACAAGGCGTTCAGTATTTCAATTGTTTTGTAGAATGCAACATAAACCGTTGTAAATGCAAAAAAAATCACACATTCTTTGCAATTCAAAATATCATAAAAGCCGATCCTGCGAAAATATATAATGGTTTTATTTTGGCCACATGCCCAATTCCAAAATTAATTACTAACATTTAAATTGATTTTAATTAGAGTTGTAACAACTTCAAACAAAAATAATTTTAGTTCGAGTAACTGATTTATTTTTAGAATACCTTTAGATTTTATGAAGAATTTTACCTTAATACTTTTTTATTTTTAGTTCTTAAATAAAAAGCTTGTGAGAACTTTTAGTTCTAACAAAAGGAATGTTAGTTTGAATACTGATTTGTTTTTAGATATTCGTTAAATTTCAGAAAACATTTTTTTAAATTTTTAGTTTTTAAATAAAAACGTCTTGCCGCAAATCACCGTGTTTTATTACTTTAACTATACCTCTTAAGAAATTATCAATAATAACCGGATAATATGATTATTCTATTGATATTTATTATATTTACAAACAGCTAGGTTTATTGTTAATATATATCGGTAATTATTAATAGTAACGGCATTTATTATTCTGACCGTAATATATATATATATATATATATATATATATATATATATATATATATATATATATATATATATATATACATATACACACACACACACATATATATATATATATATATATACCACGCGTACAGTGTTATAAACGATTAAAATTGTTTATACTCGTCATTACTTCATTAAAAATACACGCAATTCACGTAGTAAAGATAAATTTACCTCAATTGTAATTTTATCATTTTGATGTGAATGATTAATTAAATAAAATAATATTGAAATCTATTTGTTAAAAAATAATAATGAACAATCAAAGGAAATAAATCCGTTACTGTCTTTCGAAACAAGCTTTAGATAAAACTATTATTTTACCTAAAATAATGATACTTAACGGAACTTTTTGCCGTCCATATTATTAACATACCTTTTTGGTTCTTTTCCGCCTGAGGGAATTTCATTTCCATTAAAGACTATAAAAATAAAATTGTATTAACAATTATGACGGCGAATTAGAGAAAAAAGAAATGGAGCGAATAATTTGGGCACAAGAAAATGTAATTTTGGCAACATTAAATATTAAGGACATAAAATAAAAAAGATGTCTGTTTAGTGGAAAAAATGGTTGAGTATAATATTTGATTTACATTATAGTTTTAAAGTAATTTTTTCCAAATGTTTATGAATTTTCTTCACCTTTGATTTCCCAGAACCGAAAAACATCACCTACATAGAGAAATCAATGAATATATCTATTGTTATGATCAATTTTCAATGGAATATCTTCTTAAAAAGAAAAATTTAACTTTTTATTATCAAAAGATTTTAACTTAACTTCTTTTTTTAAGTTTGCTAAGTAAAACAGAGAACTTTCATAATCTTGTCATGTACATCTATCCATTAGTTGGTTCGCCAGTTTTTCTATCAAAACCTTATAACTTTTTACAACTTTGTATAGATGTATATTAGTATACCTTTTAGGGTATCAATTTTACTAACATGTAGTAACATATTTAACAAAAATTTAAATAACTCTCTAATCACGTGACACAAAGAAAATACTTTTTCGCACATTTCAGCTATTGAGGCATATCCGATAGATCTTTCAGAGTTAAACTGGAGTTTCCTTTACCATTTTTAAATTCAATTTATAAAACATTAAGCTTCAAAGTAGTGCACAACGTATCCGCCCTACCCAGAGTAATAATTCCAATTTTTAAAAAAAAAGCTTTAAAAGTTTGTAAAAAGAATTCTATGTGCTAATATTTTGTTGAAACGTTTAATTAAAATGAATATTTCAGTTATGTAATTTGTATTACCAATTTTAAGAGATAGGATATAAGATAAAATAACTAGGGAACCTTATTCTATGCGTTTTCCGATATGTACTTAGCCAGTTTTTCCTTTTACGTTTTTCCTTTCTATGTACCTCTATATAGGGTAGATGAAGGCAGATCAGTTTTTTTCTGGTTGTAAGGAAATAAAAATCAAATATAAAGAAACTAGTATTTTATAATTTGGATGAATAATTATTTACCAAGAAAATTAGTAGATAAAAGATAGAATAAACATGAGAAAAAGAAAAAAAAGTAAAAAACCTAGAATTATAATATTCACCCCAGTTGTGGGATTAATCAAATCACCGAACAATTCTCAAAAAAATGTTTGTACTAAAATCTTTGAAATTAATTGAAAAGAAAGATCATAGCATTTGTATCAATTTACATTTCAAGTTGTGTCTTTATTCCGCCTCCCATCACCTATCACTCATAACATAATTCCCTAGAGCTCAGAGATGTTGACTGGTATTCTATCTTCAGACTGTGAACATGCGAATTCTTTTGAAACTAAAAGTTATCTATTTTTCATAAATCTATATAATGAATTTTTTTCCGGTGTTTTCAATTATTTTATAGAACTGATATTTTTTCTTATCATAATAAATCCTTGACTAAATTAAACGAATTAACTGTCAGCAAATTTTGTTCTACGAAAGAACAAAAATAAATTCAGGTCTCTTATTTAGATATCTCCTTTTATAATTTGTTTTTCACCACGATTTTTAGTTACACCTCGAGAAGAATATAGTCGAATATCAAGATTAATTTAAAACACATTTTAAAAATCTGTATTTTTGGATTAAATTTTCTTCATCGTGTTTTTTTCTGGACGCTATGTTTTTTTTATTTAATATTGTTTTTGACGTATATACTACCTATAAATAAATACATTAAAAAGATACCTATTTATTCCGGACGGCATGCTTCGATTAACATTTTACGCCAGGTATTGAAAAATCATAATTTTTTAAAATACCATAAATTCAATACTCAAAAATATATTGATCGGTTTGTGATAAATACCATTCAATTTTATAAAAAAAATATGTAATTTAATCGATTCCTTGGTTCCAAGCTTTCTGGTTCAGACAAGGAATTCTGTGTAAGGATGCGAATTTCTGAGTAAAATATTGATCCGTAATCTTTACCCTGTTTAAAGATAACGTACTACTGAAAATCTTTCAAACAATACTATTCAAACTTTGCTATTTATATCATATGTTACCTGTCTTTCCCATTCCATTTAATTCCATCTAGATCTATCTGATAGAAAAATATAAACCGATTTAAGGAAATACTACCGAAATTGAAATAAACGATAACACACAGACGTTTATATATTTCAAGGGGGCAATTTAATTGAAAATAAATAATTAATTCCTTTCAAAATGTTTAGACCAAGATTCATTTCACATTTAAATTCTTTCACTTAAAGCTCTATTTAATATATTTAAATATATTTTATACTTAATTACGTAAAGATAACATAAATAAGGGATTATTTGTATTGAAATATTAAATGGCAACTTGGGTTAACTTACATGATTATTTGAAAGCATTTCTAAACAAAGATATTATAGTATTAACGTTTGCAAATGACTCCGAACAAATTATAAATTAGATAGAAATAAGAAATATTAATATAAACAATATAATAATTGACTTTTATGGTATATATTTATTTTTTATAAGTGCAGAAGTTATTAAAAAAAGCAAAATTATTTTGAAGAATTTTCCTATAGTACCATCTCTTGCATCTTTCAATACAACTTAATTGTTCAATTGGTCAATAGGAATTCGATTATAACATTTTGAACTGATATAAAATTCTACTAATTCGTGATTTTTTTTGGTTTGTTTTTAGAAAAACCTACAGAGTTTGATACTAGAGTAACAGCGAGATTCTAGAGTAAGGAAAAAATAATAAAAAAGAAATCTAAGATTCAAACAATTTTTCGAGGAAAATTTGTGTCCTATTTACTAATTCGGAGCATAGACAGTTTCTATTAAGCTTTCATTAGAATCAACGATTACGATGTGATTATTACAGTTATTGCGGTATAATTATATTAGAATCCAAAGAAACAAATATATTTCCGTATTTTTAGAATTATTCCTCATCAATCAGAGGAAAGTAGTGTGGTAGTAATGTAAAGTTAAGTGAAAAATAAAGTAATGTAAAATAAGGTAAATTAATTTAAAATGCATTATATACATATATTTTTATATTTGATAATATTTTACACACTTAGCTCTTGTTATAATAATGTCAGAGCTTTTGGCTGTTTGCTAAACCATCTAGAACAATTTTACAAATTAAGCAAGACGAAATATAATAAGTCAGAATTTATAAATATTTATAATAATTCAATTTGATGAAACTACAGCAGTTGTTTTACATTTAAACTATTCATATTTATGGTAAATAATAAAAAGGTTTATTAATATCTTCACGTGAAGTCCACACGATCCTGACGAATGATATTTCTATCATTCTATTTCTGGAAATCTAATTGTATAAAATTACACAATTTCTAAATATGCTATTTCTTATCTGGGTAATTATGATAAAGTATCATATATATAGTAATGCGGTAAAATATCTACCTTACTGTTTATAGAAATAAACATGGGTTCTCTTAAATTTATCGTCTTTTCATTAGTTTTTGACATATATATATTATCCAACAACTTCCAGAGCCGATCTTTACACATTCTTTTACTAGCAATATATTATCACTTCTTAACTAATAAAATCATAGTAAGATCGTATATTTTATTTTATTTTCATCTATTTATTTATTCACATAAAAAAATCATGGAAATATTAGTTATTATGCTTACTCATTTCAGTAACGATAACAAGATAATTAATAAATTCAATAACACTACAACACATAACGATGAGGCACTTCAGGAAGTATATTTTCATTCATTACAAACGTATCACACGCTGGTGGAATCGCGATCAGACGGTTGAGTAATTGTATACCGTGGGAAAGTGCGACTTTGCGATAAAATTCGGTTTTAGATTTCAATGTGGAAAAATATGATGACTACTTAGGTAGCTATTAGGTGCGAAGAGCGAGAGCTTTTTCAATAAATTAGGGCGCACAATTTTTTCCGTTTAACCATGGGAAAATAAATTTCATCAAACAAACTCTTTACTGTGCCATGTAACTATGGTAACAGAGCATATCCAAGTGATAAATATTAAGAAATAGAAAAGGGAAGTAACAACATCGTCTCTTGCACAAATATCGAAGGAACGTTAAAAAAATTAAGGAAACACTTCAAAAAGTATTTCGCAATACAAACTCAAACATTCTCAAAGATTTTTCCCTACATCCACCAAATGACAACGAAAAGTTAGAAGCGAATCGAATTTAACTCCTAAATCTACTACTTCAACACGTCAGCATAGAAGCGTCCGCCAATAGTGTATTCATATTCGAGAGGAGCGCATCCCGAAACGTAGTTCACCATAGAGTATTTGCTAGGATTGAGTGGCAGACTACTTGCTGCAAACCACTTGAGAATGGTATCGATATCACGCTGCAGCAACTTACAATTGACCATACATCTAATAACTGGAACAAATCTGCATGTATTCCATAAATAGAGTAATATGCCATCATAATCGTATTACCCACATTATTTACCATGGTAGTGAGTAGTAAAGGCACAAGATTAGAGCACTGAATGATTCTCGATCTCCTGAAGTAATAATCAAATATAAAATACCCACCCATATGTTTTATTTTCTGTCCTTAAGATACGAAAAGAAGAAACGTAAGATTTAAAGAGAGAATTCGGCTTCTTGAAGGTAGTTTGATAGGATCCTTGAAATGAAAAACTTTTAGCTAGCTGCAATACGCAACATTCAATTGAATATCCAGATCACCCTTATAGTTGATGTAACATGCGAGATTCGTAACTCTCGATAATCCAACAGGAAATACGTATTGCTCGCCACACATTTGACTTATCTAAATCAAATAGATGTTACCATGTAACACGAAATCGGAAAATTGAGCATAGAAAATATTTATAAACAAATAAAAAAAAAACACTAGATGGATTTTAAAAAGTTTATCATACGTTACAATTTTAGTCCATATCTGTAATAGAAATCATCAACATTTTTACTCAACCCTATTATTACGTAATTATTTTCAGAGACGTCTCTGTCTATTAATTAGAGCGCTATAAGTGAGCAGTTTAAAATGTTTTCTCTAGACGGCGATATTATAATTGTTTAATGGATGGAATCTTTTGGTTTAATAATGTATTTAAATTTAAATATTATTTGCTATAATATCATCACAATTTATTACATACTAGAGTACTCTCTTGAATGCACCCCTGAGAAAGAAACTTTGAATATATAGAAATGACTAATAAAGCCAACTTTTTCTGAAAATACTGCAAAATGGCTTGTCTTTAAATTTATATTTATTTTGTTTTTATACTTATTTTTGTTCTATTTGCTTTTCTTAATTTTTTACCAAAAAATATTTTTATGCTCATATCTCATTGATCTCAAATAAATATATCATTAAACAAAAAATAATAATGTTGCTCTACGAATTATCCAAATAAAACTATTATCGGGATAATTGAAATACGAAGCACGCACATGAAATTTCGAAAAGCGACGCATTAATATCGACTTCGTAAACTCCAATAAGCCATTCCTGTACGTACCTGTGCGTGGAAAGTGTGCGTTATAATTTGATACGTTTAACGTTCACTGTCGAACTACGATCTGAATACATTGATGAATTTGCAAAACTGAATACATAGAGGTGGCAAACATTGCGCGTCGTGGCTAATAAATAATTCATGGCGATAATTTGATGATGTCGTGTAATTAGTAGTTCGTAGGCATGCGTGTGTTTGCTTAATGTACCTCATAACTGTACCAGTTTATGAATTTACGGTCTACATTTGTGGGATGGATAAGTTGACTTTACCTTTAAGGTTATGCATATACATACACACGCATGTATATTTAAGTGTGTGTATATATATATATATATATATATATATATATATATATATATATATACATGTATATGTAAGTTTTTGTGAGTCTATCTTACTGATTATTCCAGTGTCACGCAAAAAATATTAGACCGATTTGAATGAAACTTTCATTGGAATATTTCTTTAGATTCAAATTGACTTAAGTTACAAAATAAGTAATTTTTAATGAAATGTTACGGAACTATAAATTCAATTATCGTCACATAAATCACGTGGACTTAAACTGGTGACTAACAATTGTTGAGAACGTTACAGCAATTCAGCTTAAAGTACACGCTAGGATATAAGATGCTCATATTCCCATGAATGGTATTTTTGAGATAAAAATAAAAATCCACCACCAAAATAAAAAAAGCTCCGTCAGCGAAGCCTCGAGCATAAGCTAGTATATGTTATAAATATATAATATATACATTTTTATGTTAATATGCCTAATAAGTTAAAAACTATGGTATCAAACGCAATTTAGTCTCAAATAAACGCTAAGTTTCTAAGCTTAGACGTAATAACATCTTTGTGTTTATATTTCTACTAGCCTGCGATTGTACACGTAAATGTGACTCGCGTAAATATAGAGTATTACATTTCTACCTGGAATCGTAGACAGTGTTACGCAATCCTGCTATTTGCTGTAACTGTTCCATATTCATCTTTTAATTTTAACTCGATTGTCAGGTGAGACCAGTTGAGAAAATATGAAGCCAAAAATAGTGGAAAGAATACCAATATTACTACATATTTTTTCATATGATAAACTGAAATTGAAAAAAAATGCAGATCACTTCTGGGAATCTGCATTAGAAACCTGTCAAGATTTGTCTAGGCAGAATATATAAGTTCTGTGTAGAATCATTTCAGTTACAAAAAATGGGGAAATGTATATAAGAATATATAAGGAAGCATTCCGTAGTTGTTATTGACGCAATTTAACTGAAATAATTTTAGTTAAAAATTTTTATCGTATACATGTGCATAAAATAAGTTCATAGTTTTCAAATTCATTGCAAAATAATTGAAGCGAAATGAGTAGCATATTGTAAATCATTATGAACTTTCATATTTCTAAAACGTAACTTAGAAAGGAAAAATGTCAAATAGAGCCTCAATTTAATTTTGGGAGACCCATACTTCACTTGCTGGGATACGCGAAGAAAGATTTTACGCCTTACACTTTTTTAGATGTGTGCGGGGAAACACATTAAATTGTTCTAAATATCTTTCTATATTTTAACCGAGATGTCCACTTGAACATCTAAAACTATAAAACTGTAAGGCTGTAACGGACGATTGGATGTACGGACATAATAAAATTAAATAGGTTCCTGGTTTCAATACGGAACACTATAAAGACGGGCACGAACGGATATAGAAAAACATACTTTTTTTAAAACATCTTTTTTTCGTGATAATCGTAATTCAGTGGATATAACTAATTAATGTATGTACTTTTATTTAAATAAAATTAAGTGAAAAAAAAAAAAAAAAAAAAATATATATATATATATATATATATATATATATATATATATATATATATATATATATATATATATATAATAAATTTCGCCTTCTGAAATGAAGTTAAGTACTTAATAATTGGTGTATCACACTGATATAACATTAAACTTCAATTCACTTTTGCATTTGATATTCGATGTTATATGAAAAAATAAAATATGTCGAAATATTTATAAATATTCATGCATACGTAATATAAAATGAATAAAGTTTCAGATACGCCACATTCTCATTTGTATATAATTGTTTTCGAGTGATTAAAATTAAAATTTACATTTTAATGAATTATAAATGTACCAAATTATAAACACTATCCCCTGTGGTGGTAATTACTGAAACTATGTACCGGAGATACGTATTATATTACGAAAGTCCTAATTACAATCATTTGTGTATAAATATATCATTGTAAATATTCTTGGCAGTTAAAAATCATTAAAAATATAGTTATGTCGAATAAGTTACAGAAAGGCATAGACTGTATCTTGTCTTTCAGTTCTCAATAAAGCTATAGGTTATATAAAAGAAATAAATGTATTCGCCTTGATTCTTAATAACTTAAGATTGTGAAATTTGAAAATGTATTGAAGAGTTAATTCTAGGCCATATATTTCAGTGCCATTGTTATGGTTTTCATTTTTTTTACTTAATGAGTAACGGTTGAAAATTTTTAATGAAAATGTAAAAATACTGAAAATTGGTTTTCCTAATAAATTATGTAAATTAAGATAGCAATAGTTATAAAGAATTCCTCGGCTATTTATAAACGGAAAAGAAGTGAAAATCAATTTTTTTTTAAATTTTTTACGCAAAACATTTTTTGCAAAATTTTTCAGCAGGAATATATAATTTGGTTTTCCCGAAGCAAACATAGACCAATATGAAATCATAAAATATATTATTATAAAACATTTCTTCTGCAATAGATGAAAAGTATATGGGATATAAAAAAGTAAATTATCTGTTGTTCTCTCTTAATGATAGTTTTATAAAAGCAATGAAGTATATGTTTCCCTTTGAATGTAACCCTCCTTTACCTTTTCACTTTTATGAGGATGCATAAATACACTTTTTATTTCAGTGTTTAGAAAGCAAAGTTTAAAAATAAATTGCAATAACAGGATAATATCTTACTCTTTAATAGATACATAAAGAAATTCTGCATAATGCATCACTCAGATGCGAAACAAGCGTTGAACTGGCCATTTAACTTGAATCGCAGCCAGTTTAATATTACATTTTGCAGCAAGCTTCTGAAAAAATACATGCAAATAAAATTATGCTGAAAATATATAATTTTACTATGACTCATAAATAAATGGTATATTTTAATATAATTGCGGAAGATTTCCAAAACCATAATTACAATATACATTTAATTTGTTCAGTTAAATGATTTAAGTTAACCAGTTATGAATATATATTTTTTTTAAAACCGATCGAATTCATCATAGCAAAATGTTTAAAGCTAATAAAATTACCTTAAAATTTTTAACATGATTTAATTTCTGTAACTCATAAAACTATTAGTTAGTTTTGTAAATTATATCAAAACTGACTAAAATTGTTGTGAGTATAATTTATTTAATTCCGTTTATATAACAGATTAATACTTCACTTTCGTTTATCGGAAGTTATCAAGATTTAAACTAACTATTTCCATATAAGAATTTATTATCGCATAACGAATATAGCACAACAATAAAGCAAGAAATTGACATAAATAAATAAAAGACATAACAGTATGATTCAGCAAAATTTGTAAAGCGAATATCTCTCGTAAGTTTATTAGTATTTATGATACTTTTACATTTTTACGAAACGATGTTAACGGTACATTTAACCTAATTCAGGTGTGAAATTATCAAGCAATAGAATTCAAAAGGCAAACAAAACAAGCTGAAAGAGGAAACCCAGTTAGGGCGTCATCCAGGAACAATCAAACCTTAAGACAAAACTATCACTATAGCAACATAAGCGACTAATCTTCTTTGTCTTTGTCGCTAATTGAGACAAGGCCCTACCGTGACTCCGCAATCAATTACGCTCGGACAATATTGGATTTTAATTAAACGTTCGGTGGCCCGTCGCCAGCCGCATCCGCCGACTGCGCCTCAAAACGACATTTATAACTGGCGTTGGTTTATGCTTGGGTATCAGTTCTCTTTTGCGTCCACAGAAATATTCTAATATTTCTAATACAATGATTACTATTGCTAAAATATGTCTAGAGAGAGATAATAACTTACAGAGTTTAGATTAAAAAAGCAAAACAGTAAATACGCTTAAAAAACTAATAATGTTATGAAGAAAAATAATAATTTCTCTAAAGCTTTAACAAAGGAAAAATTATTTGAGTTTATCTAGAAGTGACGCACGTGGTTATGAAATGTGTATATAAATTGATTTATTTTTTATGTAAACATTAATAAAATGGAGGAATGGGTATTGCATTTTATTGAAAGTGGGAAAAATCAATATTGGCATTGAACGGGGTTTTGTGTCAAGTATTAACAAATAAAACAGAAGAGCCTAAAAATAGATGTTAGATGTTTAGGTTACGTATTTCAGAATCTCAAAATATATTTTTTTCATAGTTTTTAATAATTTCAAATTTTTGGAATTGCTATATATATATATACATATATATATATATATATATATATATATATATATATATATATATATATATATCATTAATATGTCTCTTTTTTATGGAATGAAAACTGGTTTTGAGGCAATGTTAAAAAGAACAAGAAACAACTATTCTTCCCCTCAATTTTTTAAATTAATAATGAGGAAAATTATGGAAATCCTTAGACTGATCATATTTAGGAATTTAAAAATAAGGTGTTCTTATATTCTAAATTATTGTATGCATGATATATATTTGCGATGTTATAAAAACCAATAATATATAAAACAAAAAAATAAAATAATAATAATTTATTTCCGCATATTTTTAATAACAATTAATCATTGTAATCTTGAAATTGTTTGACTTACTTCAAAAACAGTCAAATTCCATGACTAGTATTTAAAAGCCTTAAACTTTGCTTTTCCTAGAAAATTTTACGAAAAAAAAATAAAAATTTTCGTTACTGAAATTGCATACAAACTAATCAGAAGTGTGATACAGATTAAAAAAAAATTCATATTTTTGCTATTTTATTTCCTTAAATTATATTTTGACCAAATATCGTTAATGAAATGAAGTATCATTTCAACTGTTGAAAGTAAAATATTTACTATAAACTATATATATATATATATATATATCAATATTTTAATTAAAAGGGTGAGACATTTGTGCTCTTACTAACTTATAGTTTTGATATCATAATTAACGATACGTTTTATTTTTATTTGCACGATTATATTTCTTTCAATGTCTGTAAATATTATAAATGTGATTCCGGCAATAAAATAAAAAAGCATTTTTTGTCGATACACGACCAAAACTGCCAAATTCGAGATAAACGATAACTGATGTTTCGTGACTATTTAATTTCATACTTCACAACAGTCATCTTAAACTTTACCATTATGAATTCGGCACGAATACCTTTATTATTTCTATCCTCTCGTTTTATCTTTTACCAGACTGTCGACAGTTGTTCAATTGTATAACAATTCGCACCGTTTGAAAGCTTGCGCTAGCTTTCCCAGGCGTTTGCCGCATTTTCCCCTCAAAAGCTCTTTCATAATTTCTTTTATTCATAATTTTCGACGTTTTAATCTGCAGGCAGAATTCATCCTTAATTTAAAAGGGTTTGCAATAATAATCATGAAGGTATTTTTGAATAAACTGGGGAAATGGGATCGAGAAGATTCAACATTTTTTTTCATTTTTATCGATATTGCAAATCGTAAATAGGTTCGGAATTTAATTGAAGTCGGAAGCTGTTTTTGAGGGTGGATCTGTTATTCAAACTTGATTGAAATAAATACTCAGGAAATGGATTCTTTTAGAAAAAATACTTCGTTAACATTTATTATGGGACATGGCTGTTAAGTAGAATATTGAACAATCATTCCCAAATTACTGCTGAGTAAATCTTTATTATATTTCTGCTAAACATACCATAAGCAGTCCAATAACAAGGCAAATCAATTACCTTATTTTCAATATATGCACATGAATGAAACTGAAGAAAAAGTTACTATTTATACTATTATAACACAGTAAAAGATGCATGTCCGTAAATGGAAGATATTTTTGAAAAAATTAGTTGAATATGCTAGTTAGGCTTTTCTAAATTCATAACCCTTTTTTTAATTTTTGTTTATGTTATTTGTTTATATTATAATTTCAACTACGTTTTCACTCTTTTCGAGGTTGCCTATGAGACGTTTTTTTTCTGCCAGTCCGTTTTTTAACTATTTTCCTATTTAATTAAACATCAAGTGAAACTAATAGATCGAAACTTTCACTGAAATAACACTTAAGGTGAGGACTAAAATCTGTAGTACTTTTTTGTCAAGTACTCCCTAAGCAACTTTAAATTCAATTGTCAGCTATCAAATAAGAATATCTCCAAGCGCGTGGATCTAAAACTGATAAATAAATACTGGTAATAAAACTTTTTCGAAAATTATGAACAAAACTGATAATATGAAAAACTGATAATTACCGAGACTATTACAGTGATTCAGCTAAAACTTCAAATAAAAGTATGAAATACTATGATCCTGGTCAATGCTAATTTGAGGTGCAGACATTATTAAAGCTAAGTTATATTTATTTTTATTTGTGTGAACTTTTAGGATGAAAACATTATTACTAGAGAAGATAGGTACTGTATAATGTTATGACACTTTTATTTTTCAATAAATACGCTTACTCTTATTATATTCACTTTTCGCAAGCAGTGTATCTACTCTAATATTATAAAGAAGAAAATGAGTTTGTTTGCATGTTTGTTACATTTCACAATTCAACAAATTTTAACAACATTGTAGCAAAGGGGAAATGCAATATTCAATAAAGAATATAGAATAATACGCTAAAATGACGATTTACATTTTTGTTCAGAATTCCCTTTAAAATGAATATGAAATAAAATGGATTGGCAACTAAAACGCAATAATTTT
This sequence comes from Druceiella hillmani, assembly GCA_039881145.1. Taxonomy (NCBI): domain Eukaryota; kingdom Metazoa; phylum Arthropoda; class Insecta; order Lepidoptera; family Hepialidae; genus Druceiella; species Druceiella hillmani. The sequence goes on along the minus strand of JAYKKI010000001.1, from coordinate 47,033,411 downwards.
TTTTTTCAATCCAGTAGTTGACTCATTCTAAATTTTGATATTTTTCGTACAATATTGTGAAATATAAGTTAATTAAAAACTAGTCTTAAAAAAAATTCAAAAATTGATTGAAAAATAAGTCAGTTATACGCTTTTAAATTTGAAGATACGGATAGATTTGGATATATCCCTGTCTCTTTTCCTCTTGTAGAATATAATGTGCAATATTAAAAATGACCTCACAACACAGTATTGCCGTCCTTGTCTAAAGGTTAAATTTAAACTTCTAATATTCGGTCAATTTTTAAGTTTATTTAAACATTTTTTCACTCTTCATCAGCTTGTACCTTGAAATTATGATTAATGAAATAAAAAAAATTAGTCAAATACCCAATTACTGTTAAAAATAAAACTAACATGTATTTTTTATGAAGTATCAGTACAAATCTTACTGCTAGATACCTCAACAATGCGCTAAAAGCATTGTAAAACTAAGAATACATATATACTCATGGAGTCGCATATACACAGGCGTTATCAGCGGTCCATGTTTTCACACAACAAGCCTGCCCCAATATTTTTACTTCATTTTCCAACTAATTGCAAAATTCCACCTACGCAATAACAAATTCGGACGTAAATCAATTTTTATGCGGACCAAGTCGCGAGTAAGATGTAATAATAATGCTCCTTCACGGGTGTAACACGACATAAGACAAATTTTTTTAAAGTAGATTTCTAACTTTCTTTATGTTTTGCTATTTATATCACCAATTTGATTGACGACCTACTCTTGGGAATCGCAAATATTTAACACAGTATTGAATATCAAGCAAGGTTTGAATGCCATACCGAGCAAAGCTTCCGTATTGCTGGCATACGCAGACGCTATTTACGAGCGGCGGGATTTGATTAAAGGCCAATATTAATAGTGGAGGGCGATATAGCATAAAGTCTTTGTCGGACGTACACATTGCCGCTTTGTGCTGTCTTCGTAAATACCGCTTCCTGCCTGCTATCGAGCTTGTTTTGTTAAGCGCCTAATGGTTTTTAGGTCGTAGAAATTTTTATTAAGAGTGATGGATGAGTTATGAATGGATGAGTGTTAGAGGCGTTGTTTATAGAAATAAATTATATCATATGTCCATGTCATATAATGGATTATATTATAAAGAAATTATTACAAAACACTGCTATGAAAAGTAGGGTGCCTCAGCACTCTTATTTAGGTACAGCTAGATTGAAAATAACTACAGGTAAAAAAGGAATGAAAAGAGGGGAAACAATCTAAATATATAAATATCTTTTTGCTTAGCTCCATGTGAAGCTTAACTTTTCGTAAAAGGATTAAGAAAGAAAAATAGTAAATGGAAACTCAATTTAATTTTAAAAGGGATGTCCAATGATGTCCCACTTAATGAGGTGCAAGATGGGACTTACCTGAACGATTCATTATTGTTTAAGTATTTTACTGTGTGTAAATTGACATGAATAATTTTTTAATCAAATTGTATTCACATAGAACTGTAGAAATTGTGTGGCTGTGACCAAACAAATGCGCAAACGGACGGACGGATGGAGATGGCAAAGTTATAAGGATTCTTTGATTCTCATGGAAGCTTAAATTATCAGGTCGTTTTTGCTTCTCAATTAATACTTCCAAGCTTTATTTTTCTATCTGTCTGATTTTCGATACCGTAATTGCGATATAAGTAATGTTTCTTTATTGATAAAGTGGAAACTAGAAAAACTACCCTTGTTAAATTAAACAAATACAACAAAAATGCAAGACGTTTCACCATTTCTCATACTCGAATTTAAGTTATATCAAAAAGTTCTTATATGAATCTACTGATGGATATTTAGATGGAAACTGGTTAGTCATTGATATTTTGCCTAAAATTTTCTTCATTTTTGATACACTTGGTATTTATTTGAAGTTAAATAAGTGACAATTGTATTTTCTTTATTATCCATGTGATAGCAAAGATTAAGAAGATATTTTTTACTATATTTTAAAAATTATCGAAGGTTAAATCTCATATAAATTTTAAAAATATTGGACAAACCACAAACTCTGTAATTTTTTTATGCTTGTTTGTTTACCTAAAACCTTTGTAAATATTTCTATGCTTGTTTGTTTACCTAAATCAAGTTAATCCTGTGGTGTATTGACATATTTTGGTCCAGAACTGTTACTACTGTAAACAAATATCTAGTTTTATCTTATAGAAATTATACTAGTTTTCGAGCTAAAAAGTAAACTACATATTAATTTAAGTCATATTTTATGACTGTATCCATTTTCGTGAAAAATCTATTCAGCACGATTCGCATGATTGAGTTACAGACATTCATATATGACGTTTAAGCATGATTGAGTGACAGACATTCAGATATTTGCATTTTTTATATTAGAGGCATTACTTACTTTTTTTTTTGTTTATTATAATATACCCAGGAGTAAATTAGTTTCTTGTATATTTGTCACTAGTATTTTGCCCCAACTCATTCGCGTATCGCGATTTGTCTCTGACATTTATTTATTGTGAGAGCAAATTATACTTTCACCGGGAAATAAAATTATTTGAAAACGATTAATTACATTTGTCAAAATCATTGGCATATAAGAAGTATGTACTTCGACAACCCGCAAACCCGCCAACGCTCTGAGCAGTCACAGTTGCGACCGGTTACGGCAGTGGATTACGGTGCACGGATTGCGAATGGATCCAGTATGTACAAGAGGATCGAAGAAGGGTAGGCAGTTTAGTTTATACCATATAAACCCTAAGTTTATACCATAAAACCTAGCTAACATATTTTTAATAAATTTCGCCAACAATTACACTTTTATTTTGGGGTATTTCAATTTTTCTCTTAAGGCCAATCCTTTTATAGAACGTGATTCTACATTTTATCTTTTCATGTAAGTTGCATTTATAAATGAGTGTTCAAATTTTATCTTACTATACTGCATAGAGCAGCAATATTTCTTGTAAAATATAGGCGTTTTCTCCGACTTTTACTATTTAAATCTCTTTTTTAGTAACGTTATTAAGTAAAGCCGAATAAAATTATGCTTGTGTTAGCACGCAGGGTATCGTTTATACGCTATTGAAAGAATTTTTAAAATTGGTTGTGTAATTTTGAAAATTACATATTATTATATTGATGACGATAAATTAAAATGTTCTCTATGATTATTATTTGCCTTCTATCTGATTTTTATGTCGCAGTATGGAGACTTTCTTCAGATACAAAGGTAACGTGGTTGGCATAGATTGGCTGAAGTGACGTAGCCACAATCACCGCCATTCAATGCTCGGCATAAAAATGCCGATTCGTGTATATCCCTATTATTAACCGATATACATTCCACGATTTCATCTCTCCGTATTTGAAATATTTGTCATTAATGTGTAACTTAGCAATAACAACAAAGAGACAGACGCGGTTATTAAATTGTTACAGATATACGGATATTAGGAATTACTTTTGAATATTAAACTACTGTTAAAAATAAAAATACTGTTAACAATACGAATATGCATGCCAGGCATGAAAAGAACATCCACTATGAGGAATTTAAAAAAATTCCTTTGGATAATTTATAAAATTTACTTCAAAAATAAAAAGAAATCATTTGTTACGTGTTCGTTAATATTAACTTTCTTTACTTTAAAGATTATAAAAATACGATTTACGGGTATAAAAAATAATACCATTATGGAAATGAGGGTTTCGTACAAATTTAGGCATTTATAAACATTTAATGTTACATAGTATTTCTATAAAACTATTTACAAAATTTTAATTTTTAGAACATATATATATTCACTATTACATATTTCACGGGCGCATGTTTGAAAAGAACATGTAATGCCACATAGAATTAGAAATGATTAATTTTTGGATTTTTTCTTTTACTTGTACTATAAGCCCTCTCATTATACTAAATTTCAAGATTGTAAATCGAATGGAAGTGCCCTATAGGTTCTGGGATACAGTAACATTAAAGAAGAAAACACATTTAAAGGGCCATATCTTTTTATAGTGTGAGCCAAAAAGCTTGAATTTTTTGCAGCAGTATAAGAATATAAGTATCAGTATACGATTGATATCTTAAACTGTTTCTGAAAAAAAAGGCTTTTAGAGACAGTCGGACAGGCAACCAACAGATTATTTAAGTATTTCGTTCTTCATTTTGAGAGACGGAACCCTAAAAATATTAGGCTTTCGTTAATTATGGTCATTTTGTTCTAAGATCATCTCATAGTCTGTTGCGTTCTTTTTTAACGTGTATTTACTTTTCATTAGTAGCCTAAAAATTATTAGATGAAGTTAAAGTAAAATTTTGGTTTACAATATAATACTTTAGCATTTAATGGCTACAGGATATTTAACTTTAAATATTTTCTTTATAGTAAGAATACAAATAAGGCAATTTCATATAAAAATATTTTGATAAATTTTGCAACAATAAAACAACATATAAATAATTCAAAATAGGTAAAATAAAAAATCACATCTGAAACGGAAGCATATCATTGAAAAACAATAATGACTTCATTTTCTTTCGTTGTTGTTAGTAACATAAATAATCACATATGCGAAACATAAATCATCACTGCATTCTACGCTTAAGTGATTCGGGCTCCAGGCCATAATTTTTTTTAATTTTAGGTTCCGCGCCTGAATAGAAAAAAATGAAAACTCTCGTAAAATACTTCACCAGTCTGTCTCAGCCGTTTTTCTCAAAAATGTTTATGATGTGGAAACTTGAAATTTGGTATTAATGAAGAATATTATCCCCCATATATTTATCGATAACACTCAAACATATTTATGTAACAATTTTAGAGAGGGCAAATGAGGTAAAAAATCCTTATTTTTTAACTTCGTATATTCATTGGTGCATCATGTGATAACATTAAAAAAGGCTAGTTAGTTTTGTTTAACAATTGTACGTAAGATAGTTTTAAAAATAACATTGAAAATGCCTACACCATTTTTCTCAAAAACGGTTTGAGGTAATAGACTTTTTTAATTTTCGCGATTCGAACACATATTTTATTTGATTTGAATCGGGTTTTTTCGCGGTAATTATATATTTAATGAGTAAACCTAGATATTATAAACTAAGTACTCACTATGTCCCGACGTTTCAGACTGGTTGCACAGATTGCACGGTTGCACAGATTGCACGGTTGCACAGATTGCACGGTTCACACACTGGTTGCACGATGTGTACATAAATCCAAGTGTCATGACACCGTCAGTGTAGTGTGTAGGTCTAGTGTGAACGCGCCTTAGATTTCTACAATCAACCAAGTGGGGGTAGTTTTAAAAAACACTCCCGCGTCGCAGCGGTGACTCCTATACATCGTCAGTCTTCCCGTGACCACAGGCTGTGCAACCAGTCTGAAACGTCGGGACATAGTGAGTACTTAGTTTATAATATCTAAGTTTACTCATTAAATATATAATTACCGCGAAAAAACCCGATTCAAATCAAATAAAATAAGGTTTGAGGTAGATATTTAAAAGGCATTATGATAAAATATATGACACGTATGTAAAAAATACGTTCAAAAATATTTGTATAGAAGAAAAGCAAATTAATTATCGGATGTTTTGTTTATATCGCGTAAATCAAAAGAGTAAAATATAAATATTAAAACCATTTTTTGCTGTTCAAAACGTTTACAAAATATGTCTCGCCATTTTCAAAACTTCTAAAGTCCAAATTGCCAAAAACAGCATAACTGGTAATACAAATTTACTAGAAAACTGTATAAATAATTGTGAATTTTATAGTTTTGAGAAATTAATGTCATTTTACGCCCGTAAAAGATATTTTAAGCGTTGAATTTTCTTGGCGGAAAATAATTTTAGTGCAAGCTTGCAACCGGTAAGGAGTTCCATAAACCACGTAAAGTTTATATCTTGACAACTTTTAAACAACTTCATGATCCTCCCCCCTCTTCCTGTATATAGCACCATATGAAATTCAGCTTACCCCCCCCCCGGTCTCTATAATGTACAATAAATATGAACGAAACTCATAAAATATAAACATTTTTATGTAACACTTTTATTCTTTTTGTCGGTAATTTACCAAAGTTGCTATTTTGGTAAATTATATATGAAATATATATCGTTTTCAATAATCAAATATTCTCCAGGCGCATCATGATGGAATCCTAACTGGAATATTGAAACCCACCACATCAATTTCATCGTATTCAAGCCACTCAGTTTATTTAGGTAAATCTCGACTATTGAACGTACACAATAATTCCTTATTGGTTTGTGCAAAATTGCGAACAGACTGTATTCTATTTATGGAGCAAGCTAATCATCGATTGACCTGCCATAACGACTGACTCACACGATAGAATCCCAAACGTAATATTGAATCCACAATGTCAATTTCATGGTCTTCAAACCATTCAATTTATACAGGCAAATATGGGCTATTAAAGGTGATAATAATTCTTCACTAGTGACAAGATTTTTTGTATGACCCATCCAAAAATTCTAACAGGCTATACCCTGCCTATGCCCCTCTTAAAACTCTTCCAAAATGGAGAATTTGACGAGTTTCAATACATGATATAACTTAAAGTAGAGCCTAAATGGATGAGCAGCAGTAGCCAAAAGGTAAATGGGGGGAAACAGTTCCAAGATTTCCAACCGCAATTGGTTTTCTCGGAAGAAAGGTTGCGACCACATTTTCATTAGCGGGGTCTCATATTTTTAAACAATTAAAAGCTTGTTTGATAGTAAAAGTTGGTGTAATAAATCCATCGGATTGAAGTAAACCACTTCTACATGGGCTGCAGAATTGTATATTTTGACATTTTAAAATCTGTAGAAAAAAAATTATAATATAGATACGACAGATTAATATATTTGAAAGTAAAAATAGTACCTATAAAATTGTGAAAATCGTCGCCACTGTTAATAAATCAAGAGTTCTTGAAAATATATGCAATATACATTGGTTTTCTTGTATATGTTTCATACAACAGTTCCTTGGAAGTAGACTTGAACATTTATATCCGCGCAACAATTTATATGTTCGACAAAGGTGTTGTAATTATCAATTATAAGTTCATTCCCTAACTTTTATGTTACTTCTCCAGTAAGCCCAATTTCTTTTTATTTCAAGTTCTTGATCTACATTTTTCTCTTTATCGTTAACACGCATTCCAAATTTGTCATATGGAATGTCGTAACAAGGCCGGAAGGCAAGCAACTAAACGGCATAAGCCGCTCGACACTATTAAAAGCGCTCCATACAGGTCCGTAGGAGAAATACATATTGCGTCTAAATTATAATCTTTAAAACATCGCATGACATGTGCGATGCTTATGTATCTTGGGTTTTCATCTGGCCCCATCTACAGATAGCATAAGAATTGGTGCAATCCTAACTAGACCATAGGCAGAATTTTATACGATCCTAACTAAACTGTCAAGATAAATCAAGCTATCCATTGTGTGACTGCTTGCCGCGGATGTAGTATATTTACCATTTCTAATATCGATATATGTTGGACCAGAACAAGATGTGGCTTCAAGATGCCCAAAAGTATTTTTTTAGTAATTCCACATAAACTGAGCGAATAAGTTAATGACGTTAAGACGTTTGCAAGAGTCATAATCTGGAAGTTTGATGTGGTATTGCATTAAAAAACGTGACTGTTTTTTACTGTAGTAATAGTTATTGGAATTCCCATTTTCATCTTGCAATATCAATATAACTTGTTCTCGCTCTAAAATGGAGACAAGATATTCGATAAAAATTCATTCGATGTTACAGACAAATAACTTTTTCGATATTTACATGAAATATAAATTTAAACAGAATAAGATCATTAATTTATCAAACCAAAAAAATATTATCATTCAATGAAGATAAACAGGCTTCCTCATAAAGGAAAAATGTAAGAAAATATGTAACTAAATATTTAAAACTTACCAATCGAGCTTTCATTCGAGATAATTACGTTCAGTATTTTGAAATATAATGACCAATTAGCGTCACAGAAAAGTGATAACAATCAACTCATAATTAATATTTAATTGAGAGAAACGTATTAGGTGACAATAATATTTAATCAACCCTCCCTCCGTAACTCAAAACCTAAATGTCGAACTCGATTTATTTAAACGATATAATGGAGAATTATAAATAAAATTTTGATTATAATGGTACAAAAAATAATTAAAGTTTTCTTTATTTTCATTTAGTTTAGTTTCAACTTATAAAGGCTACAAACTTTTCAATAGAAAAGAATATTATAAACAATGAAATTTTGAAGAACACCTTACAAGTAAGCATATATGTATATTTAATCAGATATATTAAGTAATTAAATACATAAAAACGCACTTTTCACAATCGCCTCCGTTATTATCTTTCAACGAAAAAATATTATTCCTAATGTCGGTTCATCAGTACATCTCTCCCAACCTCGCAGTGTTTATGGTAATATAAATATGTGCACAAAATTTTGCAAGTAAATATTGTATAGGGAGATTTCAATCAATTTCTACCAAAAATTGAAAAAAAAATAATTTAACTAGTATAAGACGGGCACAAATTTCGCGTATCTCACTGAGTAGAGTATCACTACATATTTTGAAAATTAAATTGAAGCTCCGCTTAACTTTATGTAAGTTAGGCTTCGTTAGTGTAACATTAAGTTCAAAAGTGCTTTTAAATGTGACACTCTAATTTTTCAAACGTCGGAAAAAATTTTGAAGTCTACATTTGATTCAAAATTTCAAATGTAACTACTTTAGTTAATATGCATCAATAATTTCAATGAATATACAGTCCCAAAAAATGGTATCAAGCGGAGACATAGAAGTAGAAAATATCAAGACCTATTCGAAACAGCCTTGTATATGATCAGATGTTTTTTATAGATTCTGAGCTATAATTTTTTTGTTTTCTTAAGCAAACTCATAGATTTAAGAGTTGTGACGTAAAAATTTATGGCAGAAATTTGATTTTTTTATCAACTAGTTAAATAATTGACCTATTTGTGATAGAGCATTTACGTACATACGTCTTAACCTGGCGTCAAAAATTTAACAGAAACACGAAATATTCTAAACACAAAATTTTGGATATAATTTTTACGCGCATTTTATAAGAGTTCACATAACTTTTTACAAAATTTTCTTCAAAAAGCTTCTTATTTAATCTACTCTTTCATTGAGAAATTTGATTTTGCTACCTTTACGGAATGAGCCTAAAAATGGACCCGAAGTATAGTAAGTGCAAAATTATATTGTTTGTGTATAATTAAAGAAATAATTAAAACTAAAAAAAATTATTAAAGTAAACATATTTTTAAAGAATTACATACCTTTTTCAAAATTATAATGGCCTATATACAAAACGGCATATATACAAACATGGCATTACCGAAAAAAAAGGTTATTTTAAAAGTCAAGTCAACAAATCTGCGATTTTTTTGAGTAAATTAACTTTTTATAGTAACCGCACATTGAAAAGTTAACTGGATTTAAGTCGGAAACCGTGAAGACCAAGCTATAGGTTCGCCATGATCAATCTATTTCCCGGAGAATCTGACGTTTACCCATAAATTTCTTACATTGAAGATATAGTGACAAGGTTCGTCATGATTTTGTAATAATGTATAGTTACACGTCAATATACATAATTTAGAAACTCTACTAGATTTCTCCTTAAAAATGTTATGTAAGACTCTTCTTTCAAGTAATCTGAGATTCTAACGGTTTCAACTAGCTGCTTGTTCAGTAGCCCAAACCAAATATTCACACCATATCGTTTTTGAAAATTGGGTCCATAATATTAAAAAGGAATATATTTCCTTTTCTCTTGACTTCTCAACATTTTCTGACAAAATCGTACGCTTCCTTCATAACCTTCACGTTTCCGTTATTGAAGCTTAGTGATGTGGTACAAGTGATATTTCTATCCTCAGAGCATGTAATCTACCTCAGATTTTTGGACTCCGGTCCGGTGTTTTACTGCTTTGACATTTGTTAATTGTATCTTTAATTATGATTATCGTACGGAAGTCAAAGAAAAACTCGGGTTGAGGCCCTCCTTTACATTCTACATATACTCTGTATTTACTTGCTACTACCGAGTAATTCCATATCGCCTTACTATAATAGTAATGCAATTTTGCATGGTTTGTTGGTAAAAAAATCCATGACGACTCACTCACTCTGGAAAAAATGTGCCGATTTCCAGTCCTAAGTTAAAATTTAAAAAGGCACTCAATATTCTAGATAGTTATATACGTCAAAGTCCCGGAAAAAACTGAAAAAAAATTAAAGAAAATAAACCACAAAGCAAGAGTAGCGTAACCACAGACGCAAGGGCAGGCAGACAAGTAAAATAATTTGGTTAGTTTAGTCGGTACGAGTAGTAATAAACTAAAAAGTAGTTACAACTATATCATATTATGCATAAATATCATTACATTCTTCCCCAATTTTTACTTCTTGAACAACAGAAAAATTATAATGTTTTACTTATTATAGACTCGTTTTAGCGTCACTCAGTAAAAGTAAAAATGTTAAATTTCACAACCAAAAAGCTGAAGAAAGGAAAAAGTCATTTCAAGTAGACTACGTCAAAAAATTATAAAAAGTTATGTGTAATAAGAGAATTTTTGAAATAGCTTCTGAAAAAATTTACGTGTACTTTTTTTAAAACGACGTCAAAAATGAGATCAGATTAGAATATCTTATGTTTCTGTTAATTTTTGGCGCCATGTTAAGACCTATATAAGTAAACGCTTTTATCCCGAATAGGTCAGTTAGTCAATTAGTTAATAAAAAAGTCAAGTTTCACATATAGGTTACATGTCAATATACATCATTTAGAAACTTTACGGATACGTTGACAGTCTCTACCCCTGTGCTTCCACTAGACGCTACTTTTTGGGATACCAGCTTAAAACTACTATTTTGTGCGTGTATAGCACACGTTTGACAAATTATATTTTTAGATAAAATCTAACAAGTAAAATATGTGATATTATTATATAAGAGAGCAAGTGATGAGAAACAAATGTAAAAGACCTAAAAGTATTAATTTCTTAAATACATTTTAGTCACATATATTTTCTCGCGTATATCACTGAATAGAGCATCATTAGATATTTTCAGAAATTAAATTGAAGTTCCATTTATATTTTTTTATTTTTAATCTCTATTTGTGAAATATTAAGCTCAAAAGTGATTTTAAATATGACACTCCTCGAATTGTTCAATAAAAAATTTATAAAATGTGACAATTTTAGTTAATATGCATCAACAGTTTTAAAGAATATATAAAACTACTATTTTGTGCGAGTTTCAACCCACACTTGACTGATTTATAATATATCTAACAAAGTATCATAGATAAATTTTATTTTTTCATAAAGTTTAAGTGGCAAAATATATGACATTATTAAATACGAGAGTAAATGATGAGAAACAATAAAATATGAAAAACGTAAAATATGTTTGAATATCTAAATTTTTGCATTCCGATTTTTTCGTATTATTCATATTGTATTTGTATCATATTTAAGTAACAATTAGTCAATTTTAATTATCAATTCACATCAGCTTACTGATAAATTTCTACAATCGTTATTTGTTTTAAATATATTTTAGTCATATATCTATTTCCACTAGCATTTTTTTATAGAATGCTTGTCAGATGTAAGTATAAGTATTTATTCTGAATTAATGGTTAGTTGTCATGTTAATTAGTGTTCATACTTTGGTCAGAACCGATTTTGTTTGTGATCAAGATCATAATGGCTAAGTCATGTCTCCAGTCTTAGTTGTCATGAACACGTCTACAAATATTTTTACAAAAACTACCCAGCAGATATCATTCGTATACAGATAGAAAATTTTCTTTCACACTGACTTGTGCAATATTTATAGTGCTGTCAGTGGCTCAAAGGTTAAAAAATGAGTCTTCAAGACCTTTTTTTAAGGCTTGGATTGTCGTCATTTGAAATTAAAAGTGTTTTCCAAAACTTGTTTCTTAAATTAATCACAATCGTATTAACTGACACTGTCATGTACGCCTTAGGTATGTCTGACCGCACTATTTTATCAAAGTGTTCTATTTCTGTGTCTGAAGAAAATCATAATAATTATTATTCAAATTGTCGCTTTCTTAGGGTCTTCGAAATATAAGTTGGACAACTAATTTTTTAAAACAAATAAATTAATAAAATCTCAATTTAAAGCTTCGAAATTTTCACCATATGTTACTAAAAGTCGCCATCTTCAAACTTTTTTATAAATTTTGTATTTGTTTTATTATAGCGTTTTGTGCTACGTTGATCTTATTGAAAACAGCTGTTATAAACTATCGGTGAATTATTGAAATAGTCCTAAATTCTACGGTTTTTAAGATATTCAGAATATTTTGACGCTAGGTGCAAGACATACTAGGCTATATAACATGTGGATTTGATCGTTCGACATTAAAGGAAAACTCAGTCAATAGTAGTTATAATAAATACTTTAAAATATTGAAATAAAAAATAACGTCGAGAATAAAAAAAAAATTGAATGTCAAATGTTCACAAACCCCATTGCATATGTGGTGAAAATTGTATTAATATTTGTAAATCATTTAATTGAGATACAAAACACCCTTATATTATTTACCCCTAAGTGTGTACGAAACCTCGGAATGAGAGTTATTTAATAGTATTGTTCCTCGGCCGATTTGACATGTTTTGTTAAATTTTTCAAGAAAAACGCTTTATTAAGCTGGATACTGTTTTACCTTATGTTAAATTCACAGAAATAAATAACTTATTTGTGAAAGTATAACAAGATCCACCAAACGTAGGTACTGTGTGTGCTTTGTAAGTGTTAACTGGCTGCTCATATTTGGTTCCCTCTTTGCTATAGGTCTATATAATAGAATTCTTCCACCATTCTACTGGTGTCGTAATTTATTCTAACCCGGAAATACATAGTTTTCACCATTATATTTCGACAAGGCATTTTTATAATTTACTAAACACCCGGTTTCTGGTTTTCCATATATTTTCGCTTATAATAATATTCTTAGTCAAATCCTTTACCTGTTTAGTCCTAGAATGAACTATTTAAAACATGTTACGAGAGTATATAAGATATTCTTAGTAATTTATTTCAAGACAATTTTGGAATAATCTTGTAAATACATTTCGTTGAAATAGGTCTGTAATAAATAATTCTATTTTAATATTCAGGAAATTCTACAATGGCAGTCAACGGCGTGATACGACCATAATGTCATTTCTTAGCAAACCAAATCGATTCTGATATTACGAACTTAGTTACCGATGTCTAAGCGGGGACCTACAAACAGTTACATCAAACACATTATTGATGTGAAAACTTGTTTAGGCCATGAGAGATTGTTTATATTTTGTACCATGCGCAATTTTTTTGAGCAATGAACGAAACTAAGTCGTCACGCTGGGGTCGGTGACGCTGAATCGGGTAAACTCGGTTCTTTTCTGCATTGGCAAAGCGTGTTCGCTATATAAGACGGGGTGAATCGTTTTATAAATACGTTTTATTTTTTATTAATACCTCCTTATTTGAGTATAATTTAATATTATATGCGTATGTTATTGTATATAGTCAGCGTAATATTTCAAGTGTATATCAGGTAGTGTTATAAATTTTATTTGAGGGTAGTTTAATATAAAACGCGTTCGTTATTGTATTTTTGAGGCGAACACTTCTTTAGGCACACCATGCGTACCTTTTCTTAACAGGGAACGAAACTGAGCCTGAATCGGGTAAACTCCCCTTCGACATCGGCCAAGCGAGTTTACTGTCTAGCACGGAGTGCATCGTCTCAAGAATTACGTTTTAATTTTGATTAATATTTTATTTGATTATCATATAATACGCGCTTGTTTTTTATATTTTATTTTAGTTTTCACTTCTATCATGTGATTTTATTTCCTTTTTTGCATCCATCGGAAATAGTAGAAATTCAAAAAATATATACCTGTTTTGCCGCGTTAAAATAAATTGTGAAGCTGAATACATACATATCTACTGAATTTATCATATTTAGTATTTATAAAGTTATCCACTTATTTATTTAAATTTAGACTTCATGTCGTAAGATCCACTTAACCAAGACAAAAATTACATTGTTGCATTAAGGTGTTTTCTCAATTTTTTTGTCGAATCTTATGTGCTAGAGTATCTATTCCAATTTTCAATTAAAGTACTTAAGAAGAGTTACATTTCCGTATTCTCTTTAATTTTTCACAACTTTGCTTTAAAAGTTGAGGAGATTACACCTTTTAATGAATTTGAGCGTAAATATTTCGAAAGAGAAGCATTAAAATGACTGAATTGTTTTTGTTGCATATTTTATTATATTTTGAAGGGCCTATTCAACGACTTCGACTTTGACAACATTTCAAAAGACCTATCCACTCCATAGGGTATTTAATTTTTTTTCTTGAAAATCAAAAAAATCTGATTTGTGTTCGACACCCGGTCTATTCAATATATCAGGATACTGATTTCGAAGAAATTTAGTATTACTTAGTTTTCTATGAATATCTTAAGACGTTTTTTTGTTTTACAAACTTAAAAATTTCAGTTACTTGTTATAGGAAAAAAGAATTTTTTCTTTTCAAAGGTTTCTTAAATGATTCCCTCCAAACTTTGCACATAATTATTAGTACTTTATAAGCTAAATGATAAGCCACAACACATTGTCCCTTTTAAAACTAGTAAAAACTCGTATAGATCGAAAACAATTTGCGCGTGTTCTTGAGAACAAGACGCGACAAGGCTGCGTGCCTTTTGATGTTCTGTTACGTCATAACTATTTAAAGCGGCTATCTATTCGTGATAGAAAAGAATTATATGTGCTATGAACTATAAGCTTTTATTTATAATTTTGGGATATATCAACGTTATCAAGAAGTAAGTATATGATAAAAGGTGGTTAAAGCATAACTTATAAATATCGTGAAACGTATGCAATTTGCACGTTGTCGCAGTCGAGGAAGTACACGGGAAATATAATCGCGTCAAACAATTCAGCAAAGTGGCATCGCATTAATATTTCGACCGAATGGATTGTTTTTCTTTGCATTATATTTTTGCAACCTCTAACTAGCGGCCTCGCAGTTCAACTCGGAAAACACGAGCGGCGTAATTAGTCAATTGAAAAGTTACACTTGGGGTTGCGTTTTTAGAGGACGCAATTTTATTGTTTACATGTGAGGAGGGGGTCAAGAAAAGCTTAACTTGAAGTTTGTGGGGTAATATCCCTCCAACCTCGGCCGCCATCTTGGAAAAAGGGGTGAAATGGTTTTTAGCGTTTATCAGGTAAACTATTGGACATACAAAAAAATTGTAAAAACATTTCTTATTGCAAATTGAATTCTCTACAACTTCGGTCCAGGAACTTTTTGTCGCCATAACTTTTTTTTTGATTTTATAAAAAAATTACATCATAGCATTTTTGTAGAGAGGTTTCCAACAAAGAATTTTTATTAAATACTTTTTTCATTATATTCATTAGTTTGGGTTTTACAGCGCTGCGAAGTGAACACTAATTTTTCGTACTGATAAGTATAAATGTATATCATTGGTATGGCATAGTTTTTAATTATTTTTTAATTATGTTCATTATAATATATTTATAGAATAGTATAAGATAATTATTATAGATATTTCAATATTGTTATTTATTAGTTATTGACTCTTTTCCCCACCACTCACGAGGTAGAGTCTGGAGGCGCGTTTTTTACGTGGTATCCCCAGTAGGCATAATCCACGGTCAATTTTAAACTGACCATTATTGTGTTTTCTGTCTTTTTGATGGGCCTGGCTGCGATCAGGAACTGTTTGGATTTCAAAGTTAAATTGTTGAGAGAGGACTGGAGAAGGAAGTGGAATCATTGTTGGTAGTTCGTCTTCAAAATTGTTTTCTTCAATTAATTTGGAAATTTCCATCATGTTGCTGCAAGTCTCCCCAGAACAATGGAGGCATGCTGGAGACCATTTGAGGCCTGCTTTCCGTCATCCACACATCGCTCCATAATTTCCTTTACATCGACAGAATATTAATTTCATAAGCTCAGGGGACGCTAGAGGTTTTGAGGTTTGCACCGACATTAATATTCGTCCACATTTTTTCCAGCCCCAATTTTCAGGGTCGATGTAATTACCCAGCCAGGACTGAACCTGATGGTAGACTCGGAAACTGTGAAAGCGGGCTGTGTCTTGTGTTGGAGGAAGTAATGATAAATTAAATGTATTTTTTGTCACTGACTTGGCGAATCGTTTATATCTAATGCTGTTAAGAGAATCATCATCTTTATTGCCACCATATATAGCGATGAAAAAACGTTAACCAACAACAGTGAGCAAAGCAGGATTAATTGTCTTCTTGAGGAACAATGCTATTCCACTTGCTAGCTCGGGATGTTTCTCCAGGGTTGAAAGATATTTCAGTTCACCTATGTTGTATGCTGCTGAAGTTGTATCACATCCAGAAAAAGCATGTCAAAAGAGCAAATTATCCGCAATTATGTCTCCGTGCATAAAACCTGACGGACAATATAATTGTTCGACTGTACGTCCTTTTGACGGTTTCAAGAAGAATACATTTAATTTGCTTCTTCCAAATGCCGTGAGTAAGATAAGTATATCAATATCTTCAGCTATAATAGTAACTGAGTCAAACAATTGGGATGCAACAAGAACAGAGCGAACGATGAGAGTGTCTGCATCAGATTCAGCTTGATCGACATTGAAACCCACTTCTGAGAATAAATTTTTTAGAAGTTCAATAAAATTTGCCTTATTCTTCTCATTACCAAGAAATTTCTCTTGCGATAACGTCGGTACAGTGTTCTCATCGAATTTAATTTCTGTAGACTGGTGTTGTTTCGTGCGACGCAAACGCTCCCAAGATTTAGTTCCTGCGACATCGGGGTCCTCTGAGTAGCCGTCAAATACAATATATACACAGAGCCTAAAGTGTTGTTGAACATACTTGATATATTTTTGAGTAATATCGTTAAAAGACGAATTTCGGTCCCAAACAACTTTATGTAATAGAAAATCACCGTCGATGACAAAATGACTCCTGGCAATGTTATTAGAGGATCGTTCCACTGGTGCGAATGCATTAAACAGAGATTACTTTGTACCTTTTCTCATGCCATCCTCTGCAAATAATGCCAATGGAAAAGGTGCTAATTCATACCCCAGGTATTGTTTGGTATCACCAATTGTTTCTCTCGAAATACACATTCGTTGAAATAAAAGTAATGGATTGATAACCACAGGAGATTTATCTACTTCAATAGTACTTGTCATAACACTAAAGGGAAGAACCTTACTTTTACGATTAAATGACAGTCATTGAAAATCTGATCCTGTGATATTGATAAGTAATTCTTCTTCTATTTCCATAGCGCGATGACAATTTATATTCTCCGAAGCAACAATTCCATTAGCAATACAAATAAGTTCAGAACGATCTGAGGTAAAGTCATGAGTTGCGAGCCAATTATCGATTTTTTCAAGGTCTTCGTTGTCACGTAGTATGCGTGAATCTCTGTAGTCAATGTGTTGTTCCGAAGTATCCATTGACATGTTGCAGTACTCTGTTACTTGCTCACAGACATCTTGTAGACGTATCATTCCCGTGAGTCCATGACGCCAGCGTACTGTCAGTAATACCACGGCCGTGCGTTAAACCTTCAGATGATTTAAATATCCTCATGAGAGTCTGCTCAATAGTTTGATCAGACATGATCCCGCTCCAAAATTTATCAGTCCATCTAATAGTAAAACAGCCTAGAATAGTGAAAGAATGGAATTCTTCAGGAGTCACTATCTTCTCGTGATTCAGCATATCTTGCAAGCAAAGATGACTCGATTTGGCATATAAGAAATGTCCACTTGCATGAAAAATTGGTAGCATAATTCTGATAATCTCTAAGTGCAAAGACCAATTTCCTGAGCGTTCTGCCTCTATAAAATGTTTCAAAAGAGTGACCAACCTGTAATATTGAACTCATAATTTCGCCGTTGGTCCTTTACTTTCCAGCATGCTTAAAGTCTCTTCAAATTTGGTGGTTATATGTTTGAATAGAGGATTATTTATCGCTTCTAAAATGATTGTTCTATCCATGTCACTAACATCATCCAAAAAATCTCGTTCTTCTTCAGTAAATTCAATAGAGTCCATTATTATTTTTGTGATTGATAAATGTACCAATAAATGAGCACGTACTGCTCTACCGTACGCATGGCCAGACATTATGTGAGTGACACAGTTCTCAGCATAAATTAATTTGAAGATATCTTCGAGTCCACTGCCAGACATGATGTATCAAAATCCACCTATAAAAGACATGAACAAATGAAACCCACCCAATCGAACTACGACTTTCGATAGATCGGTATTAGGATCAGCAGCAGCTGTAATGTCTCGAGCCTTCCAATACAGCGGTTGATCAAATGTCACAATACACGTACTTTGATTGGAGGCTTTACATTTTTCAATAGAATGCAGAAGTGATGTTAAAATTGTATCGTAATCTGTTGGAGGAGCGTTTATAAATGGCAAACGTAAAATTCTACTTCTTTGAAAAGGTTTCTCAGCAGTAGCTTCCATCATAAAGCCGTTCCATCCACCGATATTCATAGTGCAAAACCATTTACCATACAGCCACATGAAATCAATATTTTAAAAAATTTCAAGGTTTTATGATGAAGTTTTAAGTCAGTAACTAATAAATAATAATATTGAAATGTCTATAATTAAAAATATTATAAAGAAAATAATAAAAAAATAATTAAAAACTATACCATACCATTAATATACATTTATACTTATCAGTAGGAAAAATTAGTGTTCACTTCGCAGCGCTGTAAAACCCAAAATAATGAATATAATTAAAAAAGTACATTAGAAAAATTCTTCGTTGGAAACCCCTCTACAAAAATGCTTTAACGTCATTTTTTTGTAAAATCAAAAAAAAAGTTATGGCGACCAAAAGAAAATTTGTCCAAAAATGTTGATCGTTTTTCTTTAATATCTTTGTTATTTTTGATTTTACAATAAAAAGTTACTTGACCAAAGTTGTAGACAATTTAATTTGCAATAAGAAATGTTTTTATAATTTTTTTGTATGGTATTATAGTTTACCTAATAAACGCTAAAAACAATTTCACCCCTTTTTCCAAGATGGCGGCCGAGGTTGGAAGGGTGTGACCCCACAAACTTCAAGTTAAGCTTTTCTTGACCCCTCCCCCCATCACATGTAAACAATAAAATTGCGTTCTCTAAAAAACGCACGCTAGGGCCAAAAAAATGTAACATTTCAATGGACTAAATACGCTGATTGAATTGCGCTCGGGTGGCACGAAATTCCGCTTCGATTGGTTTGAAAAATTGACGGTATGTCAAATACTTTCTTTAAATAATGTTATAAAGTGTGAAGATAAAATCACATATTTTCAAACGGCCACTTCACATAGTGATTTCACTTTGTAATATTTAATTAATAAAATCAATGTTCGATTAAATAAGCACCATCTCTATCTATTACTTAAAGTTAATATGTATCTCTTCTTCTCAGTCGTGTCGCTCTTGACAAAGCGGCCGTGATCATGACGAGGCTACATCATCATTGGTGGTTGATGTGACCCTCCTCACAATTTCTTACCATCTTAACCTATTGGCTGACATCCCAGTGCATTTGTGTAGAGGGTCTCCAACTGCTGATTTTATTTATCAGTTCATCGAATGGATGATCTGCCGCGCGGTCTGTTTCCTTCCACCCTTCCTTGAATTACCAAACGCTCTATGGAGTCATTGTTTCACCTCGAGTCGTGGCCAAAGAAATTCAAAATTTGAGACTGTACTAGAGTTGATACACGCTGCATGATGCCGTGCTGCATGATCCCGATTGAAGTGTGGTGTTTGTACGAAATTCTGTCCAAGACAGTCCCAGCATCTTCCTTCAGCACTACATCTCTAGGGCATATATTTTTCGCTTTTCAGCTCTTGAAATGTTCCTGTCTCGGAATTGTTTTGTAATGTGTATAAAGACTAATTCCTTCAGCCGCATTTATCAGTATTCTGGTACTGGCCGTGCGCTGCTCTGGTTCTAGTATATTCTCTCTGCTGTTTTACCCCTTGCTATCGAGGTATACTTATAGATCGATGTTTAATACATCAATGAAATTTCACCTCTATCACATGTACTGGATTGCATGAGATTTTTTTTAATTCTACTTTGCATCTTTCCATATTCCCATTCCGGTATAAACATTGCTAAAATATCTTAGAATATTTATCTTTAAGGAGGTTTGAAACTTAACAGAATATCCGTAAAATAATTCATTTATTCGAAGGAAATTTAAATCATTCAAAGTAAATATAATTCAGCGTTACCAATAGTGGTATTATCAGAATAAATATAATTCCTCAGCTTCCTTAACTATGAAATTGCTTCAAAATATATATAAAAGAATTATACATTTAGTAGAGAACAACTTCACTTTGAATACCAAATTAAAAGAGAAAAAAGGTTGAATGCATTTAAAAAAATTACTTAATAAATTTATTGTAAATTTATTGCGTTACATTTTTTCTGGAAGCCATTTTCTCTGTAAGATATGATTTAAAGTAAATTTACACTTATCTTGAATGTAAAACTAATTTATGAAAGTTGTATTTAATTTTAATGAAAATATTTTAAAATATTTTTTGCAACAACTCTGTAAGATAACACATTTTATTTTACGTTACTTTGCAAATCTTTTCATAATCAATGAAGTAAATGGAAACTTAAACATTAAATTTAAATTAGTTTTAGAGTTACTTCATAAGGTCTTTAAAAACATTTTGGAAGTGTTCCAAAAAACTGTCATTCAAATTGATACTGATATGAATTGAAGAAAAACTAAATGAAGTATACAATCCCCTCCATCTGCTACAAATCGATGGCGACCATGTAAATTTACAGATAATAGCCTTTTTGGTTATAAGGAGTAATCCTTAGGGTTGATATATTTTAAATCATTACTACAGAAGTTGTAATTCCCAAAATGAAGAAAGTTTATTTTTATAAAAAATATTAAGCGTATGCTCATAAAGAATACCAAAAAAATCACAAAATTGACTCATAATAGTAACAAGGAAGTGTTTCTAAAGAAAAGTATATTACAAGAGTAATCGAAACAAAAAAACTCGATTGCGTATAAAATTGAGAAGAATGAAGCAATTTATTAAAGTACTTTATAATATAAAACGTGCCATTAGTAATATTTAAAAACAATTTTTCGCAAATTAATTGAGTATGGCATACCCGTATATCTATTTTTATTTGAAAATTAAACCTAATAATAATATTTGTATACATACATATTTAAGAAACAATCAAATGTACAAAACACTGTCAAGATTTTTCAACGACTTATGGATCAGGTCTTAAAAAAACCTTTGCTTCTGAGGGTTTGTGAATTACTAGCTGCACCCGTGATTTTCCTTCATACCTACAAAATAATACAATATTATGCCTAGAAAATAATATATAATATATATTAATTTTAAGGTTGAATTTTAAAATATACTTAACACTTGCATCATTATAAATAAAGTTTTATTTTCAAGTGGGTTATGTATTGAAATTTTAAATTATTATATATTTTCTAATGTATTGACCGCAAGCCTATATACTACTTCTAGTCCTACAGAATCCACCAGTTAAACCACACGATGATCCCTTCGGTGTTCTTTCCTAATGTCGAAATGAAAATACTCATAGTTAACCAAATAAACAGAATGATCAAATAATTTTTTTGTATTTTATTATTTTTATCATGTACCCCTAAATGTTTTTTTTCGTAATATCTTCACTATATAATATAAATACCACACTTCTATAACTTTTTTAAATGCATAAATTTGTAACCGGATCCAACGTATAAATTATGGCATCTCGACTGAGTTTTATGAATCGTTATTAGGCTTGAGTTCCAAATTTCGTTAAGCACATTGTGAACATAAAGTTAATTCTCACTTAAGAGCCCTAATGGCGTGTTTCATACTGTAAATTTTACGGTAAAGTTTATAGTGAAGGTTATTTATATAGGTTATTTATATATTTTATATATTTCTTCTCAGTTTTCAGTGCAGATGTTTTTTTTTCGTTATATAATAATAGTTTCTATTTCAAAATTGTTAGTCAAACAACTTCGTTTCTTTATTCTGAAACCTTCAACGTGCTAAACCATGCCGTATCTACATGTGTACTCGTATGCGCGCGCCACTTGCGTCTACGTTGAGGCCCATTGCCCTTACGGTTACGGTGTCCGCTATGTTACATTTGAAGTAACATTATGTTTTGAACTCAAATCCAAAAAGAATCCAACCACATCTCACATGCATTGCTTATTGTTGATAACAATGAAGTCGTATTTGGGAATACCTGGCTTGTTTTCTAAAACGGTAGATAATTTCTGTAGAATTACTTTGCTTATTCCTGATTTTGGGTTTTGTCGCATAACACCATTTATCAATATATGGTATTAAATCAATATGCATGGATTTTTTGAAGCTGGTTCTTTGTATGGAGTATCTTATTATTTGGTATCAAAATATTTTTTAATACACCTTCTCATACATATATAGTCTTAATACTCATTTACGAAATAGCGACAACTGTTTAATAGTAAAATGCAAGAACATTTCAGTAAACAATCAAATAAAAAGACAATTTCAGCTAATAATAAAACTCGAAACAATTTCAACCAATAATAAAACAAGACAATTTCTGTTAAGGCAATCAAATAATAGAAATGGAGAACGTAGCAACACCTAGTAAATAATGGCTACCCCCGACACATCAGTCGACCATGACACACGAGTGGCAAAGGTATGGCACACCATCATCCAACGTGGCGCGCGTGGCAGCTTTACATCCTACAAAGGACAGAAGGAGCGCGCTCGGTGCGGGTCTATTTATAGACTTGCGGGGCGAGCCGCGGGGGTTTCGTGATTGTCAATAGCTGTCGGCTTTCTTGTGTCGCTGTCTCTCTCTTGATGTCATGTTGGTTTTTGTATAAAATTACAGATTACTGAACTGGTTTCATTTAGTTATCTGGACTTCTACATCTGACATCATATTTCTACAATTCACTTCAAGTCAAGTACTCACCAAACTACTAATTTCACATATAAAGCTGGGACGACATTTCTTTTGCGTGTCCTACCGAGCAGAGTATCGATAAAAAAGTTTCAAAATTAAATTGTGCGCTCATTTATAATTTTCCATTTTTAAATGATAAATGTGCGCAATGATAATGTGCGTGTGAAAAATATTAAGCTAAAAAATTACCTTAATCGTAATACCCCTCATAATCATAAGTTTGAAAAATCTGAAAATTCTAGGTTCTGATTATTTGGACATTTTGAAGCCAAGCCCTTCGATATTATTTTCCATGTACAAATATACGAATATTGTTATATAAAAATATGGTTATAAAGAATATGTCTTGCGGATACAATTTGTAGAGAGGCAACAAATTACCTTTCCCTTAAAATATTTTTATTACCCTCTTGCAACATTGATTAATATCTATGATAGTGATAAATATCCATGCAATAAATATACCTGTTTGACATTGTTCAAGTCTCAATTTATTGTCGCTTGTAATTGTGTTTTTTTTTATTTAATTTGTTTTTTTTTTAATTATGTACAATTGACTTTAGGTCTTATTGCATTTTTTGTTCAAATGTGGCAAATATTTACATTCTGTGTTTAAAGAAAACCAGTGTAATTATTACTTCATTTGGAATTTTCTCAAGATTTTAAGTAACTGTAAGCTGAACAAATAAAATATAAAAGTAAATAAATTTATAACATCTCAATTTCAAGTTTCAAAAATTATACCAAAGTACTGATAATTTTAAAACATTTTATTGCCTTTGTTTTATTATGGTGTTGTATGTTAGACAGATCTTACTCTAAATAGCTGTGTTAAATTGAAACACTTTAAAATTTATTTTTAACTTCGAATAACATTTTGAACTAGCTGTGCCCGCGACTTTATACGCGTGAATCTTTATAAAATACTGTTAACTATACGAGTAATACAGGTAAAGCCATTTATTATTATGTTTATAAAAGTAACTCTTGAAACAAGCGCTATATACATTACTCTAAATTAAAAAAAAAACACTAGTGTAAAACAACAAACAAAAAAACACTAGTGTAACATCATCAAAATCCCTTTAGGTGGTATTGAGTAATATGCGAACAAATAAACATGCTCAAAAACTAACCTAAATTCCAAAAAAATATTTATTAGCTTTATTACTTTTCTTACATTCCCTAAACTATTTTTCTCGTAAATACCTTCAAATTCCAGACGGACCAATTCAGCAGATTTATTTAAATATTTTAATAGTAAAGTAAACAACTAAATTTATTCAGCCTAACACTAAAACAACCACAGTAATTTAATCACAAATATTGACAATCACTTCAGATTTTTAATAAATTGTGGGGTCATTTATTGATGTAAATACGTATACTATATTTATTACATATATGTCAACCATACACTATGCACTAAGTAGCTAGGCACTTCTTTATTATTCTAATAATATAGTGTAGATTAATTTTTGAAAATGTTAAATTCGTATATCTTCTGATTTAATGAACTGATAATTCTAATTCTTCTGATTGAATGAATATTCTCTCACAGTTCGGCCAAATTTAACTTTTTTCTTGATATAGCCTAATAGATAAAATTCAAGTGTCTTCATTGATCATCCCTATCGTGTTTTTGCGAAAATTAACCTTCTTAAGAAATTTTGGTGCTGTACTTCTTGAACTATTTTGTACGGGTAAAAGTTTAAGTTTCGTGCAGAATACACCAAACACTTATATCGAACATCTTTAAAGCCTGAGCTTGAAGAATAGCTGATCGCCGAGGACTCGATTCAAAAGTAACTCATACAGTCTTGATGTTTGCAGTAACCTTGCCATCCTGTGGGACGCCCTTCTCGTCCTTGTTGTTTCAAAAGCTGCACCCCCTTATTTTTCGAAAGTTTCGAACTCTCGAAAGAATAGTGTTCCAAGATGTGTCATGTTATGTCAAGATTAAAAATCGTTATTGTTGAAGATAATAGAATATAAAAAGTAAGTATACTATTTAATTGAATATTTACTTTTGATACGAAATTGTTAAACTTAGACATTATTTATAAATTTATCCATTTATTTAGGGAAGTGTGAACCTAAATTAACTTTATATAATAGATCATCAATGCTATTTTAACTACACAAAACTTCATTGCTCTAAGGGAAGTTGTTTTTTAAATTTTTTTCCCGGAACTATGTTTGCTGCAGTATCCATTATAATGTCCATTGTACTACACGTACATAAGAGTTATTTTCTGTATTTTTTTGGATTTTTCTTTACAAGTTGAGGGGATCATACCTTTTAAACTATTTTGGCCGTATTTTGTGACAAAATATTTACATCATTTAATTCACAGGGATGCTTTGTTCTATTTTAAAAGAACCACCAACGGCACTTCAGTTTGTGGGGTAAATAAAAGTTTCCTCGTTGAACTCTTTTTCGTGGTATCATCAAAATATTTTCTATGATCCATTTTATTTCAGATTTTGGTGACATTAATATTTGTCTCTAAGTAAAATTTTAACTCAGCTGCAAACCTTACACATGACAATAATGACGAAACCATAACAGTCCCTTGTTTGTCTATGAAACCCTAAAAAGACGAAAATAATCTTATCCAGATTTAGTATTTCTTAGTTAATCACGAGTATTTTAAGACTTATTTTAAGCTCAAAAAAGAATGACTTTTTCTCGAAAGTTGCTCACCAGATTTTTTCTAAACTATCACATTGGAGAGTGCTTTATGAACCAAACAATACAATTGAGTAATACAGTTTTATTGTACTATCACTAGAAAAAACTAAACAATCAAGCGTTTCGCGAGAAAATAAATTAGCGCAGTATTTTATTTATTTGATTACGTAGTGCCAATTACATGATAACGTGCTAAATACGTCAAAAAGCAGCAATGATGATATATTCTAATATCACTTGGAATGTCAGTATGGTTTTTTTATTATTATTTAAATTTAAGTGTTTTATGTTTATAAAGTTTGAGCTTAAAATTGCATTTTCGCAGTGACGCGATAAACGCAATGATTCCAAAAGGAAGGTTTTTATAAAGTCAACACAAATGTATACTAGTTTTTACCACTATAAAAATTAGCTTTGCTCCGCAGTCTCACCCGCATAGAATTCACCCGAGGTAAAAGTCTTTTTTTTACTATTCGTTTCACTATATCATTAAACAATTGTTTTATAATTCATCTTATTTCTTATTTTGGGTTATTGATAACCCAATTCGTTTTAATAGGTGCAAAAAACAGTAATTAGCTGACGTACAGACAGGCATGATGAAACTATAAAGACTCTTTACTTGTCAATGGTACTCTAAAAAACGAATATAATGAATGTCTATGGGTGTTCTTCGTCCCATACAGTGATTCAACCGCGGGGTATCTTTATGTGTTTTTTAAAATATGACAAAACAATAAAAAAAATTTCTCAAATTCGCTCAGTTGATTTTAAAAAATATGCCATAACTCCTTTGCCTGTTAAAAACTGGTAAAAATCTTTTGCAAAAAAAAGCAACTTTTACATGGTCGAGAGGGCAGGACGCGACAAGTGAAGGGCGGAGGGGACGGGAGTGATTAGTATTTTTGAGTCCAACAATAAAATAAAGCAAAACAATTTTAATGCCACATTACAAAAAAATATGTACATCGGGTTACGTTTCACGAGCAAGTAAGTGCAGCGTGACTTTTATTTCACTTTCTATTGTATCGTAAATATATCAAACAGCGAACCGTTTGCAAGTAAAAAAAATTTAAATGTTTCAAGATCTATAAACATTTATTTACTATTTTGTTACATATTTTATAGTTAAACGTAACTTTTAAATCTCGTGGGAAGTATACAGTTTACACCTCGCCGCAATCGGGGAGGTACACTGGAAATTTAATCTAGTAAAACAATTTACCGAAATCGTATTGAATTCATATTTTGGGTGGATGGATTGTTTTTGATCTGATTGCATTTTGCAACGTGTGACAAGCGGTTACATAGTTCAGCTCGGTGGACACGGGCGGCGTAATACTGTTACTGAATTGCGCTCGGGCGGTTCTAAGTTACGTTTCGTATTGGTTTGAAAAATTGACGGCACATTAAATAGTATAGTACTTTGTTCAAAAAGTGTTATAAATTCTGTAATATAGCTTTCACACTAAGACTAAATATAGCTTGGTAAATGTTGAAGCCGCCATTTCAGGGTCACAAAGAATTTTGTTTCGTTATATATGATTAATAAAATCAACGTCATTTAAATAAACACTACTCGAATTGCTATCTATTACTTATTGCCAGTCCATTTATAAAAATTAGCTTTGTCCGCGTTGTCACCGGTATAGAATTCTTTAAGTTACACTGCTTTCATTCCACGATTACTAAACGCTTCTGCTCCGTTCGCCAAATGACTTCAGTTGTTATGGGTTTTTGTACATAGAATTGTAGACAGCAACAAAAGTAACCAAATTTACTTATTTTTGTGTCTTAATGTAATAATTTGGGTTACTTAATGCTACCTAAGCCATTCAACAAAATTTATTTGGAAGACTAAAATGTATTACAGATATAAAAAAATAGCAAAGTCCCGTAGTATAACTCATATTTTGTCAAAGATAACAGAAAGGTATAGAAAAATGACAAACGTTATGCTAGAGCTGAACTTTCGGTAGATCGGCATACCCAATAATTGAATCGTCATAAGAAAAATTCCGTTTAGAGACAGCTGTGGTAGGTGTAAAGTGCATGTTTTTTTTTTAAAGAGGCTCTTGATGATTAGTGCATTTAAAAAAAAATATTTTTATCGATTCACAATACTTTTCAATGTATCGCATACATGAAACACTCATTTTCAAAATGTTTGGAATTAATTAATTTAGGTTGAAAAAGAAAATTAAATAACAAATATAATGCAAAGTCATTATAAAATAAACATCCAACAATAGTCGGCCACTCACCGGCAATGTATATGATGTATTTATATGGACACACATATATATATATATATATATATATATATATATATATATATATAGTGCAAGCAACGTCACTAACAAGCTTTCAAAAATAAATATTTTCAAATAAATCGATAAGTAAATGATTTTTACATTTATTTCTGTTATCTAATGAATTTTATGTTGATTACTTTAGACTACCTAACGAAAAATGTAATATTTGTTTGACAGTGTATTAAAATAATGGAATATAAAGTATAAACATACTTTATATTAATAATCTTTATGACATTGTTTAGAGAAATGAGCAAATGAAACCAGTTAGTTGCAAGGATATTGCAATTATGGCTTCATGGTTTAATAAACTATCTATGCTAAAATGCTATTTGTCCCTCTCTAATAAATGCGAATCTTCCATAGGATGAAACGAAAACTATTTTGATCAAATTGTTCGTTTTTAACGAATTTGGAATCAAAATAAATAAACTTGGAATCAAAATAAAGAACTTAGAAAAATGGCGGCACCCATGTGGTGGAACAATTTTGGCTATCCTATTCGGCTAAAAACTGGTAGCTGGATTCATAAATTTAAAATGGCAGGGCAAACGAAGACCTTGTAACTAAAAATATTTCTTTTTTAAATTTGTTTTAATATCATAGAATACATATAAAGAAATATTCGATATATCCCATGTTATATAAACATGTTTAAATACATATCTAGGCATATGGCAGTGAGTCAGCAAATCTGAAATTTAAAACATATCAAATCTGAAATTTAAAACATATTTAAAATGTTCAATTCTATTTTAAAAGTGGCGCAAGCCTAAATAAAAAAGAGCCCAAAAAATTGTTTTTTTTTCAATTTTGGGAATGTGGGAGAAAGCTTGTTGAGAAAGCTCCTTCAAGAAAGAGCAAATTTATTTTTAAAATACTTTTCTCGTCAACAATTTGTAATGCAGAGGAGTGTTATAGTTGCATTTTTAGTGTATTTTGTTATCAAGTCTGTTCTGATAAATTTATACATACGTATCTCAAATATCTGGTGTAATTTACAAATGTGCTATATTTAAAATTTAACGTTATTCTATCAAATATGTTGAGGCCGGCTATAGAATATTTTGTTTTCTAGTGTGAAGTTTGTCATCTTTATAAGTGTAAGTGTATGAAAATTAAGAAAAGCCTACCAATTTTTCTGCAATTTTTTTGTCAGAATTTTATATATAATTCATTATTATGTCATTTAAATTAATCGAGTTCGGCATTTACCTTGAGTTATTTAAATAATAAATTTCTCGAGTTGCTATGAAGTGGTTAGGTTAGGTTAACAAGTAACCTTTCGACTTCAGAACAGTAAATCGTTTAGTAACTAAACTCTAAATTAAGCGAGAGCAGGGAAACTTAATATTGCTTTGAGCGTTAATGAACATCGGCTGTTTCATTTATATTAATTTCTATCTAGGTCCATTATTTAAGTTCGTTTATTACGTATTGTTTTGTAGTCGACGTGTTTTGGTTCGCTTTATTGATTTTTTTAAGAAGAAAAGCATTTGACTTGTACATTGTATATCTTGTTATGAATTTAATTACAGTTTTTATGGAAGAATTACATTAATAAAAGATAATCTGATTTTCACGTGCTATCCTCAGACTATAAGGTCGTTCATAATGAAGACTACACTATTTACAAAATTAAATTAATTTAACGAATAAACTAATCGTGAGCAACAAATAAATAGAGAGAACAATGATTAAATAAAGAGAACATGACAGCCATCTTTCTACTGTACGCGCGCAGTTTATTAATTTTTCTATTGCATTTATTGCATTGCCATAAAATTACAATAATAAGAAATATTTATAAAAATAGTTTTTTCGTAACAATATTTGTTGGCCTAATCACGTATAACACTACTTATATCGTTTTCTCTACTCGTATCGTTTTTCCCAATACGAATCCTTAGTTATTTTAAAGAGCTTCGTATTATTAAATATATCCGGATTTTATTCCAAAATATTTGCAAAGATCTTTTCATTTTGCTGTAATGCATTATAAATATAGTACCTCAAATATATAACCTCGTTGAAAACCTGAATTTTTCTGAATTAGTTTTGCTAATAAAACAACATTGTTTGAAACAAATTTAAGTCAAATGAAGTTCCATTTATATTCAAAAATTTTAATGCAATAATCAACATTATAAGCCAAATACATACTCTTATCTCGACGAGTCAAATAAATAATTTTGTATTATAATGAATATAAGACCGAAATACAAGATCCGATCGCATTTTTTAAGTCTTCGATGCATTTGTTTCCTTCAAGGATAGATATTTATCTTTTAGTTATATTTTGGAACTGATTTTAATTATTACAAGTTTTTAGAAATGTGTTCAATATCTATGTTTAAATGTTATGCTTTAAGGGATATTGGTAATCGGTAAAACAATATTTTGTTTTTATCCATTAAATTATTTTTCACATATTTCCTTACATTTAAAAAATAACAAACGGTTAAACCATAATTAATAAAGCTCGCCAAACGAATACAACTCGCATCCCGCTACAGCCCAGCAAGTACGCTGGAAATATAATCGCGTCAAACAATTTACCAAAGCAGTATCGAATTAATATTTCGAATAGATGGATTGTTTTTGATCGGATTGTGTTTTGCAACGTGTAACGAGCGGCTACGCATTTCCGTTCGGCGTAATTCGGTTATTGAATTGCGCTCGAGCGGCACGAAATCACGTTTCGTATTGGTTTGAAAAATTGACGGAATATCAAATAGTATTGTGCTTAAGGCCGAATATTGTCAATTAGTTTAACACAATCTAAAAGTAAAATCGATTTGGAAGTAAATGTTAACAAAATTTAGAGATTCATTTCGAGGTTTCACAGTAAAACAAGGGTGTTCACTTTTAGAGTTCCGCAATAATTTCAAATCTAATAATAATTGTAAATCTCACAATGTTTACAGTATTATTACTATTTTTTCAAGCAGATGCTTTTTATGGAGATTTTAATTTTTCTAGCAAAATATTTAAAAAAAAATAAATTTATTTTCCTATACGTATAAGTCGGGGACGAATTTTTTTCGCGCAACTCGCTAAGTAGGTTTTATCACTAGATGTTTTTCAAAATTAAATTGAAGTCCAAATTATCATTTTTCATTTTCAATCCCAGTTTCTGAAATCTTAAACTCAAAAGTGGTTTGAATGGAAACACCTCCGTAATTTTACAACCATAAGTTTGAAACCTCTGAAAATTTCAGCTGAATTTGATTAGAAATTTCGAAACCAAGTCTGATCTTCATTATTATTTTTCATGCAAAAATACTGTTATGGAAAACCTGTCTTTTAGATACCATTTGTAGACAGATAGCGAATTTTCTTTCCCGCAGGCTCTAGTAATATTTATTATCTAATAAATGAACCCAAAAATGAGTCTCTTAAATCACTTTTTAAGTCTCAGTTGACTTGAAAAATTATTTTTAAATAATTTCCCGCGATTTCCTTCTTTTGGAACTTTGGATAATAGACTACATATAGAGAAGGCATTGTAATAAGGCTATATAATTAGTACATGGAAGGCCATCTAATATAATAATTATAAAAGTAAACTTTTCTGAATAAGTGACCCTTCAGACATAATATGTGTACCGTGTGGTTTGTAATTTTGAACTTATGACTTATATTTTCTTTCTTTGCAATACGTCTTCATTTCTTCCATCAAAATATAATTCTCCATATATAGCTTACGTCATTATAATTTAACAAGGATGTAATTAAATAAATCTAGATTATCTCCTAAAGAGGAAGTAATAATTATATATTTCTTGAACAAATGTTCAAACTTTTATGCTCGCATTTGCAGTAATGATCCCAATGGCAAATTTTTAATTTTCGAACGACATAAGGAATAAAAAAATTATTGTAATCGTCTAAAAAATCCAAGTGCAGATTTTAATATTCAATTGAATTGTTCAATTGAATTCTTTGTACCGAAATTACCAGACTTAAAGTTATCCTTCTATTTATGAAAAGTGTAACTTGAATTAAATTTTATTTGACAGATGATAAGAGCTACTTCACTTTGATCAAAATCCAACTATCCCACATAGTTGTTTTTTCAAAAATTTTCTGGAATTATATGTGCCACTGCATCTATTATAATTTTTGTTAAAAGCACTTACTAAGAGCATTATTTCTGTATATTCTCAAATTTTTTTCTACTATACTTTAAAAGTTACAACTTTGAGCGTAAATACTTAAAGACAAAAACATTAAAATTACTTAATTCCGAGGGGCGTTTTATCATATTTTGAATGATCTGCTCAAGAAAAGTCCACTAGAAGTAAAAGCCTTTTTTCTTGCTCTTCTTTTCACTATATCATCAAACAATTGTTTTATAATTCATTTTGTTTCTTATTTTGGGTTATTGATAACCCAATTCGTTTTAATAGGTGGAAAAAAGACAGAATAATTAGCTGGCGTGCAGACAGACATGATGAAACTATAAAGACTCTTTACTTGTCAATGGTACTCTAAAACGAATATAATAAATGTCTGTACGTGTTCTTCGTCGCATCTAGTGTTTCAATCGCGGGGCATCTTTATGTTTTTTAAAATATGACAAAACAATAATTTTTTGATTTTAAAAAAATATGCCATGACTAATTTTCCTGTTAAAAACTGCCAGCGCAAGCCTTTTCCGCACCGTTTGTCTACACCATGATGTCATCCTTTTCGGAAACTATAGAAGCCAAGGAAAGTTTTAAATGTTTTGAATAAGTGTGTATCCACTATTTCGTTTGGTATACTTAATAGGTTATTATGTGAAATACCAATATACACTGCATTTCCCGTATACTCACCCATATGCGCTGCCATAATTAATATCATTACGTAGTACATGCAGGTTTTTGCCACAGCGGCAGGAGTGGGTAGCTTACTAGGATCAACATGAGAATACGACCAGCACAGCGCCGGCAAAACTAGTGCCGTCTAGTGTAAAAACATAATCACATGTCCCAATCCCTTATGGGGCAGTACTGTATATCACTGACCAGTGCAAAAATTCCCAATCGCTGGAAACACGTGGTAGGTATTTTAATTGACAAACTAATATTTTCATTTACTGATATTTTCAGTGAACTTTTTCCTTCTACAACAAATTTTTCAAATGTTTAATATTTATATTAATTAAAATTCATTAATTATTGTAATTATAAGTCATAAATTTACATTTTTGTTGCTTTGAGTCAAGCTAGCATTATTATTGGAATTGATATTCGGTAAAATTTCTGATAGCACTTATTATGATACAAATGTTAACTGGAAATAAATAATGTATAACCTGAGCTGTTGCGATGGTATCAACTTAACATTTCCATGTTCGTTATTTAATATTTTGAAACAACAATGTAAAAAGTGAAATTTGACATATTTATTTTCTTTAACATTTCAATAATGCTTTTATTATGTGAAAAGACTTGCAAACAATAGTTTGCAATGAGCTAATTTGGATTGATTTTAATGCTTGTGAATTTGTACATATACATATATATATATATATATATATATATATATATGTATATATATATGTATATATATATATATATATATATATATACATATATATATATACATATATATATATATATATATATATATATATATATATATATATATATATATATGTATATATATATATATATATATGTATATACAGAGTCTTAAATGAGTCTTTTCTTTAATAACTTAAATCTACTAAAATTTGTGATTGAAAAAGTAAATCCAATAGAGAATTATTTATAGTTTTATTATAATAACAATTATTTTTATGTTATCGTGATAACAATTTTATGAATTTACTTCAAAATTAATTTGCATCTTTTATATATGTAGTGGTAAACAATTTCAATCTTAATATCAAGTCAAACGGCAAGAGGGCTGAATACAATTAGAATATAACAGACAAAATTTTCCTTTGATAAGTTTTTAGCATGATTGTAATTATTTTGCCGGCTTGAGGTGGTAAACATCACAAAGACAAGAATATTACTGCGTAGGAAAGAAGTTGTACAGCATGCCCCGTTCTGGAATACACACACAAGATTCAAAGATATTAGACCCTTAAATCTCACATGTTAGAGTTTATTCGATCATATTATTATGTATTAGAATAATCTCAATCAACTAAGACGGTAACGCACTTTGCGTGCTTCAATTTTAACATAATTACTTCAACGTTTTGAAAAATATTTGTTTCGTACCTACAGTAATTGTCTTAAAAAATAACGGCTTTCTTAATATTTACAGTGTCCACGTACAAGATTTTAAATTCTATCACTTTTAATGTAATTATATAAAGTCATCATTATAATCTGAAATTAGCTTCTCTGCAGAACCATTTTAAAAAAATGAGTAAAGGTAATATTGTTCGATATTTACATCTACGTAATCAAAAAATATTTTAGTCAAAATTCCTTAAAATTTATGATTAATTAGTTACTAAACTTATACTTAATATGAAATTAAAACTAATTAGCGCAAATTATACTTAATTAATTTTTATTTTGTTTTATATAAACATTTTGGAAATCATTGATCATAATTAATTCTCATAAAGAGTAGAGAATATTTACGAAATTGGCTCAAAATGAATATCCATATGTTTCTAGAAGAACAATTACAGAAAATAAAGTAAAAATAAAAATTAAAACCCAACTGCGCAAAATACTAAAAGGAAACAGGAAAGAAGTTTTACTGAAGCACTTGTCGATACAAAAAAGCCTTAGCGTTCTTCAATCGTCTTTTTTTCAAATGAAATCCATATATGTTACATTTCAAAGGTAGATAATGTTTGTAAATTAAACATGATAGTAATATTTATGGAGATGTTTTTTTTAAGAAATAGTTCAACTTTTTCATTGTAAAATACTCTCAACATTTCTTCATATTTTATCAATCAACAAGATTTTGACAATCAAACATTGACTTGTATGGTTTTATTCATTATTGGTAATATAGATTATTTTAGATACTTTGGTGCATATATTAGTATTGGACTTGAATTCCAAATTTAAATAAATAAATACGTATCATATAAAAATACATATTTTATACCGTCAATTTTTCGGTTAATTTTTTGGTAAAAGTTATTTATTTCTTCTCAATTTCTTGCGAAGACAGATTTGTTGCTATTTACACATTTTTTTTAAACTTTTAGTCGAGTCACTTTATATCTTCACTCTAAGACCTTGAACCCGTTAAGCCACACCGCGACTTACATATATGCGCGCAGTCCTCCGTTTCTGTGCGCGAGCCTATTTTGCGGTCAATCGCACTTACAGCTACGGTGTCCGCCATGTTACACTCCGTATAACGTTATAATGTATTATGAAACCTGAATCCAAAACGAATACAATGACATTTCACAAGTGAAAATGCACTTTAATTGCACCTAAATTTGGTATTTGTTTCAGATATATTACTATCATGTAGTTATCTCAAAATGCATTATTAAAACAATTTGTTCGAATAATGTTACTTTATGCTGTAGCCTAAATTTAAATTGAAATATTATGATGCGAATTATTACCAGAGTAATGTAAATAACATCATATTAAAGTTATAAACATAAAATAGTGTATAGAATACATAAACGTAATTGTTTCCTAAAGTTTTTTAAGATATATATATATATATATATATATATATATATATATATATATATATATATATATATATATAAATGTATATATTTATATATATATATATATATATATATATATATATACATATATATATATATATATATATATATATATATATATATATATATATATATATATATATATTTATAATTTTTTTTTATAAGTCGATTAATTTTGGGGTTTGTATGATTTAATAAGTGTTGGTGTTAAACTTAAACCATACATTACATTATTCGTATCGTCTTTCAGAAGGAAACAAATTTAAAAATTGAATAAATATTCAATTTTTTAAGTCAAAAGAAATATTTGCTGAATAGAATTTTATCGCAATTAAGAATACCTATATATCGTTAATTTCTTCATAATAACTTGCTGTGAACCCATATTTCTACTTTTTTGTGGAAATATTTGCTTTTGATAAAGTTTCTATCCTATTTTTTTAGCAAAAATCTGATTCCCGCAACTTTGCCACAATTCAATAATCAAATTACGTTCTCTCGCACGAGTCTCGAATAATAACTTCTCGTTGTGGGGTAGGTGTGATAGAAACAAAATATTCATTCAAAAAATTAATTCATTTTAGCCTTGCCTCTAATTTTTGAAATGATTGTATTTTAACTGAATTAGGAGTCATACTACATAGTATGGATGAGTAATTTGTAAGTGGACTAAAGATATTTCACTTAAAAACGCTTTTCCAACTTTTAAGAATTTACTTATTTAACAACTCAACAATTTATGAACAAAAAAAGATAACTTACCCTGGAAGGTATGTATAATTATAATATACATTTTTATCAAAAGCAAATATTTCCACAAAAAAGTAGAAATATGGGTTCACAGCAAGTTATTATGAAGAAATTAACGATATATAGGTATTCTTAATTGCGGTAAAATTCTATTCAGCAAATATTTCTTTTGACTTAACAAATTGAATATTTATTCAATTTTTAAATTTGTTTCCTTCTGAAAGACGATACGAATAATGTAATGTATGGTTTAAGTTTAACACCAACACTTATTAAATCATACAAACCCCAATATACATGGAGTTATAAATCACCGTTTACTTGTTATTGATTAGCTGTTGCCCGCGACTTCGTCCGCGTTGTGCCCCTAAACTTTTACAACATTTTAAGAATAAATATTAATTTATTAAAAATCAGTTGAGACAATAAACAGTAAGAATGTACTTATAAGAATAAGTAAATTAGTATGTTTGGGTTTAAAAAAATGTTTCATGTCCAGGTTCGACCTTATTATTTTTAATTATATTTATGAAAGTGGTTAGTGAACGAGTTGACTAGTGAACACCTGTGGTTAGTGAACACCTTGAGGTACTGTGTAAAGGATGCGTTCCCATTATTTTACATGGTCCCCAGGAGGACTAAGCGATGACACCCTTCCCGTGCAAAAAAATATCGCTTTCAAAATTTTCGCGAAGAGTTCGATAAAACGAAATTGAAAATTTGACCCAGTCACAAAATGAAAATGACTTGACTTTGAACGTTAAAAGGATACAAAACATTAAAATGAGTGTAAACTAAGTTAAAAAATTAAATTTGAACCTTTATATTGCTTGATAGTCTTATAATGTTCAAAATCATTTTACTTTAAGTTTATTACTTGAATATTTACTTTAACGTTATTGAATATATTTGGCGTTAATTTTGTAGTAATTCATTATGCACAATTAAATGAAACTACGTGATGTAGTATTATTTCTACTTTCTTTAAATTCTTTACCACGACTTAAGTTTCGTTGTATTACAACATCTTTAGGTGGGTTATTAGCAAAGATCTTTGCTTAAGTGTTCAAAAACATTTTAATTTAAGTTTATTACTTGTTCATATTTAAATGAAACTACGTGATTTAAATATTACATCACTTAGTTTCATTTAATTCTGACTTTTTCAAATATTGAATTTTGCTGGATTGAACTTTTTTCAAAACTTTGTGGACGATTACTTTTTTTACACGGCAATCTCCAGCATATATAATTGAGAATATTTTTCTTTATTAATTTTTTTTATTCAAATACGTGCTTTATTTTTTTGATCTTTACATAAAATTTTGTTACGAATTTATCACTTAATCAAAGTCAACAAAACTGTGATGTTCTCATTTTTATATGAGAAGCAATTTATAAATAATTAACAATATATCAATTTATATAACAACAATTTGTCTTTTATTAAATACATTTTATAACATCAATAACTTATACATAATGTAAAATTACAGTAATATAATATAATATATTAATAAGTATTAATAAATACAATTTAAAATAGATGTAGCTCGCAGCTTTTACGTAATGGCTATGAAGTTTTATAAATATTCAAATTTTACATTAAAACATCAACACAGAATCAAAAATGTTAACGAAACCAAATAACTGTCGTTTCAATAATCAATTAAAATGTGAAATTCATTTAATTATGTAAAAAATCTAATTCAACAAGCTATTTGTAATTATCAGTTAATCAATTTTTCAATGAGATTTATGCAGCACATAAAACTTATTTATGTCATTTAAAGAAAAACGATAGCATGTTTCGTTTTATGCAATTTATAGCCCTTGCCTGCTCGATTTGGTGAACATGGTGCAACACCATAACTATACGTTTAGTCTTAAATTTATTTTCATCCTAGCTGATTATTAATTTTACTATAACCAAAAAACACTAAAGAATATTTTATATTTTACACGCGTAACAGCCATACATAAAGTTTTCTAAAGCCTCAATACTTTTCTCCTATTCCAACCGAAATTATACTGAATGTAAAGTCTACATATTAACGAATTAATATAAGTATATTGTTCAAGAAACAATATAAATTATATTTTTTCTTTTGGAACAACTGTATGAACCGGGATTTATAATTAAAATTATTCATTTAGAATTTTTCGTTATTTCAACTTCTATTTATTTTAAAATTAAACCCTGTAGGTTTTATTTTCTGAAAACACGAAATATTTTTTCTTCGACACCCCTTCTAATCCCTGCGAAAAACCATTTCCTTCAACAAAACATTTATCCATGATTTTTGTTTATTCAACTTATATTTATTTCGAATTTCAAGTCTGTAGGTCTTATTTTTAATAAACGTAAAATATTTATTTTCAACGCCCCTGCATCAATAGAGGTCGAAGTTTTAAAAAAAAAATTATTTTTATTTTTCATGCCCCAACGAAAATTATTTTTCAATTATTTGTCACTGCAGGAATTTTGTCAACATTCGTAGAGTTATAGATTTGGTATAATGCTTGCTAGAGCAATTTTTTTTGTGAGAATGAAAAATCTTTCCATCGTAAAAAGTATTTTTGATTGGGACTCTGTTGATAAATTTTCACCATACCAAATTTCATTGGAATCAGTTCATAAGTTAATGCGCGACTGATGAACATACAATCAGAAAATCAAATAATCAGACAATTAGACAAAAATTCTAAAAACCATTGTTTTTAGATCTGTATCATGTACGTAACATGTTGCAGCAAGTTTTTTGGAAAAAAAATTGCATGTACAGATTTTTTTCTCATTACTGTCTTATTATATTTATAGATAACAATGAAATTATATTTGCCAAAAGACTTTTTCTTATTTTTTAAAAGGATTTCTATATAATTATATAATCAGAAACTAGTTATTTCGGAAATTTAAATTAAATATGCATTACATATAATAATTATATTCTTTTTGTAATAGAATAAAAATAGGAAAATGTTGATATCGTATTTACATTTCATTTAATAGTACATTTTATGTATCTGAGCTAAGTAAGACGTTGGAGTAGGTACGTAGTACGGCGTATTAAATAATACAATTATTTATGTGGTTATTTCTTAATGAATATTTTTAAACATTCTAACCAAACGAATCCATTATATTACGTTAATAGGCATGAATTACACTTTATCAGAGTGTACATAAATAAATCTTCGATAATCTCGATAGTCTGAAGAATTACTTTAGGATACATATCTCGGCACAAGGTAGTGTCAGACAACAATGTCGCATGGATACAAGTCGCATGTATATTTACACGAACCATTTCATGCCATATTTGCCGCGCCCTTAACTTTTTTCTCGGTGGGACTCGAGACAATAAATCTGTACATCTTACTAATGTTCATACCAAAATTGTCCAGGGACAAATCCGTACTTTTAGTTTTAGCCATTTAAGGTCCCACTTTTGATTGCCGTATTTAATGTTAGGAACCTACGGATTAAGCTAAAAAGTATGTCGACAACACCAGATGGGAATGAAAAAATATATGTTATTCTCGACAATATTTCTAAAGTCTGTGTTCTCGAAACAGTTTGACTTGAAGTGTTCTGGAAACACAACTGAAATATCTGTTATATCGTAAAAAAAATCCAAAAATACCTCGTAAAATAAATTTTAAATCAAATTAACTCCGTTATTTATAACGCCTTGTGAAAAGGATTAAAAAGACTCACTGTCCACGTCTTATTCAAAATCTTGGTTATTTCTTTTATTTTCAATAAAGTAAATAGGATTCCAACAAAAAAATTAAACACATTATTTCTCTCGAATCTAAAGACATATTTTAGCGATGTCTATTGATTATCTAATTTTTTCACGTTGTACTTTTTGCTTATTAAGTTTTTAGACGTTTTCATTTTTTTTAAATCAATTCGTATTTGTATTTATAATTTTTTTCATAATAGTCTTTACTTACTCAATTTTGGATACTTTAGTTGGTTTTTTTGGATATCAATTCTTATCTGTCTTCACTTTTTTTTCCGTAATCCTTTGTGCTCACTAAATTTTGAATATTTTAGGTTTTTTTAATTACCAATTCGTGTTTATATTTATAACCTTTCCTTATGCGATCTTTTTTGCACATTTTCTTTTTTTTATATCAATTCATGAATGTATTTATATTTTTTTGGTATTCCTTTTTCTTACCGAATTTTGGATGTTTGTTTTTTTAATTAGTGTTTGTATTTACACTTTTTTAAGTAATCCTTATTAATTGCTAAATTTTGCATGTCTTCAGTTTCCTTTTCTTTAATTATCCATTCGTATTTCTATTTATATTTATTTTTTTTGCGCGACGCTTTTTGCTTATTCAATTTTTGAATATTTTCGTTTGTTTTTCGTATATCAAATAGTATTTGCATTTAAATTTTTTTACGTAATCCACTTTAATAACTTATTGTTTTTCTTTTTTTTAATTAACCATTCGGGTTTGTATCCATAAAATTTTTTTTTTTTCGTTTTGGTTTATTTTTATGTAAATTCGTGTTTTCGTTTACAAACTTTACGCAGTGCTAATTGGCGTATTAGGGAAAGACCTAGGCTATATTTTGTCCCAAGAAAAATCATTCTAAACAAAATTATAGTCAATATCAAGAATGCAATAAAGTGTCTATTTGTACTTTCAAATCATATTTGAGCAAAAGATCAACGTGACTTTCTGCATAGAGATAATTGCCGAGCCACGAAATAATATAGGTTTCTTTCCAATCCGCGAAATTTTACCCTAACTAAAACAACACATCCGACCACTATTAAAAATTGGATAATGTGTTTGTTTTTCCTTCTTTCAAGTCACAATGGAGCAAAATATTTTTCTGCACAGACAGGTTGCAACCGGGGAAATATCATCCTAACTAATAAAACAATCGGAAAAATTAAAAATTCGATGGTATTTTTAGATGTCCTTCTTTCACGTCGCAATGGTGCAACAAAAATTACATCTGCTACTTTCCAAACCGGAAAATGTCCTTTTTACTAAAAAACAATAACAAATAAAATTAAAAATTTTGAAGTCTGTTTGTTCTTCTTTAACAACGCAACGGAGCAAAAGATCGACTTTTCTTTTTACACAGAAATAGTCGACGGACCAGAAAATTACTAATTGCCAACACTAGAAATTTCTTCACAACTGATATTACAGTCACAACCTATTTTAAAAAATTGGAAGTGTGTTTATTTGTCCTTCTTTCACGTCACATTGGAGAAAGAGATCAAAGTAACTTTATGGTTGGCGGGTCAGGAAATAACCTGGACTACTTTTCAATCTGGGAAATCTTTTCCTAACTAAAACAAAAATCCTAAATAATTTTAAAAATTCGAAAGGGTTGTTTGTCCTCTTTTCTATCGCGATGGAGCAACAGTTCGATGTGACTTACTGCATAGATATAATTGCGGGAACAAGAAATGACCTAGGTGAAATACCAACCCGAGAAATCTCATTCTCACTAATATAAAAATTCGAAATTATATTAAAAATTCAAAAGTCCCTTTTGTTTGTTCTTTTCTCACGTCGGAATGGAACAACAGATCAATGTGGCTTTCTGCACAGAGATAGTTGGTAGGCCAGGAAATTATATAGACTACCTTCCAACGTGGACAATTTTATCCTAACTAATATAGCAATCCCAAAATTAAGAAATCAGGAAGTATATTTGTTTGTCCTTCTTTTACATCGCAATGGAACAACAGATCAACGTGTTTTAATGCACGAAAATAGTAGCCTGGGAAATGACATAGGCTACTTTCCAACCCGGGAAATCTTGTCCTAACTAATATTAAAATTGCAACTAATATTAAAAATTCAAAAGCGTGTTGTTTGTTCTCCGTTCACATCGTAATAAAGAAAGAGACCAACGTGATTTTCTACACAAAGATAGTTGATAGACTAGGAAATAAAATGGACTAATTACCAAGTCAGGAAATCTTATCGTATTTTAAATTAAAATGCATGTTTGTTTGTCGTTCTTTCACATCGCAACGGAGCAATATATGTACGTGACTTTTAGAATTAAGATGGTTGACGGACTGGGAAATAATATAACCTGCTTTTCACTCCGGGAAATCTCATACTAATTGATTAAGCAATCCCAACAATTAAAAATTCAAAAGTATATTTGTTTGTCTTTTTTCAAACAAATATAATTTCATTACAATGGATAGTTGGTGGGCCAGAAAATAACATAGGCTACTTTGGAACCCAGAAAATGTTATCCTAACAAATACAGCAATCTAAAAAAATTAAATTGAAATTTGACAGTATATTTGGTTGTCCTTCTTTCACGTCACAATGGAACAACACGTCGACATGATTTTCTCCATAGAGATTGAGAGACACAAAGATAGTTGACGGTCCAGAAAATGACATAGGCTACTTATTCTTAGAGTTTATAATAAACTTCGCAAAAATAGGGGTTTCTCGTCAAAGATGTAAATATACCCTCAAGTATAACCATATTAACACTTCAAAGAGCATAACTCATAAATAATAGTCTGTGCGTCTAGCGAGTTATTGATGCGAATAATTTAGTTTCTCAGTATGCCGGCGCCTCCCGTGACACTAGTTTATTTAAAAGCGAAACGGGTGGTGCTTGAAAATCAAAACCTTTAAGGTCGTGCGTCGACTGTTCTC
This sequence comes from Druceiella hillmani, assembly GCA_039881145.1. Lineage (NCBI taxonomy): Eukaryota > Metazoa > Arthropoda > Insecta > Lepidoptera > Hepialidae > Druceiella > Druceiella hillmani. The sequence continues at coordinate 46,990,085 of JAYKKI010000001.1, read as the reverse complement.
ATCGCCTTAAAAATGAATTTATTTGTACACTAAACCTATTTGACCGATAAGGAAATTTAGATTGAAAATTCTACCAATTTCTGTGCTAATGTTGGTTTGAATTATATAGCACCTTTAATTTTTTAAGTTCTAAATTAGGATTTCATGAAGAGCTCATTTAAAGATGTATGAAATAGATTAGACTATTGATTTACACATCCTGTCCAATGCTGGTGTGCAGTATTCTTGTTGCCAATATTATTTTAGTTCACCCAAGCAGTACATGCCTGCAATGCGTAAAGCATGCAACTTTTACGATAAACCTCCAAATTAATAACTCTTTTTTTTCACATGATTACACGACAGGGCCAATTCACTAATTGGAGAATATTGAATTGAATCGTATGATTTGTATTTTTAGCGTTGCGTTTTAAATTAACATGGAGGAAATAATATTAAATAAATAGATTACAAACACAAGAAAGGAAAAAATTAATATTTTTAACAATTTTTTTCATTCATCGTTGAAATGGTACTTAGCTTAAAGATACAATCCGTGTACACGCTTTGGAATCAGGTAAGTCACTGAGGAGGGTAGAAATCAAGGGGGAGCAATTCAAACAAATCATCAGAGATCAGTTATGGCCAGGTGCATGCTCTTCTCGAGTTTGAATATACCATTGACCCGTTAATGGTATACTCAACTGCCATGACGGAGATTATCCATTTAGGAACTAGACTCTCCCAGCATTGTGAAAAACATTCAGACATTCAGGGGCTGAATTTGTGCTCGAGTCTCAAAGTAGGATGCATTTATTTAATTAATTTAATATACATGACAATCAATCTAGACACAAGTATGTGAATTCTTATTTAGGATTTTATTGCAAGATTGTTAAAAGTTCAGAAATATTTTATTATGAGTTATGCAGTAGGAAACATTCCATACAGATATAATAGTAAATATAAAATATATAATCGCGATATGATATATAAATGGACCGAAGTTCGTTCAGTCTATTTATATATCAAATCGCCATTACATATTTTATATTTACTATTATATTAGTACTATTATATTAGCACGAATATCAAACCTTCAGCACGAGTATGACATAACGAGTATCAACCTATCAAAATGGATATCCTATACAGTCTGTACATAATGCTTTATTTTACAAAAATTTATCAGCAATTATTGATTAATGTAACATCGATTTGCTTATTAGTAATCGATGCTGGAAAAAAGGTTTTATGCGTAAATCACATAAACCAGTCACATTGGCTTAATGTAATTAAAGAGAAGTTTCAGTACTTAAACTTGAAATCTATGCCGAAACGGCAATGCCCGGTATTGCTTTATTTATTATGATTTGTTCAGAACTCTAAGCGAATCTTTATGTAATAAAAAAACTTCAAAATATGGAAGACCTTCCAAAAATACCGTGTCATTATTTTTTATCTAATTCACCATATTTATACATTGAAAGTAAATTGTCATTAATTACCATGTGGCGGCAAACCATAATATGTAGTTTGATTTTTTTACAAGAACAAGTCAGAGTTAAATCTTATTAGTTTGCTACTATACTGCTTGTACTTAACTACCCAATATATTCTGATGATTAAAAGTGTCAAAAAAGCCTTCTTCCTATATCTTTATTTGAGATGGTATGATTATTTCACTCTTCGATTTCCTATGAATTTCCCTGTAATATTTATTTCATAATTCTTAAATGGCAAAAGTTCAGACCTTTGTTTGTTTAAAAACTTTCGCCCTTCGATCTTAATAATTTTCTGCACTCGCGTATGTCTAATAACTATAATGTTTCTCCAAATATATGTAAATTCTCTAACTGTATGTAAATTTCTATGCAAATAAGAGTAAATATTTTAATTATATACAATGTGCTTGCAAACATTTTTGAAATTCCGCTCTAAACAAATATCGGTCACACCCGCTTTTTCGTAGTCGACAAAAATTATATTTGAGTTACACTTATTACAATACATCGAATCTATTGTTTTATGAAATACTAGCTGTGCCTACGACTTGGTTCGCGTGAAATTCAAAATAAGTTATTAGATTTCTTTTGCTCTTATAAATTGCTCTTGGTTATAAACTATTGACATACCAAATTTTATCAAAAACTGTCCAGTAGATTTCGAACAAGTGATTGATAGACGAACAAATTAACATAAAGATAAACAGAAAGACAAAACTTCTAAAAACAGTTTTCTGGCTTCTGTTATCATTCTTTACGCTAAATCAAACACTATTTTTAAAATATTTTCCATGTACAGAATTCACCCTCTTGAAATTTTATTATATGTATAGATTAATACGAGTAGATATATGTATTTATTAACTACGAATTTTTTTACCAAATTATTTGAAATATCTTACCAATACGATGGTTAAAATATAGGTAGATAAAATAAAGCAGGTAAGTATTTATTGTTACATCGTCATATAAATTATTATTGTGGAAGATAGACATAAACATGGTGAGAGGTACTCGTGGTTATTTGTTATATGGGTTGTCTACAAAAGATACTTGCGATCTGGAACTTGAGTCTTTTGTAGTCTGAACAATACGTACATTTTAGTGGGCTGAACGAACTCAATCGTCTACCTTTCTACATGTCGACATTGATTGTTCGTCCCATTTCCTTATATAACTTATTATTAGCTATAAGACTGTCGGGAAATCAATAAAAATATATTATTGAGCTTTTTTTTGAAAATGGCTCGGGTATTTTTTTTATTTATCTTCTATATATATGAACGAACAAATTTATTCTTGCCTTTATATTTTATTATGGGTAACTTTTATTTGCAAATTTAACATAAAACCAATTCGAAGGCATCAAAAAGCACAACAGCTGAAATTTTATATCGATATTTTAGTGTTCTATAAACATATGGAAATTCAAAGCGCCCTAAGAGTAGACGAGTAGAGCAAGGCGCGCCTTTCCATTTTGACATAAGGCCGTTAATTGTTTTCTTAACCTAATTCATTGTCTTTGGTTTGTATAAATTTTAATGTTTTCAAGTCCCTGATCGAAGTTATAGCCCCCACGATTACAAATATAATTAATGCATTTTTTAACTGTTGCCAATAATAATTTACGGGTTTTTTAATAAAAAGAAAACCTTGTTATTAAAAAAGCCGTAAATTATTCGAAAAGATAATGGGGGATTTGCTTTTTTTAAATTAATATTGTGGATTTGAACCAAACCCTCTATTGCAGAATTCTGGATTCCAATTCCTCAGCCTGATACGGCAATGGTATTGCCTGCTCAAAAAAAAAACCTTGACAACCTGTTGGTTTCATATGGGTAAAATAACTACAACAAATGACTCAAGTCATGGAATAAACTTAATAAAATAACCCTAAGTAAAGAAAACATTCAAAAAAATTAAAATTAAATAGAGGTACAAACATTTAATATAAACGGTTTGCCTCGATGATGTACTACAAGATCAAAAGATTGCTGACCCATTATTATTTTCAAACTTTCGACATATCATCGATTGTATGATACAATCGTTTACCTTAAAAAAAAGTTCATTTTTATTTAATTATTTAAGTTACAAAACCTATTTTTATAAGGGATTTTTTAAAGAAACGCAATCGCTGCTTAATCTCTTCCAATTTGATTTAAAATGGAGTCAAAGTAACTCTAATACCTTAGTAAGTTTTTAATGACTAGCTCTACCCGCAAATTCCTTTGGGTGTGGACATTTAGAAAATTTTATTAAGTTGTCTATAAGGTTAATACATGTAATGATATCGATTACAACAATTATAAAAGTAAAGTTTTTTTAATAAATACATTTTGCATCAAAACCATACTTTCTTCTTAGTTGATTGATTACAACAAAATGTTGCCTATTTGTTACCCCAGATCAATAGAATCCACCAGTCAAAACTTTATCGAAGTCTTTTTTCGTTTCATGATGCGCGTACAAGTAAAGAGAATCACATACTAATATTACAAATGCCCTATTTTTGAGTTTACTCCTTAAGAATCCATTTTCATATATAGCGCCCGGTATGAAGTTTTATGAGGAGTAAGATCAGAAGTTCAAAGTTGTATATTATCCCGTCAAAATAAAATGTTCATACATTATAAAAAAGTTAAATTTTGTAAGTTTGAATGTAGAAGGTAATCTCTAAAACTACTCATCCGATTTAAAAAATTCTTTCACCAATATTTAGAAAGGTCCTTCAGAATGGACATAGGTAGGTTATATTATCCCGTTAAAAAATTTTCATTTGTTACAAAAAAGTTTTTTTTTTTTTTTGATTTGAAAAATTATTTCATCAATATTTATAAAGGACCTGCAAGATGGGCATGGGATGTATATTATCTCGTTAAAAAAATATTCATCGAGACCAATTTCGCAACGCCAGTCAACGAAAAAACAGTCGTGCGAATGCGTTTCTTATGAACGCTGTCTTAACAGTAATAGATATGTTGATATATATATTTGTATATATATATATATATATATATATATATATATATATATATATATACAGTGTTACCCATTTTATATATTCCACGCCAATCGTAATTAAAGTGTAAAATCTAGTAGCGCGTCGGACACAATGTTTTTTGTGTTCCATTACTTTTGTTACTTTTCCCCAAATATTTTTGTTTTCGTAAATACCTTCAATGTACCAACACAAATTCTATGCTTTTAATATATGTATAGACAATAAAGCACGTAGCAATTAAATATATACAGCCTAATATTAAACTTAACAGAGTAATTACAACCATTTCCAACAGATTCAAATTTTAAACAAGTTGATGAGGCGATCTGCTAACCGAGTGAACTGATTTTGATGACATAAAAACTAAATGTTATTTCAAGTCATCATTTATGCTTTTCATAACTTTATTTGAACTGAATCAGTATTTTACTATGTTTAAAATATATTTCTGAGTTAGTCATAATTTAAATGTATAGTGAATTGTAATTGGCGTAATTTTTATATTATTTTTAACACACTATATTTTTTACCTCGGCGTCATGTATATATATATATATATATATATATATATATATATATACATTAAACACATTATAACCTATTAAAGGCAAAGTAAATAAAGGAGCAGATAAAAGTAGTTTCTAGTAGTCTCAAAAACATAAGTTTCAAAGTAAACATAATGCTAGGTCAAGTTTCAAAAGCATGTGTATTTCTTGTTTTGCCATTTCACTCACCACTTTTGTTACGCAGCCTCACTCAAAAGTTGAAGTCCACCGAAAAAATACTTTTCATTCCCAAAATTTAAAAATTATAGTTTTCATTTTTATTTCCTGGGGTAAGTAATCTACGTATTTCTCTACAACTTCATTACGATTGGACTTAAAACAATTATAATTCTATGATCCAGATGGATAGACAGTCACGCGAACAGATATTAAGAAACAGTAAAAGGGTTCCGTTCTTCGCCATTCATTTACGGAACCCTAAAAAGGATTTATTTTCTTCGTATCCAAAATCTTTGTCTGAAAATTTTGAAAATTCTCTTAATGATTGAAGTACAAAAAAAGAGTTTGAATATTTTTTTAAGGATTGAATTCTATCCTAAATTGTTGTAAATCTTGAGAAATGTTACAATTATTTAATATCAAATACCAAAAAAATTAATTTGACTGTAAAACCGATCCTTCAAAAACGGTGAAATTAAATTGATACCTCTACAATAAATATTTAATATATTTCTCTATATTCATTTAAATTTATAATTAACAATTATAGACAATTTTATATTCTCATAAAACTGTATCTATATAATTATAAATTAGCTGAAATATACTCTAAATAAAAAAAACTTAGACTTTATCTTTCGAAGATAAACTGAAATATCGGTTTGACTTATTCGCTAGACACAAAGAGCTAGCAACAATCCAGTCAAATCCGCAATAAAGTAATACCGCCACAAAGTCCCTCTGTCTAGGAGGTGTACCACCCAGAGTATCAGATAGCAACGGAAGCAGACGGACGTGAGGGAAATATGCCAGAAAAATGCCGTCACTGGATAAGCTCTATCGTTCACTTTTCCATCGCCTCCCCTCGGCGATTGAAATAAAATTTAGTTTCTAAAATATTCATGAAGCATGTGGTCGCAATGTCTGTTATTGTATCTATAGTATACTTACATACGTTTAATCACTTTATTCGGAAAAATAAGGGTAATGTTTCAAACTATTTTACTGTTGGTTACAATTTATAATTCATTGTGGAAACAAATACAAATGGTCGTAAGGAAAACGACCAAGTCAAGATTATTGTCTTTATGATTTGGTCTTCTATCTTTGTCAAAAAAAACAATAGTTTTTAACAACTCGTTACTAATTCTTATAAAGTTTACATTCAATTATCCTCTTATTACTTCGAAATATGTATGTTATCGTTAATAATAATTTTCATGTTAATAATAGTTTTTATGTGTAGCTAAACTTAGAAATTAGTTTTGATCATAGGATATTAAGTTATTTGTTTTATTTTTTAATAGTTAAAAAGAGCTTTTATTGAAAATTTGTCTACATGGTCACATTCGTTCAAAAAAATATGCTGTGTATATTATAGCTTATTAAATTGAAGGTATTTTGATATTTTCCTGTGAAATTATTGCTAATTAATTTATGGATCGGGTTTTCTAAATATATTTAAATTCTGTTATAGTATTAAGTTGGCTACTAATAAACCTGACGTCTCAAGATCAAGCAAGACTTTGTATTCTATCGCAGTACGTGAGCATGAAAGTAGCTCCGTCGGATAAAGCAAATTTAACGTGAGATCGATTTCAATAAAGTTTTTTAACTTTTCTTTTTCTTTACACGCCGAAAATCAATTACTTGCTGAATAAAAACCCTTTTATAACCTATCATAGATATTCGAAAAATTTCTATAATATTTTAGAAATTGTCCGAAAAAATATTAACATATCAGTTAGCAACCAGATATTTAAAATGTACTTCAAACTCTTCAAATTAAACGGAAGTATCTTTAGTAGTCATACTATTGCAGCTCATTTGAAGAGAACTTGATTTTTTGTAAACCATGTTAGGCACCAATTTGTTTCAGTATGACTAAAATAATTATAATTATTCGCTTGCCAAAAAGAGCTAGCGATAATTAAACTATAATACATATTAAATCTTTCAACCGCCTAAAGATAAAAGAAATTATTATTAAGCTATTAAGTTTATTATTAATACCAGCATTAACTTAAAATATACATTCATTTTTAAAGAAATTTTTTTGCATGTAAATTTTAGAATAAACTTTACACGGTACTAACTATTTAAAAAAACCATATAAATGATGAAAATAAGCATAACTTTTGTGTGGCTCCATACGTACGTACACTGTAGTTGAAGGAAGTATGCAAAACAGTATCGTTATATAATAATACTTTCAATAGAATAATGTTGAATTGCATTTTGGTTTTCAAAACTTTTTGTTACCAATTTTTAACGTTATTACTTTTTTATGTCTAATTATGTATGCTCTCTGCGCTAGTAAGATGCATCGTTGTTTATCGACATATACCATCATTGTTTATCTACAAGTAAATATAATTTTGACATAAAGTGATAAAATATTTTAGTTCTAGCCAATGAAGCCGAATAACACATTATGAAACATATTTTCATCTATATTACAGGAAATGTTCATTACAGGAAAAAGTTTTTATAATATATAAGGAAAAATAAAACATAAGGCGATTTTTTAAGAGATTCGATTAAACTTAAATTTGTGAGAAAGAACCTTTACTTCCTAGTTACAAAACAAGTGACGTGAACTGGTCTACGTTATAAATTTCAAAAAATGGTAATTGATCACTATATAATGCTTAACGAAGTAATTTATGTTACCGCCTGCAAAATATAGTCATTTATGAACGTGTTGTGATTGACGTAGCCTAGTGATACGAGTGATTAACTAGTTAATTGAAATTCAATCTACACAAAAAAAAACATTTTATTTGTTACAAATTTCAGTAAAATATTAAAAAGAAAAGTTAAATTCTTTTCTTTGCAAATTCAATTTTGATTTGAAGTTATGAAAAACAGGAACTGTGTTATATCCCTTATTTTAAGGATATAAACTGGTTATCAATTTAATTATTGCTACTCCAAGTGACGTTCCCGATAAAAATGCACACGCCAAACAGCATATTCATTCCTGTCAGCTGATGTGAGTAAATGAATTTCAAATTTGTGTAGTCGGATGCGGTTCGAAGTTAGCGGAAAGGTATAAAATGTCAAATAAATAATTATTAAGTATACTTTTCAAATAAGCCTTGTTACCGGATTACTAAGTGTCACCAAATATTGTACAATTTTACGATTGTTCTACTCAGATATTGCGAATAGAAAATAATACGTATGAGTGGCAAATTTGATATAGGATCGGAAAGTGTCAAGGTTCGAATTTTGGGTCTTTCTTGTTCACTATTCACGATATTGGTTGAGTAGGAAACGGTTCATTGTCTGTTATTCGCGGATGATGTGATGCTTTTTACAGCTTTTAAGGATACAGCCAATGCAGAACAGCTGCAGCATGGTATCAGCATAGCCGTTTAGTTGGGCACGGCGAGCGGCTTACAGCTTAACTCAAGCACATGTTTAATAGTGAATCATAGACAAGCTTACTGTTTTATTATGTACCAATAGACGATTAACGGGATCGCAATGTATCATCAGGATGACGTCGTTGATTTGGGAGTCAGATTTGATTTTCGATTGACGGTTCGTGGGCATACAGTGGTTCTAGCGAAGAAATTGTTTCGAAAACTTGTGTTCGTGTTCTATAATTCAAAGGGTTTAATACTTGTCATTGATTTTTGACCGTGTTAAACAGTGCAGTTTATTTCAATATCTGTTTTCTACCAATTTCCTCTTGGTTATGTTAGGTTTTCATTTGTTTGCACTAAGAAATCTTGCGCTTAGGAAATGCACCTAACAACCGTTAGAAAAAAAGACCCTACGAAGTAGAATAAACTTTAATTCTTCCTGCGCTCACGCAATAAACACCCCTTTGCTATACCGTCCTCTAGAACCGACTGATACTAGAATCCTTCAGTTTCCCGAAGTATTCCATAATTTTACTAACCGCTTGCCGTCGCAGCGAAGTGTGATTTGTTTATATTGAGTGAAAATCAATTTGTAGAAATGCATCATCGTTTTCTGCTAAACTTCTTATTTCAGTCATGTTCAAGTACAAATATTACAAAATTATACGTTTAAATTTCATAAAGATATAAGTTTAAATTTAGTTAAGCCATTGAGTTAATTATAATGTATAGATAAATGTAAGAGCAAGTAAATAAATGTTATTGTAATAATTGTAAACTCCTAAATAGGTTATATTTACAGGAAATAAGAATGTAATGATATAATTTCACGAGATAATCTTGTGACAGATGGTCATTTTAAAGTTGTTATCGGTGGTTTGAGATATATATATATATATATATATATATATATATATATATATATATATATATAAGAATGTAAGAAATTTAAACAAAAAATATGTACGTGTTCATGGCGCACGTTTTCTAGTCATACCTAAGATAATTGACGTTTACATATTACGGAATTTTTAAGGGAGTGTGTCGCATATTTAACCTTATTCCTCTTACCTGATAAAGTTAAAATTACTTGGAATACGGGAAAGGTTAGGAAATGGCATACGGAAAAGGTTAGAAAAAAAACAGAATCCTGTAAATTCTCATTTCTTTGATAACATATTAGATTGGCTTCTTAGTACGTTTTTTTTACATCATGAAATTAAATAAAAAAAATAACTGAGGCGCTGAAATTTTGAATGCAGTACGCCTACGAACCGACAAAAATTAAAACATGTTTTAATACATAGTAAAACTAGATCCATATACGAATTTTTCAGTTTACAACTACGTAATTCAAGTTGAAGTGCTTCAGAATGTTTATCAGTATTAAATTATCTGATTATTAACTAAATAATCTTGGTTATTTCGGATGATATAGTTATATATACATAGCTAAATTTAATATATACTTTCTCTTCTGAAGAGCTGATTGCGGTTCTTGCAAGCTGTATGCAATAAGGATGCGCAGATGAGTCCAGGCGCATAGGGCAGGTTGGCATTGGCATTATTCAAATGGCTGGGGCGAGCGCAGCAACCTATATAAAACGAACGCCATATTCGTGCCGAGCTGCGATAATTCCATTTTGCAGTTACGATCTTTTTTCTTTGGAACGTGGAAATTCTCAATTGCTTAGCTGGTAGCGGGTACAGTGAGGGGCGAAATTAGTTCGAACCGTACTATAATTTTAATTTAAATAGAAACAAGAGGAAGAAAATCATTCAGTAAATTTGGGTTAGGAAAAATATACCAATGAAAGAAGATATAGTTATTAGCAGTAAAATACAATCAAGTTATTGAATATTAATCCTACTTAGAGTTAGAACAATATCAGCAGAGTTGCCATCTATCTATTATAGATTAACCAACAAGATCGTCGTGTGATAATTTATAATGTTAATTTCCCTTACTATTTTCTTCACTCCTTTAGCAGTGACTTATTTAAATTTGAGTGAAAGTGACGTGAACATTTTTCAAAATTCGTTCAAATATTCTAAAATACGCCAAGTATATTCGTGTTATTTAATGTAATTTATTCGAGTTATTAATATAAATACGTGTAAGTAAAAATAGTCTGGTATATGATTAGCTTACACGGCGGATATCCAAGAGAAAAATAAAATGGTGGACCACTCGTCTGTCAAATATACTGTTTAAAAATATGTTTAATGAACAACTTCATGCTGTTGATTTCCTAAAGGTTTTTGTTGTATAGTGAGGAACTTCGTTCTGTCTATTTTCTGTTGCTTTAGTAAAATTTCACTGCCATTATTTTTTCGTAATGCGCCAAAAGAAGTATAACTTCAATAAAATAAAATATTTTACAAAAGTTTTATTAGGTATCCTAATGATTTTTACTTAATCATTAATTCATTAAGCTAGAAATGTTCGCTATCACTAGTTACTTAATTTGAGAGTCTAATAAAAATAAAGCATTTTCATTGAAAATATTATTCAATATTCGAACCTTATATATTTGCGAAGGATTCACCGTGAAGAAACAAGGAAATAACGTAAGTTTTGTTCAAAATGTCTATCGTAATTTTGTTTTGGAACCGGTACTACAAATCAGGACAGTCATAGTTTGCCCACCAGATGTATTTTACTTGCTGAAATAACTACGCCTGCTGTGTAAAGGGAAAAAAATTAATTCAGTGCTCCAATTCCAAATTCCGATCCAGAAAAACCATTGTTTTTGCTGGTGTAATATAAAAGGATTCAATCAGAAAGAATAAAAACAAAATTGTGTATCCCAATGAACAACCCGCAATGATGCCCGCAAGGTTTTGCCATTTCCCTAACTGTACTCCCAGATTTTGAACATTTAGAAAATGAAAGTAAAAACACTGAAAATGAGAGTGATGTGTCATTTGTAGGGAGCAAAAACAAAAACTTGTGTTTTCGCAGCAATTCCGAACTACGGTTGTTTAATCAAGCAGCATTATTTGACTTAATATGAGATTTGGATTTTCTGAAAACTGCAGCAGCCCTCTAGAGCTCTAAATTAAAAAAAATACTAGCTCATGAGATTTCGTTTTTATGATAGAAAAAAAAAGACATTTGTTCCATTTTTCAAAGATTGTGATTCAGTATACTCCAACGGTACTAATGGAGTTACGAAAAAGTTTCATTTTGAATATGATACCAGTGAATGGAGACTTTTCATATACTCCTGAAGAAGAAATTTAAAAGCACCACTCTTACACAATAGGAGTAAATGTACTTCTTCGTCTGTAGATTATTCTGTTCATCTGAAAGACTGACACAAGGATTTAGTGAGTTTCAAGAAGAGTTGAAAGACTATCAAAAATGCGCATGGATCATATTTGGTGATTTTATCTGTGGCACTCGGACAAGAAGGAGATTACACCAAATTTTGAGGCTTTTTATTTAAATGAAATAGAAATTAGTACTGAACAAAAAAGCATTGGCCATCAAGAAAATTTTTAGAACCCGGAACAAATCACATACAGAGAGAGAATTTGATTGACCATTGAAATTATTTTTCTTCTATTTCACATTAAGTTGTAGCTGATGAACAATACAAATACACATAACAGACAGTAAAAAATTATAAAAATTTCTGCCAAAAAATGTTATTGCCGACAGAAGCCAAGTCGAAGGAGGGAATTTCATAGATTCAAATATTCCAAGGTTAATGAAAGACAAGGACTTAAAAGCTCCAAGGAAAAAAAGTTCTTTTAGCAATTTAATTTAAATTTTATGTGCTGGTTATGTCCAATTAATAGAAAAAAAGCAAACAAATTTTTGAATATTTTTTTATACTATGAATTTAAAAAGCTCGCATTCTGAAATCACACTCGGATTATTTCCAAAAAATCTTGAAAACTTTAGTGACGAACAAGAAAAGAAATCCCTTTACAATATAATCAAATGAGTATATTACGATATTAACATGTTTGCGGATTATTGCTGCTTTGTTGAAGCGAACAGGCACGACTAGAGAATGTTAGTCAAAAACGTTAAAAAGAGACCTTCAACAGAATTCGACAGGAGTATTATAAAGTTTTTTTAAAGATTTAATGAGTTGATTATGTTCATTGTTACTTAATACTTATGCCTTAACGCCAAATATATGAAATATGTTCATAGTTTTGTTTTAAAAATCAATTCACATAAGTTGTTTACGAGGGTTTTTTTTTAAATGACGTGAGAAATTATGCAAATCTGAAGTGCAAATAATCGCTAATCATTGATTGATGATTCAAATCAATATTAACATTGTTGCCTATTTCTAATCTATAACTTTAACTATTACTTTTTTTTTGTAATAAGATATAAAACACTTAAAGAATGATTACTTCATGATTGGATTCTTTATCTTCGACGATTATCTCAAGGGAATTTCCTTTCATGGCAAGACTCGCAAAAGTAGGTCTCTCATAAAATGAGAATGTGTCGTATCAGGTTGAATGTATCTCTGTTCTCTGTTGTTGTTTTGTCCCACACTGATAGAAAATTAGTGGGAAGAGGTAAGACAGGCAAGACGGATAGAGAAATTTACATGAATTTCAATTAATTATCTGTTTATAATTTATTTTTGTAAAGGTCATCTGTTGTTCTCTTGACGTTCTAGAAAGCGTAAAAAGAATTGGTGATTTATATATATATATATATATATATATATATATATATATATATATTTATATATGTATATATATATATATGTATATATATATATACATATATATATATGTGTGTGTGTGTGTGTGTGTATATATATACATATACATATACATATATTCCAAAAATGTATTCTATTTAAAATGTGTGAAAAATCTTTAAATGTTACAAAGAAATCAGCGATTACAAACCAGTTTCTGGTGTCGAAATAAATTTTCCAACAAATGTATTTTTATATGCGACTGTACTAATAGCTGGCAAGAAAATAGGTGTTTCGAAATATGTAGAATCGTAAAATGTAAAACGCGATCCGAAAAGCGTTAGTTTTTACGTATACAACGATGTGACCATATATATGTTCATGTACTAAGAAAAAGTATTTTACATAGGTATGCAAATAAAATATTTTTTCGACATAGAAACAGTTAATACACTAAGATTTCTAAAATAAATTTTAACTAGAAGACAAATATGCAAAGAATATCTTTGAAATAAATTGTCTAATCGACAAATATGCCTTTCATTATAAGTAAATTGATTATGCATATAAGAAATAAATTTTGATATTTTTATTCTTTTATTATGTAGATAAAACCCTCGTTAGTATATAAGGACGCATGCATATATTTTAGCGAAAGAATCGAATCGTTTCGTAAAATAATATAATAAATAATTAGCAATTCTTTTTGTTTAAAAAGTGTTATAAATAATGCTCCGTAATTAAGATTGTTTGCCAATTCAAAATGGCTTAATGTAAATTTGAAAATTTATTTTAAACTAAATTTCCAAGTTCAATTTTCAAATGGCTGGGAATTAATTTTAGGCTATTTTGAATTGGCAAACAACCATAATTACGAAGCATTATTCAATATTTCAGTCAGCAATTTAAAGTCTATATCATTTGGAAACAAATATAGTGAAAGCATAAAGGAATCAATTCAGTACGAAGAAAAAAAATTTCTAAATCGGTAAAACCTTTTTCGCCGTTTGTTGTTTTCTTACAAAATTTCTTCACTTTATGGCTTTTTTACTCACGTTTTCTGTGGCGAGATTTGTTTAACGTTTACATCATCAATATTTTTTCCATAACACATCCTTACAAATTTTTTACCATATTATGTACAATAAATACAGAAAATATTTTGCAGCGATTTCTAAATTTAATTCCTGGGGAATTCATAAATGGCTCATAAATACTTTCGAATGTAATGTTGAATATACTACGCAACGGTATCGATGAATTATGTATATCTACACTTACATATAATAAAATTGTAACAGATAATAATAACAGATAATAAAGAGTGATTGATCTAGCGTGTAAAATGATAATAGAAGCCGGAAAACCATTTTTTAGAATTTTTGTCTCTCCGTCTGAGTGTTATTTTATGCGTCAATGTACGCAAAATCTACTAGCCGGATTTTAATGAAATTCCGTATAATAATTATTTTATAAAGAAGAGCAACATATGAGAGAGAAACAATTGTTTTCTTATTCCGAATTTCATTCGAATGAAACCGTGGCGCACAGCTAATTTTAGAAATAAACACATGTTCAAATAAGGCCTATTTCGACATTTCTATATTCTTTTAAAATTTTACTAATCATTTACTTTTAAGTTACATAAATTTTAATAAATGTTATTAGTTCAATAGTTCACAAAGTTTTTTGGGACATAATTTTATTAACATGAGTAGTGAACTTACCCCTTGCTGTCAAGTCCCTCATAATCAGAACGGCAGTCTGGCTGGTGAGGACATTGTCTTTAGAGGTTTGCTGCATATAAAATATGGGAAATTAGAAAATAATTACGGTATTTTATCTTCATATTTTTATAATTTTATTTAATTCCGTGGAAATATTTTCAATATACAAATATCAATAATTAATGGTTACCATAACAACTAGTAAAATTTTTAAAATGATGGCGTTACACTAAATTTTAAACAATGTCCTACCAACGTGATATTATTTACATTATGTAAATATTAGAGAATAAAATGTTTATAAGCATTTAGCTATATAACAATTCATAATTATTAGCATGGATGTGCTGACGTCATGTGCTTCTATCCCTTCTTTAGTGAAGTATTATCTGCACACTTTCAACACTCGCTTCTCATTCATATCCACATAGCACGCACTGCTAAATTGCACTCTTAATGTAATCTCTTAGTATTTGAACAAGGGAATAATAGTTTACTAAATACTATACTCTCATATAATAGTAATAAACATATTGCAAACATACTGCACGAAACGAAAATTTATAAGGCGATTTACAAAATTTATAAAAAAAAATCCAAAATATTCTAATTATCAAAATAAGCCATAATCAATTTGTTAATATTCACTATTTGATAGCATCAAATTAATATCTTTGACATATTATTTTTTTACTTATGTAGCCATAAGACACGTTTAGATTAATATAAACACGTATTAATAAAATATGCAATGTGATTTTGATACTTTTAATAACATATTTTAGGACACTTTACTAATATGCCTTCGAATAATTCATTAGCTAAGATTTCTATGCGTTCTAATATATTTTTACAATTCGCTAAACCAAAATAGAACGACGGTAATATTTCATACGTTATATTCGAATTAATAAAACCATATGGGGTAATTAAGTTTAATTTTGTAAAAAGCAAAATAAAAAAGTTAAAGCCAGCAATTCTGAAGATTTTAATAAAGTTTCGTTACAAATGCCAAAACTTAAATCACTTCTAGTAACTTATTGCTACAGGTTCTTAAAGAACTTCTTGTAACTTATCAGCTAACTTACCAGCTAAAATGCTTGCATAAAGCGGGCTATTTCTTCAGTTCATCTTAATGAAAAGAAACGATTTACGCATCGCAAAAAGACAGCGTGAACTATCCCCGCGCCGGCAATCATAACGTCGGGATACAACGGCCGTGTCGGCGCGGGTAATTACAATATTCAAATGAGGATCATTAATCAGGTGCGTGTCTTGGAGTCGAACCTCCCCGCAGCTCTCGTTTGGATAAATATTCACCCCAGCTGAACGCGACAACGGGTCGAGTCGTGTTTGGACGGATGACTGCCTACCGTTTCAGTGGCACGTAATGTTGAAAGGAACATTTTAGACTATGTGTAAAAACTAGATGTTTTATAGAGATATTCTGTCTGCTGAGAAACTGGAGATCAACTAATTTCTGGAGGATAAGAAGAATAAAAGAAATTACTTCGTCATTGTGGGCGATGATAAACTTGGTATATAATCGTACCAATATTTAATCACTTAATATGTAATTTTGAAGCGCATATCTTTACAGGCTTAAAGTATTTTAAATTGTTGTCCAAAATTAAATATTTTTTCATTGTATGTAATAAAAAAACAAACTCTGGAAATTAAGTTATCAATAGGAAATGCAAAATATTTTTAATGTTAAGGAAATAATCTCACTTGTGTGATAATTAGCGTACTTCTGCTATTCAATTAAAATAGTTTATATTACAACTTTTTTGAAATTTCCAAACTTCATGCCTATTTATGAAATAAAGGATTTTTAAAATTTTTTTGAGTAAGCTTAGTTTTGGTAAATTATAGAATTTTTTTACTGATGAGAAACTCTAATTAAATGCGTTGACCCAAATGAAATATGTTTCTTTTTAGTTTGTGTTTCTGTAAAAATGACAAGGTTCAAGCAGCTTTAATGACAAACACTGGATGGCAAAGAATCACTAAATTGTGACAACTATATATATATAAAATTATCCTGAATAGAAAAATGTGTACAAAAAAATAGACGACGGGACGAAAAATTTTCAACACATATGTTGATTTATGTCATAGGGAAAATGTTTATATTTCACAAAATAACTTCAATTTTCCGTCGTGTCACCAAAAACGGGTAGAATTTGCAGGAAATAAAAGTATGTAGAGAAGTATTCACAACAACTTTTCATTTATTTGGTTTAATAGATATTATTCTTTGAAATCAAAATGATGAAAGTTGTATTTCTGATCAGACCAATACAACAAAATATATACTACAAGTGTACCATTTGTTCTTTTTGGTCGCTTATCCATTCAAATATAGGAAACACATTTTCTACAGAAAACAGCCGAATAACATTGTTAGTATAGTAATGAAACAAATTTCTTAAAATCTTGTCTCGAGGATCACAGGCCAGGTATCGAAAAAGGAAATTAATAAAATTACCCAAGTCACTTTGATTTCGGTAGTGTTGCATAGGCACGGTGAAGTTCATACTTATGGCTAGTGATGCGGGCGCAATCTTCAGTTCATTCGTAAAAAACATATTATGCTAATGTGATAATAAATATAGAGACAATAAAAGTATTAAAAACAATTTTCGGTTCAATATAGATTTAAATTGAATATAAACAAGATAGACAGACAGACTTTAATGTGATAGTGTTGTATTCTCTTCCTTTGTCAATTTTGCTGTGAAGCACCCCAAACAATTTCGGGGAAACAGTAAATCACAGAATGTTTTGTTTAATATATGAAAGTAAGTAATTTCATAGTAATATGCAAGGTGGGCCACTATTTGTAATATGATGATATTTCTCTCACAATAATATACCTAGGAAAAAATGTAATAAGAAATCGGATTCGATCTTTTACATGTCGATGAAAGAATAGACACATTCTGATGGAGATTTTTTCTATTGTACACCTTTGTGCAGGCTGAATACATGCCAGCCTGCATTATTTGAAATTTGGATTAAAAGCAGTGTTTGAAACAAAAAAGAAGTACTCGCGCATTGTCTCTTGAAAAGTGAATGAAGGCTTGTTACAAAAACTTTAAATTAAGTGTTGGAAATCTAACAACCATAAATGTAAATAAATAGTAGAACGGAAAGTTATAGTGTAATTAAAATGTTTTTTTATAAAAACGTACCTTGGTCATTATAATTATATTCTACTAATTCTTGACTTCATTCAGGTAACAGCTGACAGGAATAATTGAACTAGGGGTATCATTTTCTTGATCTATAAATATCTCCTTGCTCATTACGTCATCGTAAACCCAATTGGCAATTTTGAAGATATCTTGCGTTCTGTAATAATTTATTTAAATGACCTATAAATGAGAACCAATAGTTGAAGTTGTAATTCAAGTTGACTCACAAGTCGAGTATTAAATTCACGTACTTGGCTTCAGGAACTACGCACGTAAGTATGTATCCATGTATTCAGAAATTCTCTAGAGGTTTTAATATTTGGTAAATTTACCTGTCTCTTTTATTAACTCTATTTATTTTATTCTTATATCATTTATATTTATAGTTACATCGTTGTAAATAATTTATAAATTAAAGTTCATATTTAGCACACTGTTTTTGACGTACATAGAGCTGTAAACTAGCTATCTTGAAAATTCTTGTTCTGCAAATCCCTTATTACTGTGACGGTATTATCATTACTTATGCATAAAATTTATGGAATAAATTTAAAGATAAAGAGATTTCAATTAACTCCTAGTTATGAACTGCACTTGACGCGATATTTTCCAAGAGTTTAAAAAAAACAAAATAAATATAGTTTAACACAGAAGTTGAAAATAAAAAAAAAGAAAATGAAGTTAAAAGTATTAATAAATTTTTCAAATTTATTTGAAACCTCAATATTATGATAAAGTATCGAACACACAATGACACTGTGCTGCTGGTATAAAATTGTATTGACGATAACAACAGAAAATAACAAATAGACTATTGATTGATCCCAATGCGAAATTGAAAAGAAATTCAATAACACAAAAATTAAATATATGAACACTTGACAGGCAAAGAAACTCAAAAACACATATTCAAATTTTATAATATTACATAATTAAGATGTCAGTAAATCATACGTTTTGACTTTATCGTCAATGGAACGCATTACAAGGAAAATATCGGTATATTATTTCTAAATCGGTGTAATATTTCTTAATAAATAAAAAATATACCAAGATGTGTACTTTGACTCTGATATAATAAAAAATAATTAATTACATTTGTCATTGTACTGTCTCTCTGAGAAAAAAAATATGCAGAGTTAACCATGATATACCATGCTTTTTACTTAAAATAATAAAGGACTTTATTATTTTAAGTAAAAAGAATTTCTTCTTTTAGTAATCCTGAAATAAATATGAACCTACCTCACCTAATATGCTTATCTTAGACATGAATTCTATTTAAACTCAAATTATTTTCAGTCAAAACACAGACGAGTACTTAGTTATGAATTTCATTTTTACTAAGGATGTACTTACCTCCACGATTTTCCAATCAATATTTGTACCGTCCATTCACTTGTATCATAATTTTTCCATCTAATATTACATAAATAAACTAAATTGTCCAGCAGATGAAAAATATTTGAACGAGCCTCCCTCCAAATCCCATTTCACATCTGCACACCGCTCCGACTGAAGACAGTCGTTATACTCCGTCTCTTTTGCTTTCCTCGGCCAATCCCCTTTCTAAATTTATGACTGTTAACGCTTCGCTGGTTTAGTTCAACGTTATTAATTTTCCTCCGAATAGCGCGGGTTTTAATGAACTTTTTTTGATTGACTTGAATATAATAGGGCGGATTATTACAAAATGTCTGTTTGAACGGCGGCCAGCGCCGCGGCGGACGCAACGTGATTTCTTTTACTTTCGCATAACGAGTATCGGGGTATATGCGGTTTGTGGATAATATCTCTTTGTGGTCTTTAGGTTAACAGATTCGCTTTTGCGATAGCTACTTATGAATATGTTTTTTTTATAAAACGAATGAGACTTATTTACTTAGTCATTCATTTTAATTCAACTTCGCCCTTGGGAATTGAAGTTTTGTCAAGTTTAAGGTAATTCAAGAGTATTAGAAGAAAACTATTTTGTCTAGATATCATGAGTCTTATCTGTTAAATAGTGATATTCGTGCATTGATTGTCGAACAGAGTAACTTGGTTGCGAACGATCGTATCATTTACGGTAACACTTGGTTCAAAAAACTTGATTACGTAAATGCCTTATATGTCATCAAAGTCACAACCGTGTAAACAGAAGTGTCAATTAAATTAAGATTGAATAACTTTTAGTCGATCTGTAATGACTGAAAGTTCTGCAATAACTATAATCAAAGTATTTTATATTGCACAAATTCAATGTATTGAACGTATCTTCTTAGATACCTTCATAATTATGTAAGTTTAGCTTATTTATTCTACCTGCTCATAATAGTTTCATACACTTTCTTACTTAAGTTTCGTTTTATTTACACAAAAATGTAATAATACAGAAAAAATCAAAGGTCTACTATATGTTCGTGCTATACACATTTTCTTTAACAGAAATTGGCTATTAAGTTTACAACAAAAGTAGAAAAAAGGAACACTTCTAATATGCCTAGATACAACACAAGGTAAAAAAACCTCTAGCATGTGTGACCTAAGAATTTAAAACAAGTAGTTGAATCAATATAATAATACACAAAGACAAAACATTTTACCCTTTTTTAAGCATAATGTGCGCATAAAGAAATGTGAGATTTGGCACTATTAAAGTTTATATGGAGAAGGTGAGCAGGAAGCTAAAATTTATATATTACATGTCTATATATTAATACATGAAGATAAAATTTTGTACCTTTTTTTAAGTACATTGCAAACATGGAGTTTGAGATTTCGCATAATTTAAGTTTATATGGAGAAGGCATGCAGAAAGCTAAAATTTATATATTACATGTATATATATTAATAGTTGAAGATAAAACTTTGTACTTCTTTTTAAATATATTAAGTATAGCACGGAGAAGTGTGAGATTTGGCATAGTTAAAGTTTATATTGAGAAGGTGTGCAGAAAGCTATAATTTATATATTACATGTGTATATATTAATATGTAAAGAGAAAACTTTGTACCTCTTTTATACCTATACTTTGTACCTCTATATACCTAATATTGCGAGCACGAAGGAGTGTGAGATTTCGCATTGTTAAAGGTTATATTGAGAAAGTGTACAGAAAGTTAATATTTATATATAATATGTCCATATATTGATACGTAAAGAGAAAACTTCTTGCCTCTTTTTAAGTATATTGCGCACACGGAGGAGTCTGCTATTTGGCATTGTAAAAGTTTATATGGCAAAAGGTGTGCAAAAAGCTAAAATTTATATGTTATATGTCTATAAATTAAAACACGGAGAGAACATTTTGTACCTCTTTTTAGACATATTTCGCGCACGGAGGAGTGTGAGATTTGACATAGTTAAAGTTTGTATAGAGAAGGAATGCAAAAAGCTAAAATTTATACATTATGTGTTAATATGTTAATAAGTGAAGACAAAACGTTGGGCCTTTTTTTAAGAATATTGCCCGCACGGGTGAGTGAGAGATTTGGTATAGTTAAAGTTTATATGTTTTTTTTCAACTCTTACTAACATTATACTTTAAATTTTATAGGTAGTACAGGGAATTAAGGCAAACAGCACAAGCGAATGAGTTTACAACAAAATTTAAAAAAAAAAATGTATTTTAAAATGTTTACTTGAAATATTGGAACCAAAATACTTTTCGCCCTTTTTATTTAGTTAGATTACAAATGACGCCAAGACGGTTTTTATAATTTTTTTATTTATAGGGTACCCTACCTCAACATGAAGAACGGACACCTTATAAGATCACTTATACATCTGTTCGTTTTTCCAGTCACTTTTCTCGGAAACCATGCTACGTAGAAAGTTGGAATTTTACACAGTAATAAATAGTATTAACCCACATGTTTTGCAAAAATTCAAATATTAATATACGCATTAAAGTGAAGGTAAATGCTTTTCTTAGTTTTGTGTATTATGATAATGAATAGAAATATTTTTTCTTATTTTTAAATTGCATATTTAAAATAGTGTTTAAGAAATATGTGGATATAGAATGTTCCCACGTCTTATTTTTGAAACTACTGAAAAAAATCATGAAAAAAAACGGTTGTTAAAATTTTATTAAAAAATTACGGGAAAACTATAGCGATTATTATAGGTCTTTTAATTTTCTTTTAAATATATACCATATTTTTAGCCCAATATATAATATATAATAACAGACAATATAGTTACTAAATAAAAATTAGCATTTATAAATAATTTAATAGAAACGTACACTTAAATATTTATGTGTCTAAATGTGAACGGAATCCTCGTAGTACGAGGTCTACTCGTGTTTGACAGGTTTTTAAGCCCATACATTAAGCTTCAAAAGTGATCCTAATATGTTTACCCCTCACTTTAAAAAAATAATTTTAAAAATCTTAAAAACATTCTGGGTACTATAATTTGACAAGGATTTTCAATAAAAATTATTTCCGATAATTCGCATCAACAATTACAAAAATTACACAATACAACTACAGAAACAACAACAAACCATTTTATGTATACGAGTATATCATAATAATATTAATCAAATGGTGTCTTATATGCTGATTCTCTGTATATGGAAGTCAGTAGGTGAAAATACAGCTGGCAAATACCAGTTTCTTTAAGCTGTAAATGTAAATGACACTTTACTTTTTTCTTAAAAACAGTTGAGTCAGTCTTTTAACGGCAATAAAATTAACACAAATCTTTTATTGTAGCATAAATATTTAAACTGAGAAGCTGTTAAACGAAAATGAGATATATACAATTTTTCATTAATTAATTCTCAGTGACAGCAAACGCATTTTTACCCCTTGTATTTAACAGTACTTCAGTATTATCTCCACTTTACAAAGCGATGGGCACTGTAGATATTTAGCTAGTCGAGAGCAGACCTGCCAACAAAACACATGTCAACAGTGAGATAAGAAGCTCCCCAGGCCCGCTCTGAGATGTGATTAATCACGGACAATTGAAAGAGTTCGTCCTAATCAATGAGAGGGCGTAGGTGGTAAACTCAATTTATACAGCATGATTTGTTTCGCTGTACAAAGTAGTCCGAGTTGAAATGGTAGTTATAATTTTTATTTATATGTTACTATAAAATTTTAAACAATCTGCGAATGTGTAAATATAGAATCATATAAGTAGAAAAAAGACCTCGAATGATTATTGTTTTACACGGGCTGAGTAAAATAGTTTACAAAATAGCAATAATTACACTAATTTTTGAGAGAATTTAAATATTTGTCTTCTTTTGTTTTCATTTCTTGAGTATCGAGGTTTTTCCATTTTTTTTAAATATCTTATAACTGTGAATATTAAAAATGTTAATTAAGATTTCAGAACGCATTTATCTGGGGTAGTTAATGTAGATAATAAAAAAAACGGATAACCGGATAATTACATTAATTATGCCTAAGGCGGCGGTGGTCTCAATAATATCATAAATTCCAATATTAGACGCCATTTTGAAATCCTAATATCTCATCCAATTAAAAAAATGTGGACATGAGATGGATAATATCAATTTATTTGTTGTGTTTTTAGAGTCGGAACTTTTTTCCTCACCCTAAGTTATTTCAGATTTTTTTCTCCAATTTTTAGACTATTACATCAAGCAGACTAAATAGAAAAGTGTGTGACTTATTTCCATAAAGTCTCCTATTTCAATCTTAGATGTAGAACACTAATAAATAAACGAAGAAGAATATATATTTTATCTAAGTTAACACATGTTACAATTTTATTATAAGTATAGGTAAATTATTCCTGAATATAATGTGACTAAAAAATTAAAACTTCAGGTTTTCTTAATAACTTGCGTCAAATTATGCATATTTCCATCACGAAAGCTGTAATAGATTCTCGATAAAAAAAACGAAAGCGGCAAATTAATATAACTTGGGACCTAAGAGAAGAAAAGACCGGGACTGTTCAAAGCGGATGGTTGTGGATTGTGTAGTAGAAGAGATAAGAATCAGTAAGATCTGATAGACTCTCTAGTATATTATGGGAAAGGCGGAGGTATAAAAGTATAGCTTTAAGCTAGAATTACTTTGTGAAATAATTTTTAAAACAATAAATTTATGATTATTTCAAATGTGTTATGAAGCTTGACAAAATACAAAGAAGGAATGTTCGTGAAAGACAATATTATATTTACGTATAAGGAGACTAACAAATAATTCACAACATAATCCTAAAAGGACGCATGAAATAAATAGATTGCGCCGGTCAATTATTTCCATTAAATTAAGACATAAGATAAACACTGAAGGTGTGAAAATAATAATAATTTTTTTAGTTTAATTTATTGAAAATATGTCAATTTTTATATTCAAATATTTTCATTCAATTTGGCTTAACTGATCTTTTTTGACATAAATATAGCAAACATTTTCACAACCAAGAGAATTCAACAAAGGTGGAGTCACAATGATGACACCATTGCCAATTTTAAAACTTAAATTATTAATTAATTAATGTAGAATTTATAAGTAATTAAAATTCTACATTAATTAATTAATAATTTAAGTTTTAAAATTGTTACATTTATACAAAAAACAGAGAGGACAGGTGAAAACAATTTCACAAATTTTTTTGTCAATTCATAATTTAAAAATATTATTTTAGTTAGATAAATTACACGTTTACAGGGTTCTTATCTTATCTTTGAAATGAAAAGTGTTTCTTTTTAACGATTAAGATGCTTTAAGTTTAACAAAAATATGAAAAAATCTAACATGTCATTTCAAAAATATTTATTATTTTTTATTTGCAACAAATAATAGTACAAAAATATTACTATCTTACCCTTTTTTATATATTTGTGTCTCTATAATAGACCAGCACATAACATAGTTTGATCACAGTAATCCTAATAATTTTGCTCAAAAATTTTGAAGTCCTGGTGAAAACGCTCGCTGTACTTCTCACTGATATTTCCGAGGTTTGGGTGCGATTACACCTCCATTGTTGTAGTAGTGAATCAAGTAATTCGGGTTTAGATTCAGATAAGTTTAAATCTCTTACAAAATCATTCAGCTCAGCCTGAGTTATCATGTGCGGTTCTTCATGACCATATACACACTCATCTGAACGTGTGTCACTTTGAATTAAAATTCTTCGGATTCCGTGTTAGTTAGTATATATTCAAAGTTTTACTAGAACAATCATAAAGTTTTACAACATGCAGCTTGTTTAAAGGGTAGATAGGTTTGGTAAACAAAGGAGCATCTGCATATGTAATTTCTCCCTTGTTGTTGTAATAAAAGCCGTTAATGAGACAGAAATAATAAGTTTTGAGGTTGGAGTTGGGAGACCAGAATTTTGAAATAACACAAAATAGCCTTGGGTGATTCCGTTATAAAAAGTTTATAAAGTTTATAAAGTATCCGTTATATAAAGTTACAAAAATAGTCGATTTGACATTTTATAAATAAATATTTATTTAATTAAACACCACACTTTATCGAAATATAAGAATGAATTCAAAATAAACTTATAGGTAACCGAAAATAAAATGTGTTGATAATTTTAATCAGTGACGTGATAAAAGTATTTATGTTTGCGTTTAGTTGTTGCAACTAAAGAAAAAAATATCAAGAAACCTTTTCGTAGCTTAGTATTAAAAATCCTCTAAAATCAACTTTAATTTAAAGGGGAACCTGGCGAAGGCTGCACTTATAACGAGGAACGTCCTCTATATGAGAGTGTCCGCAGGGAACTTAGACAAATTGCGGCAGTCAACTTTAAAGACATATGATTTATTGAACTCATTAAGCAGCCCCTTAGATTAGTACGGTATTGCTCGCATAATGCATTTATGTGCATTAAGATTGTATGACGTTATATTATTGATGCTAGAGGTTTTCGTTAAATTAATCTTGGTTTAGTATGACGCATTTTAATGAGCGAAGATTAACGTGATGTCTTTTGGACGTCGATGCCTACTAGTGTAACTATGAAGGTAGAAGGGGATTTAGGAAATGTTAAGTGAATCTTTTGTAAACAGTGAATTTAGAAGGTCTCGATTAATATGCCAATAAATTAATTTACCTGTAACTGTGGAAACGTAGCTTAGGTTATTTATTTCTCTTATTAGTAGTTTTTAAATATGTATGAGTAGATTATACTTTATTTTAGTTGATAAGTTATAAAGTTTAAAAATTTATAAAATTTACTGTTATATGTTACGCCTCTCGTTGTAGCTTGAATTACTCTTGTGGAAATATTTTGTTACCAGCAGTAAATTTGTATATCAAATGAGCTTTGTTATTACAGGGCCTTGAAACAACAGTCAGTAAGATTACTTCTGTTTTAAAGCAAGAAGCCGTTGGAAAATTATTATTAAATCACGTATGTAGCGAAGAATTTTTTTTTATTCATTCGATTGAACCATGCAAGTGCTAATCTGTAATCATGTACGAGTTCCTTGCTTTTCATTAACACAAAATCAAAGTTTTCAATAAATTTTGTTAATTCGGATTATAACACTGGACATGTTAATACGCATAAAAAATTTATTCAGTTTAGCGTATAAAATATTCAGTTTTGCATAAATTTTTCAAAACTATGAAGTGGTTTTGAAAATATAAATTTAAAAAAAAAATTCAAAAGAGTAAATCATTCACTATAAAAGAAAAAAATTACACGAAAATAAACTGTATAAGATTTTCTCACGGATATAAAAGGATACCACTATAACTAACCGGATATAGCCAAAATAAAAATTGGAGGTTAGAATAGATATTAATTGCGGCATTCCCACTGATGGTATTGCTCATCTGAACCATGTCCGTGTAAGATAAAATCTGTAAATTAGTTTTTCAATTATCATTGAGTTATATTTAAGTACAATTCATTTATAGTTAAAGAATTTCCATTTAATACATTTATATTTCAATTTCGTCACTATATTTTCTGAAGATTTAAAATTTTTTTGAGTTTTTGGTACAAAATTTTATTTCAAATCTTCCATTACAAGAGGTCAAAATGCATATATTACGTAAGATTATTTTTTTCTGGCTAAATATCTTGTGTGATTACAAATTGTATACACTGATTATTAAGTATCAACATGTGAAGCTAGACAAATTTTGAAGTTTTTTTTATTTTTGGTAGTGAAAATATGCTAATAGGTATTAAGCGGCGGTTGGATAATCAAATTCCACAGATTTTTTGATAATCCATATTGTTTTTGCTATAAAAGCAAAAAAAAAATAATGAGAAACGGTGGATAAATATTTTGTATTTAAAATATCTAAAAGTCTTCTTTTGAATTGCCACTTTAATTTGCGAAAAAAATTTCGTGCGCTATTTTCAGTAGAAACCTGAATAGTGGTTAATTTTATTTTATGTCGTCTTCTGTATATTTAGTTTAAATATCATGTTTACTGAGGACAAAATAAATTTTAATTAATTAATTAGCGAGGTTTTTGTTAATAAATGAACTAAAATATAGAATGTCCTGCATCATGCCTTGCCTTAAGTATCATAAATATATAAGCTAAAAAATATTTTCTTTTTTCGTTAGCTTTCCAAAAAAGTTCAGAAAAACTCTTAAAAAATATACATTATATATAATTTATATACTTTAGCTATAAGATTATATTTTTAGTAAATTTTTTTATTTTTTGAAACAGTGCTATTTTGAATATATTGTCAATAGTAAGTATATTTTTCGAAAGTAAGAAAGAATTTTCTCAGAAGGAATTAACGAATCATTTGTTCAACTTCTTTCAATTTTTTCAAAGAATTTAAAGAAGAATAATTATAAAATATTATCAGCGGTCTGAAGGAAACGATTTCCCATTTTATTAAAATTCAAAAAAATTTTATGTATTTATTTCCTTACAGTTCAGAAAATAATACTTCGTAAAAAATAATCGCCTTCAGAAAAGAATACTCATACATTTCTCACCTACTTTACTTTCAACAGCCGCTTAAATTTAAATACATCTATTAAATATGCAAAGTGTTAAGTAACCTTTTTCGGAAAATCCATGCTCAAGTATCCCGTTGACCTATATACATGACATAATAATATTTAGCCTTGCTCATATTTACTCTGCCACAAGCACCATCTCCAAAAACCCGCTGACCTTCATCAAAACAAAACACGGCGTTTAATTAGCCAAATCTCCTCAGACAAATGATAATATATGCACCGCATGCAAAGCTTCTGAACTAAAGGAAGTTTATTTACGTAATTTGGACTGCAGCCATTGGACCGTTCTGCCGTAGTCTAGTTTACAACGTCCATGTTGGAGGTTGTGAGATATATGCAATGTTTGAGGTTTAGAAAGCTCGATGATATAAGTTTATGTAAGTTGTATTTTGTTTTTCGTTTAGATGCGTTCTGAATATTGAATATAAATAACTGTTACAAGAAATAGCTAAGAAATGCTCGGTTTGTAAGAGTTTTGTTTGCTCTCAAACAATTGTTTTGACCACGATCATCCTTATTTTCTTCTTTTCGGATTAGGATTTAAAAACAGATTTTGTGTAATTTTATGTTACATAAATTGAATCTTCAGTTTAAATCACAGGCATAAAAAATAATTTCATATTTTATTAGTTTTTTTTTAAATAACATAATTTTTGAGCAGGCTTAAAAGTAAACTTCATTACTGGTAACTATTTCTTTTTCACAATATTATACATGTAGAAAATAGCATCAAAAACGAATTTCGAAAAAAAAAATTCGTTAGGTACGGAAAGACTATAACTACAAGGTTTCCCTGCTCAGTTACACGTAAAAATTTAAACATTTAAAGTTACATAATATTTCTATTAAACTGTGTTAAATGTTTATACTATTTTTCAGTAAATAAATATACTGTCTAATTTATTTCTAGAGTAAAAAAAATCCCTAAATTATTTTAACACAATAATGTAAATTAGCTAAACTATTTAGTAATTGAGTACTTACTTATTATCTTCATTCTTTTTTGAGTTTTTATAAAAAGTTAGAAAGAGAGAAGCTCTCTACATATCGTTTCGAACACTCATTTCTTGTGAAGGAGATTTAAAAAAATATTAACATACATTTTTCATTTTATTTAAAAAACATCTTTAGTGATAACCCACTTGACGTGATCTGCAACAAAAACATTAAACAAATCAATATTATCGAGTTTAAATACATATTTCTGTTAATTTTATAACTGTCAGTCTTAAACTGAAAAAGTTACGACGTTATGAAGTACAATCTAAGAAAAGAGAGGGGGATACAACGAAACTGTAAGGATTCCGCTTGCTTATTTCGCTGTGGAAATTTAAAGAGTAAGAATACTCATTATTTGGTCCGGAGTTTCATTTTCCTGGCCAATATCCTGGCGTGTGGCGTGCAATCAGTGTTTTCCGATATGTTTTTGGCATCTGGACTACTATCTGAACTACTAAGAGAAAATATCCGAAAGTACATTGTTTTATTTGACCTTTCAAATCCAAGCTACATGAGCAGTTCTCGTCAAATACATGGTAATTTTTTTTCCGAACGTAAAAAGTCCACCGAACCACAAATAAGAGAATTTTTTTTTTCAAAAGCTATAATGAAAATGTGTTTTTTTACGAAGAGCTCATTCCATGCAAATAATATTTATTAGTTGTTACATAACAATGCGATGTCAGTAATACCAACAGTATTTGCTCGAGACTCGTCCCTGCTCCGCTTTATTCCAAACTTCACATATGTGGGTATTTCCACCGTACTTCCGTAGAAACTTGCCTACGTTCAAGTTTTGTTTTTAAGCATCCAGTAAACGTGGAAAGTTGTTGCGAGTGTACAATAAAATTTGTCACACAAAAATATGAGCTGTCTGTAGGATTATTAGATTTATATTATGGTTTAAATTAAATTAAATATATTATGAATGTGAGAAATGACGCCAGTAATAAAAGACGTGAGGTTTTATTCATAATTTCTATTATATTAAATCAAAATTAAACTAAATTAGTTATATTTACTAGTGAACGTTATTATGCTAATAATATGCGTTAATAATGTCTTAAAATTTCAGTCAGCGTGTAAATGAGTTTGATTATAAACTATTAAGTCTTTCATCCATTTAAAAACCACGATAAATAAATTTATAGTTACTTAAGAAATATATATATATATATATATATATACATACAATGTATATATATATATATATATATTTGGTTTCGTACCCAAATTAGGAATCATTATATCTTAACAATATCCTTCCGTCTGTCTATCGGTCAGTATATGTGACGCAGTAGTTTTACTCGCAGAATATCAGTGCCATAAAGTTGAAATTTGGCATAGTTATACACATTTGTATGCCTACAAAATACATGAACATGAATTTCTAAAAACTTTTAAGAAAAGTTTAAGGTACCTTTTCTAAATGTAAAGTTAGAGTGAATTTCTCTTTTCGCATATTCCATTCTACAGGTTATCGTTGAATAAGCCTCTTAAAAATACTGACGATTTGTCTTAAACACTTTTGCGATACAGAGATCCATTTATGATATATCAAAATGTTAAATTTTCATCGCCTACCAAATATGTACCGCTATTTTTACAACGATATCAGTATATATAACGAAATTAAAATTTCAGAACCAAATAGGCTCTACTAGTTTAAGAGTAATAATCGACCGACTTATATATACTTATATATATATATATATATATATATATATATATATATATATATATATATACACGATATTTAGTTAGATCTATAAACAAATTGTAGGAACTCTATAAAAGTGACAACAGCTTCGTATTTACAAATGTATATTTAATATCTCTTTAAAGGACTATATATGTACATATTATAAATAGTTGAATGTAAATACTATATACTTCAAATGTTTATAAGTACCTAATTGTATACGGAACCCACATAGTGCGAGTTCTACTCGTTTTCGACAGGTTTCATTTCTGATAAATGTACATATATGTGATATGTATTCACATACACACGTAAGCATGCAAATGCGCTTGCGCCACATACATATATATATATATATATATATATATATATATATATATATATATATATATGTATATATATATATATGTGTGTATATATATATATATATATATATATATATACTCCAGTGAAGCTCTTACATATCAGAGCTGGGTCAGAAAAACCATGTACGAAAACACAATGTTTTATTTGATCTTTAAACTCCGATCTACGTGGATCATAATTTACATAGGAAGATAATTAAACTCTGACGGTTTCTATAACTTATTCAAATAGGAGGCCGATATTAAATAGATAAAACTATTGATTTAAAACAAAAGAACCAGGTAGGTTTTAGGGTTTGGTTTTGTTTCTCAATTATTAGGTACTTCTATGGTGTAAAAAGAAAGTAAGAAACAAAGATTTTAGATTGTTAACAAAATATCAGATTAGTACTTACTTGCTCTTAAGTTAACATTGCTTAAATCAATAACACGATGACATATGAGTGAGTTAAATCAAACATGATTTTAAACCAAAAGGAGCACTGGAGGCTAATCATGTTTGATTCCGCCTCCTTTCACTTCTCGATTTTCACGACATACTTCATCTTATTATCCAAGATACAGCTCAACATCTCCTACGAGGTCAATGGTTCGACATAAAAGTGTTGCAGCTTTCGTAATATTTCGAGAAAGAAATAAGCTTAAAATTTTATTCATTCAATAGGCAAATTTTTAATGTTATCGCAAAATCATATTATCAAAATCTATCAAACATTGAAATATTTACAATTGTACAGAAATATGGAATGAGTTTCAAGAACGTTATCGAGTACACATGGATAACATTTACATAAAAAAAAATCATCAGACGCGCTACTACATATGATACACTGCTAAATATCATACATATGCAAATGATAACGGCATTGAACCTATATAACAAAATATAAAGTATTCAGGTCATTGCCGTCAATTTTTTTTTTTTAAATTTGCTTTGGAAAAAATGTGTTTTCAAATTTTCAGGAACTGAAAAATTATTTAAAACTTTTAATTTATTCCTTCCTAATAAATGAGAACAACACACATATATAAAATAATACTTAATTTAGTTATTTAATAATTAAATGAGAATTATGAGGAGATTAACTATAACTTATTATTACCTATATTTGGTGAAATGATTTATTTTATTTAAATGTTTTAATCTTCAGAAATAATAGGCGATACACGTCAAGTAAAATTAAATAGAGTCGATTTCGAAATGAGAGCAGTTATTTAATCAACCCCATAAAATTGAAAATTAAAATGATCGGTCTTATATAACTATTCTCAAGTTTATTTTTGAATAATATATTGAATTTGATGTATGAGAAAAGAAGCTAGTAAATTAAATTAAAGTTAATAAAGATTTTAAACTTGATCTATTATTTTTAATTATTTTTTTTAATTTACTTTTAAGAAACAGCTAGTCGTTCGATTGGTGCTATAGCTTTTCTCCATGTAGTATTTTGTTTCCTTTATAGCACCATTATCTTTTGGGGTAAGCTGTTGAAAGAGTTTTCACATGCGTAGAAATAATCCTTAAAAACTTTCGAGTTTCTATAAGTTTCTTGTACAAATGTGTGAAACTCTTCTTCGGTACCTTTATTTGCTACTACGTTTATCTTTATGATGTTGTTTTTGTTCTTCCTTCTATTCATCTAGTGTCAGTTCAATAATTACTAATATTTCTGCATTAAATAAAGACATAGCGATATGGAGTTATTCCGCACAACACCGATTACACTGACACCGTTTACCTTGACGTGTGTGAGTATAGTAATTGACGGGCCACGGATGCGCTGCCTTGACGGAGTCTTTAATTGACATGGCCCGGACCTGTCCCAGCTATGTATGGGTAGAATTGTAATTATTTGTTTAACATTGTTACTTAAATACATTTTCGCATCTTGCACTCCATTACAACTCTCTCAAGGAAAAGCTAAAAACATGAGTAGACACTGCTTTATTCCAGTAAATATTAATGAATTAATTTGTAAAAACAACAAACAAAGACTAACCTTCCCGAGTTTCTAGACATAGAGTCCTCGTGAGAACAGCATATAAATGCAGCATCAATTTGATGATATTATCTTATTGAAAATGTCAATGAAAAAACATTCTGAAAACGTCGTAACTCAAGTCCTTTCAAAAGAAATCGTGACTTGAACATAAACAAAAAACTCAAATATAAACCCGTAGGCTACAACACTCGCCTACAACCCGCTTACAAGACTTATTTAGCATATATCAAGTCCTGCATTCGACAATATATCAGCCGCTATTTTCTCTTATTCCAATAAAGGGAAGCGAATAGCAAAATAAATTTAGATTCGCTACAGCGGATCGCGGTAGGCGGTTGCATTGCGTGGAAGCTTTTTGTTTTACTTTAAATTTGCATACACTTAACGTAAGAGGTTTGCTCGTCCTTGCTACGGCGGTGGAGCCCTCCGGAATATTCCGGTTTGTATATATCCCCTCGTCGTACGTAGTGCAGAGTTCCTTGTATTGGCATGAGTTGATACCGTTTCGATTTATGGGGTTGAGCAAACAACGGACCTCTAACGGTAACGACAAAAACTTTTTTTTGTGCGAAACACGCATTTAACTCATGAATAAATGAACAAATTCTGATGGAACTATGTCAATAAGGTGTAAAATGATATAGATCCAATCATATCTGAAATTGTTACTGTCTGTGGTAAAATCTTGAATATTTTTACATCCTTATTTGATAGCCAATTTTAAATTTACTTATTTTTCATCACAAAATTTAATCATCTTATTTGATAAAAAAATTAATTAAATAGTCCGATACATGCAAGGGATAAATAAGTAACAATGTTTATTTTACATTTTTTAAAAAGTTCTCTTTCATTAAAATCTTTTCATATTAATTTTAATTTATATACATCATGTTCAATCTAAGCCTCACCTTATACTTTCTGCTATCACCTAAATATTAATTTTAATAACTCTACAGCATATGTAACCACAATTACGTTTAATAGATCAACCTACTTGAAGTTTCCAGTTTGATTACCTTTTTTAAAAATAATCAAAATAAGTTTAAATAATTGACGCATTCCATTTTTTTAATAAAAAAGTTAAGTAGTGTAAGCAATTTTTTACAGTTTACTGTCAATAATTTATAGATAAGATTTGGATGATTCAATTTCAAGAATTGAAGTTATAGAAGAGGTTAAAGCGATTTTAATATATTAGCTTTTCAAAGGTCAATAAATGTAAACCCAAATAATAAATTTAAACAAACGTCGATAGCTAATCAACTTCTTTTTCTAGGTTTTCAAGCAAACAAAGGATAAGGAAAGTCTTATACCTTTAAATCATAAAATTTGATAAATCTATTGATAGCTTTTTGAAATAGTGGTTTAAAGTTCATAGACAGATTTGTTCTTTACAAATTTATTTATATCACATAATTAACATTATGGATTACATAAAAAAATCACTTCTGTTATGCTACGATCCTCGAGGATACTTATAATAAAGAAGGAATCATTAAAAATTGTTATACTTTAATCTTTCAACCATTGTAGTGAAAATTAACATCACATTTCCCCCCGGGCAGAACAAACTTTTGCTTAATTGATTTCGTAACGTAAATGACAATACTAAGCTTTTAATGCAACATTAAGCTTCATACAAAATTTGCATTCATTTTGAAGGGGAGATGCAAATATCTGATGCTGTTTTTTCTGCGAAAGGGTTAAGCAAGTATTCTACTTTCTAAAATTGTTTGAGTTGTATAGAAGTCACTCTTCGATTTATGCTTTATTTTGTATAGTAAATCGTTAATTTGACATATAATTTTTAAATCGCATTATTTGGAGAATTGAATTTGGCATAGTGATGGAAGATATACCTCAATAGTTAAAATTCCAAAATATTTAAAAGGGAATTTTTGCAGAGATTATTTTGATTCCAAAATTATTTTGTTCAGAATTTTATATAAGATAATTCTAGTGATCTAGAATATTACCACAAACAATATTTTACCCGTCCCCACATTCCCGAAGCTGTGAAATTAAAACTGTAAAGAAGGTCGGCGTTACAGAAGTTCACCTAAAATTTACCAGAAAACTTTTGGAATAACTCCAAATAAATTATCTATAAGAAAATTCGCAATATTTTTTCTCGTACAAGATATATACTAGGAAATATATTCACATTTTTGGAAAATAGTATTAACATTTGGAGTTCGTTCAATTGAAATACTATGCACTTTTAACATTTATTTATCTATAAGCGTGTTTGTAACATGTAACTTCTTCTTGTACTTAAAATATTTTTATATATTGGATAAATATTTATAATTTTGGTGAGAATTGTCCAGTTAAGTTAATTATAACATCACAAAAAACGGTAAATCCTATTATTTTTTTTTACTTTTTATAGCTTTGATTAAACAATGATAATATTTTTCAACAGCCACTTATATTGGCAAACTTTTGTATGATTCTAATATTTATACATAATATTACGACTGTTGGAAATACGGCCTCAAGAATAACGATTTTTCAGCGTTATTATAATTTGTCACTCAAATGTCACAACTTAAGGGCGACCTTTGAAAGCGTCTAAAAGTTAAAAGTTTCTTGCGAATTTTAACTGTCGTTGAAAAATAATAATTTAGGTCTGTCTATTCAAAGCAGGTTTTACTAATAACTACATCAGTCATTTTTTAAATAAAATTCTTCATTTTAATGACAACGTTTAAGTTATATATGTATTTTACACAAATTTAGGATAGAGCGTTGATGAATCCATTTTTGTAATGTTTCACTTCTTTTAAAATATCGTTAGATTTTGTTTGAATGAAGGGTTCTTGAATAAGTGCATTTTATTCTGTTAATGAGATGAAATATAAACAAAATATTACTTCAACTAAAATAGTTGAAGCAATATTTTATTTTTAATTTATTTCACTCTAAAAATTATTTCAATTATTTATTTTTAACTAGTTTTTCAGGTACAAATCTGGGCATAAATTAGTACTTATAATGATACGAATATTATAATGCATTATTAATTTCAGTAAGTCTAACAAAATTGCTTTTTTTTCATCGGTGTTAAACAAGTTGACATACATGTTAAACATGGATAAAACCATAAGTTTTCATACCACTTTTTTTTGGTTTTGTAATATTGTTTTGACATTGAATATTTTTTTTTCATATTTACATATCTAAGTAATAGGATACGTTTACATTATTTAATATTTCCGATAATCAGGCAAAAAT
This sequence comes from Druceiella hillmani, assembly GCA_039881145.1. Lineage (NCBI taxonomy): Eukaryota > Metazoa > Arthropoda > Insecta > Lepidoptera > Hepialidae > Druceiella > Druceiella hillmani. Next base: position 46,953,639 of record JAYKKI010000001.1, on the reverse strand, counting down.
TAAAGAAAAATATAAACATAAACTGAGTCGAAAAGGAAAAAAAACTTTAAAATAATTTTAAATGGTTAAAGGTTAAGAACAGGGAATAAAAAGAAGGGGTAAGAAGATCCGTATAAAAGGGTGACCGAAAACAGTCACAGAGTATTTTATAAAAATTAAAATATTAGATGAATCATTTATAATATGATTATGCTATTTAAGTAATCGAGCAAAAAATAATCTATGTAATCGGTTAAAAATGGCGACATATAGGTGCCCTCATTCGTACTAACGTATGGTATGCACGGTATGAGGTAAATTTAGATCCTAACAGACATTTCATAAAAATTAATTTTTTTTAGACAAAAATATTACCTTTCTAAAAAATTATATTAAAATTCTATTATTTCTAAAATTATTAAAGCTATAATTATTTCTATCGTCAAAAGTCGAGGCTTTCGCGCTCGACGATAATAATGCGCGCACCGGTCTAGTTTGCAATAAGTTCAATGTTGTAGTCTGAGGGACATTATGTAATCAGTTTAAAGATATTTCATTAGAAAATTATATTTATCTAGCAAAACTAACTGATGTATCTGGAATGACTAAAATCATACTTTGATGTTATTTAACTTTTTGTTGGATCAAATGTATCGTAATTCATATCTACGTTTAATTATTGCTTAGCTCTTCGTCAGCACACACTAGTAATTCATAATGTTTCTTTAAATATATAGAGTAAATAAACGAAAGACAAGTTTGACATAAGTACCTAAATAAGTGACAAAGTAATACGGTGGAGGAACTACCGTAAACCGCGCCCGACTACGGTCCTACGCCGTAGGGTAGGGCGGCGTAGCGAAGATATATTGGAGAGTGCGGGGTGGTAGACGGCGCTTTTTGAATTGCAAATGAGCAAATGAGACGCCGCCGCCGCGCTCACCGCCTACTGCCGTTATAATAATCGTTAATAACACAAGAATGCTTTAATGAATTTATGTAGCGTGTGATGTGAGTGGAGAGGAAAATTGTAAGAAAATAACTGCTACAAACTAACTTAAGCTCGTGACGAAGTTATCGGAAGCGGAGTTGACACCTTGGTTGAACATTTGATTTAAGCGGTTCTGTTACAGCTTTCGTGTTATTATAAATTTATTTTGATTTCATGTTACGTAAAAGCTTTACTTTCATCTTAATAAACATTTCTAAGTAATTGTAGTATGCAGCAAATTTTTCAACCACGAACATTTACCATTACTTCGACTTAACGAAACGACGCAGTTGTAAAAATGCTAAATTTGTAAAATAATTTCAATTTATATTATGAAATAAAAAAATTAGTAAAAAATAGCAATCATTTCGTTAATACATAATTATATCTCTAAAACCTTGTGCTATCTTGCACGAGATGAATTTAATATTAAAAGTATTAAATATTTCACGTTAAGTAACATTTAGATCTATATATTTCCAAATTATTCCTATGTACATTAATTGATAATAGCTTGATATTGAATATGTTTGGCGTTAATTTTGTAGAAATTCATTATTCACAATTAAATGAAACTACGTGATGTAGTATAATTTCTACTTTCGTTAAGTTCTTTACCACAACCTAGGTTTCGTTGAATTACAACATTTTTAGGTGGGCTATTATCTTTGCTAATAAATAATATATAATACTACATCACGTAGTTACATTTAATTGCGATAATAGCTTATTAATCACAGTCAATTTACCTATTATACTTTCATATATCACTACAATAATAGTATTTATTTTCAATGATTAAACATTTACATGTATATTTTACGTTACTATTTTAATAGTTACTTTTTATTTGATATCGCAAATTTTAAATGTTAAAATAAGAAATAGGGTTAAACCAAACAAGATAAAAAGTACAAATATATCAATTTAAAAAAAAATTACAGAGTTCGGTATCACAAGCATATATTCCTCTTTCAGACATATATAACTTCACTAATTTAAAAAAAACTTAGAATATTTTATCGTATAAAATAATAAGAGTAAGGAAAAGTAAATGAAAATAAATATATAATTCCTTCTTTATTTCGTTTAAAGTAATTATTACCTTAAAACATCAAATTCTATCAATTACGAAAATACAGTCAGCGGAATCCCACTACATCGTCTGTATGAGGTTTATTTGGGAGACGTTTCGTGGGTATATGGTGGATGTAGTAAAAAAATATTTCGGAAACTTGGATTGGTGCTAATTGTTTCAAAAGATTGTAAATATATATATTCAATTTGTCTGCTGTACACTTTATTGGTGCAGAGCCGATTAGAATCTGACTCCATTATTTGGAATCCGCATGAAGCCAAGTACAGCTTGATGATTGAACGTGTGCAAAAGACGTTCCTTCGACATCAATATATGAGACAATATGGTTATTTTCCTTTTCTATTTCCTCTTGGGTATGTTAAGTTTCCATTCCTTGCAACTCAGAAGAGATGTTCCGTTATTGCGTGACTTAGAAGAGATGTTCCACCACGAATTATCTTTCAGCTATTACAAGGAAAATGGTATGCCCTGAATTATTGAGTAAACTTTCATTCTTCGTACATGACACGATAAATGTGTGTGTGTTTAAATAAATAAACGTTTGATAACATTTTGTGCAACTTACATACTTACTGGAACATTTCACAAAATTATGTTCTAAATCCTATATTGATACTAACGACGAATAACGTCACTCTCATCAACTCTCAGTACATGAAGACAAAAATCGGAATCGAAGTTCAAGGTTAACTGGAAAACTCAGGATAACTTTATCTTAAACTAAAAATGAATATTTTTCTTGTGACTGACTACACTTAATATAGATTTCTTACCAGAAAAAACCTCCACTGCTGTACACCGGATGATAATAAAGCATCCCTTGCTTGGCTTCATGACTAATACCTGCAATACACTAGATATATATAATATCTAATATACCCAAAAGATATCGGTTGATATGATTATATTGTGTTCCAATATTTAATACTAGCTGCGCTCCACGGTTTCACTAGCGTGACACACAAAATAGCATACGGACAAATAGACAAACATTCTAAAAATGTTTATCAACTTCTATTATCATTCTATATATTTTTTAAAATGTTATCCATATAGTGAATTTACTCCGTTACAATTTTATTGTTGTATAGATATTTTGTTCAATGATCCTTGGTTTTTGTTGAATATAAGTGTAGATTTCAGGGAAAGCGATTATATTTATTTTTACTATTCATAGTAACTATCCAGTAAGCCGACTGAATTCAACGGCATAATTTTTACAACCAGCAATAACATACCAGAAGTAAATTACTAGTCTCATAACACGTTATAAAATAAAATAACGACCGTAAGTAAACGAAATTATAACATAATATTTAATAATTTTAAAAACTATGGAAATAAACAAACAAATACCGCGTCAGGGTCAAATAAAGGATAAGAAAAAGGAAAGGATTAAGAATATTTAAAGAATGAAAGTTTGATGCATAAAGTTTGAAAAATATGAATAATATCGCAAATCCCACACAAATTTTTTTCAGAAATAATAAAGTGATATAGATTTAAATTTTTTTAAGAAGTTTTGTTACAGACTCTTAAAGAATCTACAGGGCTTTATTGGTACGAAAAGTACCAGTTGTAGTAGTAGTGGTTCATGTTCCCTTCACAACATCTGGGACTAATAACTCCATTCCTATGTATATATATATATATATATATATATATATATATATATATATACATATACATATATATATATATATATATATATATGTATATGTATAGTTTACGGTAAATCGGGTTCCGACTGTAGATAGCGTAGTAGCTCAATTAAAATCATGCCGATTGACCTCAATATTTCCAATATATCCAATAGTCTGGTTGAGTTCTTCAGTAAAAGACTTAATATTAATTTAACTTAATAAAACTTACTCCCTACATTACTTTTCATAGCCCTGGTAGCTTTGAGTTATTTTGCGTGTATTGAAGAAACTAAGACGTAAATATATTTTCAGCACTTACTTGAGAACGTATAAAAACATTAATATTCCAGAAGTTCCATGTAACAATAGAAAATTTACCAGGTTCTAAATATAAAATACCATATAATACAATAATTCCAACTATTTGTCATTCCACCTATTAAGAGGCCGAACATTGAACGTGATCGGGCTTAGATGCCGTACGTGCTTCAAACAAGATGGAGGCGTAACAGAAAACAATGTTCACTCTACGGAAAGGGTTTGGCGAGCTCGCTACATTTGTCCTCGTTAGTACAAATAACGTAACGATCCTTGTTTATTTGCCTACATATCCTTAACCTTAAGACGACAATTTTAATCAGGTTTTAAATTTATATGCATTTGTTGTTGGGTTGATAAATGAAATGTAAGATAACTGACCGAGCAAACTGTTGGACCTTATGCATTGGAGTCAAATAACCTTTTGATTGTTTTGTTGACTTTCAAATCTTTAATAAATATGTATAGCAATTTTAAATTGTTTTTTCAATGAAATTCATAACACAAATAACATTTTGTAATTGTGTCAAAAAATGTTTTTAAAAAAGTATTATGACAGCGAAATTCGAACCTAAACTCATTGTTTACGATTCGTGTTCTACTACCGATACTGAGATACGACCGAGCTGTACAGATGCAGCAATTATGAAACAAATTATCCTTTTGCAGAAAAATATGTTGCTTGTGAAAACAAGCAACATATTTTTCTTTTTATACAAAATAATTAAGTACTCCAAAAGTTTTATTTTCACTTACATATACATGAATATACATACACGTGCATGAATGTATGTAGCATACATGCGTACATATAATGAAACTGTAAAATTGACATTTCTGAACAATGAAAATATTTACTAAAAAATCATTTATATTTTTATTACTTTCATAACGAAAGTAATAGAAATATACTTTTTGGAATTTTCGTCGGTTTTTCTGCTTGTATGTTTGTTTGTACACACTACACTAAGTATATGTATTTACTTCATATAATATTTAGTGTATATATCATCGGTATCGGTTGACGCGATCAGGAGACATATGAACTTAATATTTTTAAAAATGTATTTACTTTGCATTAATACAAGGACAAAGAAGTACCTAGCTACTCTATGTTTAAGTAATTATTTACGTGTAATTTAATTCAGATAATGAAATTTTCACACAGACATGCATGAGCATAATAGGTGTAGCTCCATATGTAGTATGAAGTGGTGCGGGTGGGGTAGGTGCTTGAGTAAGCAATTCGAATGAGGGCAGACACATGAGGGCAGATATTTTTAGTTGTCTTCCGAAAATTTTTCAATTATCTATATATTCAACGTATATTCGACATAAGCTTACTTTTCCCCTAAATACCTTAAGTTATGAATCTGTTGTCAATATTTGTGATTTGATTATTTGTGTGGGTTTAGTATTAGATATAATTTCTTTGTAATTTTCTTTATTTTCTACTCATGTAATAAATAACTGTAGGGCTGGTCTGTATATTGAAGGTATTATTAGTCAGCACTTACTTAAAAGAAAGTTAAAATAAAACGTTCGGCAAGGTGTTTGTAAGATATTTAGTGTAATATTTAATAACTTATTCCTTTTGCATTTACATCGTAATTATGTCTATCTTCACAGAAGTTAGTAACTTTTATATTGTAATTCATCTTTACAGTTTTACTACGCACATGAGATTTAAAAAATGTAAACTGGAAATAACATTGCTTAAATTTAAAAATCTAAACGCGGTGATAGCACACTGTCAATTGTTCGGCGGGCTGCGCGCACCGTATGATATTTACACGAACCTGTTACGAGTCATATTTGACACCTATTTGATGAATTAAATTAACTTTACGTGCATTAGGACATAATAAACACTATACTAAATTTCAAGTTTCACAAATATAAATTTCATCATACAGAATTCAGGATGTATACACCTTAAAAAATTGATAGTTTTGTAACATAAAAACTTGGTTAAATTGTTACATGTACCTAAAAAAGTCAGAAATTGCTTCAAAAGTGATTTAGATTTTTTGACAAAAGTAGGAATTCACTAGATTGTAAATTATTTGATGTTATTTTCTTGACCAAAACCTAAAATTAAAAATTTATCATTTGGGCTTGCAATTTATCATTTATACTTAGGCTAGATTACTCTTATTTCTATATTGCAGGTTGAGTAATTGTCACCAATAAAAGCTGATCTTCTTTGTACTATACATCTGCAAAAAAATTACCATTATTTGCAAACGAATACAGTTTATTCCACATGTAATTGAAATAAAATCCCATTACTGACAATATGTTGTTGAAAAAATAATTCATTCTTAGCCGTCTCAATCACCGCCATTCTTATCTAATATTGGGAGTGATATCATGGCTTTACGACAGTTTGACATTGAGTGCATATGTGATAAACGATCTCGACGACTTTGGCTTATTTTATTAAAAGGACTACTAACTTTACTCAGCGTTATGGAATTTGAATGGATTTCTTTAAATTATGGATTTCTTTAAATTAGATCCTACAAGGTTTGGATATTAAGATATATTCCGTAACTTATCAATTCTCAGGAAATCTTTTATCAAAAATATAAATACTAATAATGGTATACGTTCTTTTTAGGTTCATCGTTTAGCTGAATCAAACGTTGAAACCAAAATAACTATCAAATTCTAAATAGTTTATCCATGTCAAATAACAAAAAAGGTTAAATTCAAAAACATTTTTTAAATACTTAACTTATATTTGAACTTGTAAGTTTTTGTTCCTGCAACATTTTGGACTTGATGATAAAATTGTGGAGTTCGAATATAAAAGTTTCTCAGTTCTAGGACTTATAGTTTTTGAGAAACTCATGATAGCTTTACCCATAAGAAAGGCGTACCAGGCAATACGTCAATGGAACGGAAATAATGTTAATGTTCGTAAATAGTTTAATAGAAACACTTTATGCACTTAAATATTTACACTTTTATATGCACATAAGTATGTACGGAAACCTCGTAGTGCGAGTTCTTTGTCGTACAGAGTTCAGAAAATACTTTTTCTTTATCAGATCATCGATGGATGATATTCTTGAAATAGTGTAACTAGGGAAAGAATGTCTTCTTTTATAGATACCGAGTATTTTTGGTATAGTACCTAACTACAATATGGGTAAATATTTTACCGAAATATTTAAGCATTGCATATGTAAAAAATAACCACCTATTTATTTCGAACAACTTTTTTTGTCCTACTTCCATATTTACTAACTTGGCCATGGTAACATTCTGAATTACAATATTTTTTCTACGATAGCAAACGCATCTAAAGTTACACACCAAAGAAATTCTGTAATTAACTTTCTAGACATGACATCATACTATGCCAGGTTCTAGAAAGCATTAATTACTAATTAAAAGGAAAATTAACGGACATTTAAAAATTACAAAAAAAATGTAAGAACTTCCGAATGCCAAAAACGTTTTGTTTGTATTTATTCATTGCCGCTTTGTTGGTTAAGTTTTCAAATATTTGCCTTATTCTACCTGAAACTTGCAAGCAATGAAATTGTTGTTCAGTTAGTTCCTGACCTAAGACTAGACTCCTTCAATGAGATATTGAAAAGGCCTTTCAACCGTTTGAAATAAGAAACTTTTGCGTTAAAGTTATCCGTAGAAGATCAAAGTAATTATAGTAGTGAGGGTTAATGAAGTAAGAGGGGAAATATTTTAAATTAATTGTTCAATTCTCCTTGCAATGTATATTAGTCGGACTCCCTATGCTTCTTGACCTTCTATTATATTGAATTATTATCGTACTAATATTCTATTGAATTATTTATTTACCTATTTTCTACAAAAAACATGTTGGACTTATATGTTGACACGGCGCCAAACTCGTAGGAAAATACACAATTTTAAAATATAAAACTGGCAGTAATTATAATCAACGTACAGAATAAATAAATATAAATTTGGTTTAACAGAGTAAGAATTAATAATAAATCGCCAAGTGATTCCACCGAGTGGTGGTCAAATGAAGCGCATTTCTGAAGCATTCGATGGAATAAAGAGCTTAAAATTTTCGCGACCTCTATCTGACCTTTTATATCCTGACTAGCGGACATGATATCTTATAAAATTCTCTATTTCGTCTTATTTGAACAATTTGGCATTTGTCCTATTTTAAATTGTTGATATTCGCTGTTATTAGAATTATAAGGATGAAAAAGTGCATTTAAAATCCAGTGTCGCTAAAGATTTAAATAAATATACATGTTTTAAATTATTATGTAACGATGATAATTCACCGTGCAATACGTTTAAGTATCTAAATAATTAATCTTTAATAATATAAAACTAATGATAATTAATTATATAAACTAATAATATAAAACTTTTTAATAATATAAAATTAATAAATACAAAACTAATGTTGACCAGTCCGATAAATCAGTATTATAGTTCTTATGGCTATAAAGAATAATATACTCTATGAATACTGAGTTCTACGGCGCACACATGAAACACAAATGTACTTTTAGTTATATCTGCTGGTATGTGCAATGTTATTTTTGTATTTTTTATAACCATTAGTATAACCATTGCGTATGCGTAGACAATAAATTCAATAGTTGTAAGTTTTTATGAGACGGAAAAACTTGACCGTTCTTAGACGCTCAGCATTGAAACAATGTTACAGTCTGTGACAGGTTGACGTTAATGAAGCTTTACTTTTATTTTGATCACTTATATTGTCATCATCATATTGCAGGTCTTATTTTGTCTCTAAAAATCATTAATTACCTGACGTATCCTATGTAAAACCGATGAATTCATACATTGGCAGTTTTAGAAACGTAATTCCAAATTCAGAAAAATTAAAATTCCATAAACGTGCTTGCTGCTCAAATCAAATATATATTTTTCAATTCTTACTTGTTTTGTCTGTAAATAAAATTACTCGCGACTATAATATTTCATCCCTACCAATTTCAAATTAATTAAGTTACTTCGAAGCATTTTCAAATTAATCAATATTATTCTATCAAATTTAGGCAACATCGCATTTATTATATTTTCTGATAAATTGTTTCCTGTCACAATCGTAACTGAGACCCCTTTATATTGTAGAACTTAAGCAAGCGGTTATAATAAATAGAGCTGCCGGAAATTACTCTGCGGGGTCCGATAGACATTAACAGGGCTGGACGTCGATTGAGGCGGATGTGGTTGACGATCGGAATCATCAAATCTGGTTCCGGTGAGATAATGCTCCAGATGGTATGTATTATCTTTTGTCAATATGTTGTATTTGTAACAGTTATCATTTATAATTAGTTTCTTGTTTTATATGTAACTCTTTCGTTTTATTTATGGTGGCAAAAGTGTGGTATGGGAAGCATGGGATATATTATACAAAGGTGGGGAATTTATATAATTGCGTTTTAAAGTCACTATGCATAACACGATGAAAAATCAATTTTGAACAAACTAGAGTTGAGGTCGAGGATTTTGTACTCATAATTGTTTCGAAGCTGTGACATTACTTTGTTTATGAACTCTGGTTACATACTTTGATTTCATAGCCTTTTTCTTTCGATGTAATTTATTAATCATACTTTAAGCTAACAAAGTGGCAGAGAATACTGTCACACGTAATAAGTTATTCTGAGGTGCCGAGGAATAAAGGTTTATTGTTTGCTTAGATTTTTGATAATAATTAACTCAGCATTATTAGGTGTTTATTATTAGTTTATTAGGTGTTTATTATTAGTTTGTTTCTCGTTATTAATCTATAAAAATATTTTTGTTAATTAAAAATGTACATTTTTGACCCTTTTAATTATTTTTGGACATTTCATAATATTTTATGCCCACATTGTTAATTATTTTAATATGATTAGGGAAATTCTGTAAAATAGTAACAATTATTACAACAACCCATTGCATTTATTGGCAAGTAAAAACAAAGATTGATCGTAGACAAATATTCAACATTAAACAACTAATGATGGCGACGGTGCAGCCAATGTCGACAATTTGTTTAATAGTTTATATAATTCGATGCAGAACCTTCATAAAATTTAAGACATGGCCTTCATTTATTTTTAGTTTTAATTTAACAATTGTCCACTGCTGGAAGAAGGAAAATAGCTTACCACAATCCCAGAACTAAAATATCTGTGCTTATTTCTTCGACATTTTGTAAAGTAATACAATTCAAGCTTTATAAGAAAAATGGGCTTAAATAATATTTGAAACTTAAAAATAACGTTACCCTGCCGTTCTTCAAAATATCACAAATACTTAATACTACAAAAATGTACTAACCCGGCTAATGGTAATATTATCTTCTCGAAAAAAAAAAGCAAAATGATATTTAATTTTATAAATTTTCACTTCATTATCATAGAATATTAATTATGATGTAATTTATGTTAGTAATAAAATAGAGTTTGGCCGATAAAAATTGTTCCGCTTAATCTAATATCGCATCACTACTAATTAGCTAAGAAGTAAAACCTTATTTAGTTTATTGCTCATTAGCGACTTTATTCCATTACTATATTCCACGAAAATTATTATGGTAGCAATCGATTTAAGTCCCAATGAGTGCAACAGAAGTACTACATTAACCTCTTCATTAATTTTATATGTAGTTTTTTCTACAGCATGACATATTAAACAATTCTATCTACTATGGTTTTAAGAGTATCATGAATTTAACATTAATTAATTTCCATGTCTGTACTTTAGGGTTTAAATAGCTCAACTACTGAAGATATTTCGTGCAAATACCGGCGATATTTGCCTGCCTAAGTAAAATGTTTCACTAATTCTTTTAAAATTATACTTATCTCTTTAACTTCTACAAAAATTAAAAATGAGTATTGGACTTAATTAGGGAAAATTTTAGTTTTTTCATTATATAAATAAGCTAAATAGTAACTCCGCATGTAGAGAGATTATCTAAAATATAATTAACCTTAAATATAAATTTCCATTTTTTGGGTTCCATACCTTAACAGAAAAAAGCGGAACCACGAATGTAGCAATCCGTCGTACCAATCAGTCTATCACAACCATTTTTCATATTATGGATAACATTTTACTATAAAACTAAAAAAGGCAAGAACATTATAATTTTCATTACCCAGTTATCGAAAAGAATCTCACTTTAAGTCAATTTTACGGCACAATTAGTTAAATATATATAAAAATGCGAGTTCATTCACGTGAAAAAGAGAGAGAATGGTCGCCCAATGTCTGAAAAACGTTAAGACGATATTATCTGTTTACTATGTAAATACATGTACACACGTTCACGCTTTTTTGTTACGAAGTGATTTGAAAATGCAAAATTTTACTGTTGAAGAAATAAAGCGTGAAAACGAGATAAAAAATAAATAAACAAAACTTATTTTCGCAGTTATAAGTTTAGTTAGAACTACTTACACTACAAGTTATAATTAAGATAATCTTCTTTTCTTTAATTTCTAATTCGTATCAATTATAAAAAATATTTTTCAATATTGTTTTTCTTTGAATATTTTTTTTTCTCGTGACATAAAAATTACTGGTACAATAATTTATAATTAATTTTGCTTGATTTTTTTAAATCGTTCAGATAAATAACTAAAAAAGTTTCTAACATTCGTGAAATATGCGACTTTCGTTACATATTACGATATAAAGTGTAATTATTATTACACTTTATAATATATAGTATAACAGCCCAGTTGCTATTATTTGCAACGTTTTAATTGCTAAGCAGTTAAAGGTATTTTTGAGGATCTCACAAAAAACTTACGTAAAAATAAATAAATATGTCGAAAAGTTTTAGACAGATATCTAAACATATTCATATATCTACTTACCTCCGCGGTGATATTTTCTAGTCATTTTGTAGAATAAACGCATCGTGTGTTCATATCGGCTGTATGCTAGTGATTCTAGAGTATTCTGATATTTAATTTAATTTACTTTATTTTTAGAACCTAGTTAAATACAATATCATAGAAATAAACCATTTGAAAAACAGTTACTTTATATTTTATTTCGATATATAAATTTCTTAATAATGGGTGTAACCTTGTATTTGTATATAAAATAAGACAAAAGTATAAGTAAATTTTATTTCACATTATTTAAACTTGGCAGAAAAATATTGCGTCTGATTACATCCGTAATTAGCCGAAAATATAACGCCAACGCCAACTCCTAATCTATTGTCATTAATATACCGCTCTTCCGACACGACACACTGGAAAAACGCTTTGCACACGAACTCCATACATTTTACTTTCCAACTTTTTCCAAAGCACAGGATGCATGCCGTTAATCAAATTTGCGGAGCGGACTTTAGACCTAGACGGACATAAATAAATGCAGATATTACCCCGTACGTATTAGCTGTCGTGTATGTGGTATGACAGTACCTAATGATTAAACGCTGTATTTTAAATTACAAATGGACGTGGGGAAGATAGGCGTTATCACCGGAAGCAGCGGTCAAAGGGGTTGCGAACCTCGCTCGGGGGATGCCGGCGGCTAAACCCCTTGGGTAGAAGGTACGAACGGAACGAGTTGAATGGAGTTGGACCTAGTGAATTATCGATTCGTTAACTTTACTTTCAGAACCCTTTATCTTTCGGAATGTATTTATAGATTGAGTAAAAAAATGGTCACTTCAGGATCGTACGTTTTATGTTCCCATGAGCCGGATATCGAGTCGGAATGTTTGAAAAATTGCCCTTTTTGATCTAAATTGTGATAAGTCGGAATGCTGAGATCATTTAAAATAGATAAGTAAGAAATCTATTTTTAAAATTATTTAACTGTATATTATTAGGATAGTTGAAAATATTAAATATTGTGCGGAATATTTTAATGATTTACTTTGATGAGTATTTTTAATGATTAAGATGAATTTTTGAATTTAAAAAGGCTGAAAATTTAGCAGATTGAGTACATAATGTTATAATTTGAGATAATAATTTATTAAATGTGAAAAGAAATATAAAAGTAATCTAAATACCATAAGAAGTTAAAAGAAGTGTTGTAGACGCTTAATGGTCTCTTTATCAAAAGTATGAACTATTTAAATAATTTTATTTAAGAATAAGTTTCTTCCAGGTCTTTGATTGATGCAATAATATCGTTTATAATATAGCACCGTTTGCAGTCAGAATTATTATAAATTTCCTGGTGACAGGACTACATTATCCACCATTAATCTTTTAAATGAATCTTGGATTCCGGAATTAAAACTAATGAATATTTAACTTAATTAAAACAAATTATAATTTCTATATTATATGACTGACCAAACATACAGAGATAGTATAATACAAAATATGTATTCCAAATTTTTTTTTTGGATTTCCTATCCCAACACAGAAAAAATAGAACAATTAACGTGTTCTTTTTTTTGGCTATCACAGCACGTGGATTTTCAAAATACGCTATATCGTGAATACACATTACACACAGATAAACATTTAAGAGAGGTGTAGAGGACCATTAGATAAGGTCCATAATACTTTAAAGACATTGTGGATCTTAATATTTTTTCTTAACAGACGTCCTTAGTTCAGGCGCTATTACACTGGCTGTTTCACTTTCTTGTTATAGAGAATAAAATTAATTAAATGGATTAATTTGAATTATCCTTACATGTAATCCAATTAATATATATATGTATATATATATACATATATATATATATATATATATATATATATATACATAAATATATATATATATATATATATACATATATATATATATATATATAGATGTAGATATATATATATATATATATATATATATATATATATATATATATATATAATTTTACTATATTTTTAATGAAATAAAATTAATACTTCTGTCTAAATATTCATCAAAGTAACAAAAATATCGAAATATTTGAATTTCCCATTGATTATTAAACAATCAGAATAATCATGAAACTATTGAACCAATTCCATTTAAGTCACAACCAAATTTTGATACAGGTAATATTTAATTATATATAATAATATCAAATATCTAGGCATGTCTTTTACCACTATGAGTATCTCTGGAATTTACTTTTTTATCGCTTACTATGACAAAAAATTTTAAAAAAAACAATTAGCGGTTTTCAACTAGGTAAGAAAAATATCAAAAAGCGAAACTTACTAAAAGGAACTATAACAAATGAGTAACAAGATATTAGATATTTTAAATTTTTGATTCATCTGCCTGTATATTCGTCATATAAAAACATTTTGAAATTTGAAAAAAGTTTTTAGAAATTTAACTGCTCAAAATTGGTGCGAATAAGCTTGTCCTTTCAATAGTTTGATGTCTTTTTCATTTAACTTTTATCACTACAAAGACCTAAAAAGTATTAAAATAGTATTAAATGATAATAAATAAATAGTAAAAAAACCGTATTGGTGTTTTAATACGATTTTCCACAAGCTCCAATAATGGTTCTTGGCTTAAGTACATTTGTGCTACAGAAGTTGATCCGTATATAAATAGTCAATGCGAAAGTAGATACAGGCGAAATTTAAGTTTATGGGTTTATTTGAAACTTCGCATATCTAGATTGTGCTGTATATTGTAGTGTAAATTAAGATGAAAATTATGAGGCTTAAAAAAATGATAATAGAAAAAAATGTGATATTGAAAACATTCTAGAACTAGTCTTCTATAGCGAAAATGTGTATAAAAGTATGTAAAAACGAAAAAGTGATATTCTTAATGGATTCATGTGTAAACAATACATGGAAAATAGAGACCAAAAAAAAAGACATTTATTTTTCCTCTCACACATGCCGCGTCCTTTTTTCGGTGTATGTTTACAAAATCATTAAATGTGTGAATGTGTGGATGTTCCAATGTATTTACATATCGATGTCCATATTTTATTTAATCCATTTCACCCGGGCGAATACCAGCCGGGCTTTACGCATTTTCGTTGATTATAATCGCCGTCGAACATATGTTGTAGGTATTTTTAAATATTTACATAATTTTATTTTTAATTTCGATATACACTTAGGTAGGGTGCTATTTTTATTTTTATGGTAATATTAAGGACATATTCATAACCATAAAAAATACAATCTACATACCTTATAGTATCTGAAAAAATACAGCGTAACATTAATTATGTTATTTTAAAGTATAAAATGAAATTAAACTGGAGAGAAAATTTACTCCGCTCCACTGAGCTCTATTTACTTTCAAGTACATAAGATACGACATAAAAATTAAAATAAATTTAGCTCCTCAATTAGATTAACTTACACATATTTAATACTTAATTTAAATGTTCCTTTCGAAAGAAATAAAGAATTTTACCTTAAAAGTTGGTTTCTGAAGCAAATGCTATTGCTTGTACAGTTTAAAAACGCCTAGGTTCTTTGGATTCTATGCATTTAATATAAAAAGAAATTTATAATTTACTACACAATCATAAAAAAACAGTAAGTGGCGCAAATTCTTCTTCAAAAAAGTTAAACTTTGTACGTCGAAAATAATTTAAAAAGCAAAACGCATAAAAAAACAATTTTATTATAACTCAGCTTTATTTGAAATATTTACAACTGGGAAAATCATTCAGTTAGCAGCTTCTCACTTCCTTCAGCTGGACAATTGAATTTATCACCCTACGAATAAGATTGAACTGAGGGACTCGTAAAGAAAAAAAAATTAGAGCCAAGTAAAATTGTTCAGAGTATAGGTTTGTCTGTTTATGAGTTATTCTCATTCTTTCCAAAAATTAAATGAAACTATAAAAAATGATTTGAGTATATCGATAATAATTTACACTGCAACGGAAAATTTAATGGAATCAAACCCAAAGTTGATGGAATCCGAAATAGGATAGCGTAAAATTTTTGTGAATTTTTTTTAAGTTTTTCATAAAATCATATTTGTTAATTAGTTATACATAGCATGGATACTTCCGTGCGCAAGCATGAGTTTGAGTTTTTTTTCATTAAATTAATCAACAATATTACGAACGATAACAAGTCCTGCCAGCTTTTGTCAGTTAAAGATATTTTATTAATTTCATTTGTTCATCACATCAGGAATATTCTAAATTAGGTATAAAACACCTAATTTAGAATATAAAACACCTAATCACAATAAAAATAAGGTTAACTATTATTTATAATTAAGCAAAATATAAAACATAAAAACGATTATAAACTATTAGTCGTTTATGGTCTCAAATTTCTATACAAGTTATTGTGTTCCAGGCCAATAAAAATGTTAACTAATTGCCTAAGGCTTGGCCGTTATGAAATTGGCCTATTACGAAGAATAGGGGAGCCTAATCTCTATATCTTGGGTTTGCAGTTTGTGCAATAAGATAATTATCGTTATGTGTTATTGGTGAGTCAACATTGCGCTCTACCCGTTGGATAAAGATAATTAGGAAAAGGCCTACATTCCACATATGTGATAATAGTGAGAAAGGGTTGCGTTCACGGGTACGTTATTTGTATTTGTTATAAGTTGATGTCACATATGTTGGTTGGTTTACCGATTTATTTGTAAAATCTTCTAGCCTGGCAAAAAGAGTTTCGTATCTATGATCATAAAAATAGAACTACTACCACGGTATATCACTACGGAAGGTTTGTAAATTAAATGTTACAACGAAGAAGGTAGCATTGTTCTTAACACTTAATTTGTGACATGGCGCTTTCTCTGAATTTTAATAATAAATAAGAAAACAAATATTTGGTGTGTACGTTGGGCTAATTCTGTGCATGTAAAAACGATTTTAGTTTTTCAGCTTTATTAAGCATCGTTTATATCAAGATGTTATCATATTTTTTGTTATCCATTGAATAAAACAATAGTAAGATTCTAAAAAAATCAAGTGGCTACTTGAAAAATTGACGTTTAGGAGCGTATTCACGTTTTTGACGAAAAACCTCTATTTTTTTACTAAATTTACTCTAAACTTTGGAAATAAGTAGTATAATGCTTTTGATATGAAAAAAAAAATTTAAAAACAAAAATATATATATATATATATATACATATATACACAAACCTTCATATATAATTCAAGCATTTTGTAGTACAAGACTACTTGTTCATGGCAATACGTGTTTTGTAACTTATTCCTTACCTGAAGAAGGCAAGTTTACGGAATTCTGGAATTCATTTCAGAAAATATTCACATCCTCTTCTTTAAAGTAATAAAAAAAATGTTGATGACGAAATGCTAAAAAGAAAAATAAAAATATCTATGCAACCAAAATATGATTTCAATTTCCTATACATTTTTAACACCGGCCAATCGTTCTGCACTGAGATGCACTCCAAGTCAGTCCCATTGCGATTGCTCTGAATAAAAATATTTATTACTGGTTTATTTATAATTGGATTGACCAATATTAGCAGAGGTAAAAATATTATATAATTGTAATATTTTATTTCACTATGTTTTATTATACAAATTTCGTTTAACCGTTGAAAGAAGCGTTCGTATTAAACTATATGCGTGTGTGTGAATATATATATATATATATATATATATATATATATATATATATATATGTATGTATATATATATATATATATATATATATATATATATATATATATATATGTATATATGTACATACATATGTGTTTAATGGCGTTATCATATGTAAATTAATAATATTGTAAGCTTGTCAAAAAAGACAAATTCTACCTCTCTATTTTAGATGACCCGGCAAATTGGATATTTCAGAAAGTGTTTGCGTGCAGCCAGAAAAATCCAAAATTGGCAAGATTGTAGGTTAATTATTATTTACTTAGATTATTAGGGTTCCGTGCCCCAAAATGAAAGAGAGAACCCTAATAAAATCACTCATATGTTTGTCCATCTGTCGTTTACGGCCGTTTTTATCAGTGAACGCTGACGTATAAACTTGAAACTTATATGGTAATTAAACATATTAACCTGCACATATTTCAATAGCTCACTCTCAAAAATATTCTACTCCATCTTTAAGTCTTATGTCAATACTTTTTTTTTAAATATTTATATATGACTTAAAAACGGGGTAAAAAAGGGCTTAATTTTTTTCAACATATGGGTGTCATTACAATGAAAAATACTTGTTTATAACTTTTAATTGTATGTTTAAAGAGATATTCCAAAAAATTTAAAAAAATTAGCATTTTCGAAACTACTAAATAAATTTACGTTATAAAAAATTAATATTCGCATATAGTTTAATGGAAATACTATGTCCACTTAAATGTTTATAACCGCTTAAATGTGTATGCAACCCTCGTAGTGCGGGTTCTTGAGAAGTTTTTAAGTTAAGAAAAGACGTGGTATCTCTAGTAATTAATATCTCTCGTAATTTTTCATAATTATTATTCTCATATTGTTTTACGAATTCAGATAATGTCTTTTTTCAATTTACGTCACATATTGTTAAGATGTGTTTTTGCGGAGTCATTAGAGGGCGGGTGTGAATCTTTGTGTTTTCATTAGAGTTCGTGGTAGGAAATATTTAAATGAGTTTAAAATTATTTCCCCTCTGATTATCCTATTCTTTTTTCTTTTACGATAAAGACGAAAGGATGAAATCGGAATGATACTATTTGTAATCAATGTAACGACGTAATTTTAATAATTGGACATAAATAAAACTAATTACTAAAAAAATATAGAACATACATTTTAATTTTAGTTATAACTTAAACAATCAAAATGATGCGCATAATGCGCATGAGGTGTCGCTACATGTGTTAGTGGTTCTATGACTAGTAAATATCCGTTCTCTAGCCGCGGGATTTACGGTAATTGTAACAGTTCAAATTAGACGATCATTTATTATTAGTTAATGGTAATGAAAACACTAGACGAAAAATTATTTCCAAAAAAAATATTATTTGTCTTTATTTTGTTGCTTTTATAAGATGTACATATGGGTCGAATATAAACAAAACTATGAATAAGACAAGTAAATTTTCTACATTAGAAAAATAAACATGGAAATGCTAAATAATACCTGCAGTTGTATTCATAAAAGTCTTAACATATAAAAAGGTGGCAGGCCGAAATGCTGTTCCTGTTCAACCCACGCAATTTTGACTTGAAATATTCGACTATTGATACTAATGAGAAGGAGAAGCAAAATTGTGAGGCATTGGCAATTTCGTGCACCGATTTCTCGAAAACTGCTGATTCTCGTAATCTCTGATAACAACAAAGTTTCTTTTTAAGCCTTATGGGTTATTTAAGTTCAAAGTTAAAGTATTTTGCCACATTATTGTCTTATTATTTTACAGATTGACTTATTATTGTATCTATAAATGGTTTAATTATCTACACGTTTAGTAAAACTGTAACAGAGTGAAATCTGCACAGGAAATATATTTTGTAAAGAGTGATTGATTTTGCTTATAGATTTGCAGAGATCCTGTTCTTAGATTGTTTGCCTCTATGTCTGTTTATTTGTCTTTAAATCACTTAAATCTGGACGGATTTTGATGAAATTTGGTTTGTTAATAGTTTATACTCCCGAGCAACATATAGAATAAGATAGGACACAAATGTAAAAAAAAATCATGACTTCTTGAATACTATGATATGATAATAATAATTATAGAAATAATAGTTTCGACAAGTTAGTTAATCAGCCGTGGTTGAATGGTTAGCACGTTGGCACGGTACGCCGAAGATGTGGGTTCAATTCCTACCGACCGACTGACTTTTCTGTGTATGGTGTACAAAGGTGTTACTAAAATGATTTTATTATACACCCATCTTTCATACACACGTCAATATTTTTACGTATGATGGTTATTCTAAACAATAATCATCGAGTTTTTTGCGTTTCATATCCATGATATATCAAGTAATAATATTTCACGATAGGTAGTACAATTAGTAAATGAAGTATTGGTAATATTGGCCTAATAACTTTTTTTATTCCGAAGTCCACGTGAAAGAAGTCGCGGAAACGAAGTTGCTGACGAAGATGTCAAAATATCTTTTCTATTAGTCATTAAGTTACACGGTTTCAAAATTCCATAAAAATTAGGTTTCTACTCGGAATAGGCACGAAGCTCATATTACAAATATCATTCAATAATTTAATATTATAAAAAAAAATTATCAATATTTTTCTGTAAAATCAAGAACACATCGAAGCAAATAAATTACTTGCCAAAATATTTTGAACGAAATTTGTGTCGTGCCATTTCAGGGTTTAGGAAAGTGTATTAAATGGTCTTCTTTTAAAACACATCACTCATCATATCATTTCATACAATGCGTAGATCTACATTGGTCATGAATTTATATAAAAAAATTATAAAGATGAAATAATTACTTGGGAATAATTCAACTATTAGAATTAGTTTTTATGTATTTTTATTAAATTTTAAGAGTATTAATTATTAAAATTACAAATATGATTTAAATACCATCAGATCACTTGTAACTTTAATGACATTTAACTAAAGAATTGATCAATGAACGGATATACTATGATATTTTATCTAAACCCATGTCATACCTCGTTAATATTTGTAAAGGAATTATATAGTGTTTAGACATTTTTTAAATCTTGATTACCTATTTTATAACGTTCCACCATAACTAAGAGCGTAAATGCATTTAACAAATATTGACTTTTTTAATGATTTAAATTAACTTATTTCGATTCGATCCGTTATTGCTTAGCTTTTTGCTTGCAACTTTTTATTTTACTCTGTAATGTTTCCAATCTTAAAACATTAAATAGGTCCTTAACATTAATCTCGAATTTAACTAAAGATCTTGTTCGAGTTTGTCAATATTTTATAGTTAATAAATATACTTTACATTTAATTTATATCATATCTACAATAGGGATTAATTATTTATATACTCATACTTCGATAAACACTTAATTTTAGCACAGTAACAGTTTTTTGCTCAATCATCTCGGCTTCAAGACTTGAGAAGCTTCAATTTTTATTTTTTTTTATGTTCAGGTCTAATACTCTAATACTTTGGTGCCCACTAGTCTTATTCGATCAAACAGTAAATGGTGGTCTACATTATATATATATATATATAAATATATATATATATATATATGTATATATATATATATACATATATACATATATATATATATATATATATATATATATATATATATTTATATATATGTTGGTTGGATTTTGTTAAGTGAATATTTTTAACCATTTTGTTTAAACATGGTATCATATTTAAAGATCTATTAAAATACAATTAATATTTGCGAGGTATCTTTCCTTCATAATCTTAATGCTTTTTATACAAAGGCTTTAAATAATTTTTGTAACTCATATTTCATAATTATCAGGCATTTCTTTGAGCAACGCCTACTTGTAAATAAATATTGAATTAAGTCGCACCTAAAACAGTTTCGAAATAATTAAATTCAGCAAGTGTCCTAAATAGCAACCGCATAGCGCTCCAAATCGCAAGCGGTGACAAAAATGTTAAAATCGCGACGAATTTCAAATTGTGAATTCCTCACCGAATAGCTTTTACGAGTTGAATTATCCAGTTAATAATTAGATAATTTCCAGAAAATTGCGCGATTTTAATATCGAAATTAATAAACTCTCTGCCACGCCGCAGCGCCGTCTTGATTTGTTTTTGCAAGAGTGTTTTTTTAAAATTGTTAGTGTTTTTTTTAAATTAAGCACAATAGCGTTAATTAAAAGTTTTACCACACTTAGGCAACAATTTTATGTTTAACGGTGTCAGAAAAAAATTATCATTATTTAGACCTATTATTTATGAGTCATACACCTATTTATTTGAGTAAATTTTAAACCAACTTTCACTTTAGCTTTTTAGGGAGAAAATCAATATTATCCTTACCACCAAATATTGTGTTATGCTAAAGAAAACTAACAGAACAATAAATAATTCCTTAACTATAAAAAATTCATCACAAAAATAATTAACAAATTTGTTGTAAGACATAATATTGTCGTGAAAAAAGTACAAAAAAATTTGGGACCTGTCAGTAAGACCAGCTGCTTTATCCGTTACAGCCAGAAGAAAACGGTCTTAGAAAACTCTTCATGAATTTTGAAAATATTTTGACAGGCATCCATAGATTTTGAAAAAAATGTTTGCAGTGAGCAAGATAAAAGGCAATATTCACAAAACCTTTTTCACACTATTTGAACATGTTTCTTGTAATAACCAAAATTATCTTCTATGGTCTAAATGAGGTATGAGTTCTTGAAATCAAAAAAACCTAATTTTATATACGTAAACTTTTTCGCAGGGACATTTTTCAGTCCTTCTAGGAAATTACGAACAAGTAAAGTAACGAATTGACAACGTATTATGTTTTTTTTTCAAATAAAAACGAAAACAAATAAAAAAATTTAAAAAGGAAAATATCTGTTAGTAAGTATTCGAATTGATTACCGCTTTAACGGACACATTGCTCCCCAATTTTTCGTAATGAGCAAATAGCGGTTGAAATTTTATTTCGATTGGTTCCTTCAAAATTATATTTATGTATTTTTCTTTATAACTTTCATTTTCTACATGGCCCCAAAAAAATCAAGGGTGTCAGATCAAGAGTGCGAGTTGCTTCAAAATCGCTGCTTTAAATTTAAACGTGTTTGGCTGTTGTTGCGTGGCGGAGCACCATCTTGTTAGAAATACACTTTTCTCAAATCAGACCGCGGCAATTAATCCAAATAATTTGAAGGTTTTCTAAAATCGTGTCATTATAAGTTTAATAATTCAAGATACTTTCATAACATTCCACCACAATTATTCGATTTGACATAAGATGACAACAATAAAAGAGAAGTGAATATGGTTATATCTTCTTTAAATCTGAGCAGATTTTCTCTTGATCAATAAAGATGATATCGTCTATTGGGTATGTCATTATTTAAAAAAATGGTTGCGTCAGACAATGAAATATAATTTAAAAAACTATGATCTAAGGTTATTTTTCTTCAAAAAGAAACTCCAAAAAAAAATTTGACAGATATTATCTCCATCATTGCTTTTTGGCCTTGACTATAACATTTGTGTCCGTATTTTGTCCATATCTTCGATAATTGTATGTGCAAAATACAGGAAAAGTTTTTACGAGTGACAAAACTGCAATCTCTATATTTCCATCAAGAACACAAGGTCATCGTACCATTTTTTTTAAAGGAGCCATATTTTTCAAGATTCTTTAAAACATTTACAATAATCTTTCCAGTTGGTACAATTTGCAAAGAATACTTAACCACTCTAAAGTAGGTGAATAGTTTTTATCATTTAAAAAATTAATTTGTAAAAAGTCTGAACATTAGAGATATGAGAATATTTTTTTCAAAATCTGTGAATGCCAATGAAAATATATTCAAAATTCTAAGGTTTCTTTCTTCTATATTGGTTGAAGTACCTGAACTTACTGACCCATCTCAAATTTCAACCCTGCATTTGGTTTAAATTTTATGAATTTATATAGAGACTTCAAAATCCTTAGTTACTTAGTATTATCTTTTAATCATCTACCATCAATGCGTTTATCTGTGTTGACTTATAGACTAAGATAAAACTAACAAAGAAAAGCTAAACATCACCAAAATATTTGTGCCATTATGTTATAATTGTAACCTTGCAAGTACTGAAGTATAATCCGTACCGCTGTAGTTTTTCCATCCACCATGTGGTTTTTCCATGTTATATGCTTATAAAAACATACCGTAATTAGTTAATGATAATGTTGACATAATCTATAGGTAAAACAAATTTGATTAATAAGAATTAAAAATGTATTAATCAATTCTTTCACGTTGCGCGCTTTTATACCATCATCAAGTTTTAATCGTGAGGTATTCAAAGATTTATCACTGGACAGACACTTGTCGCATTATCAACCAAATGTTACATTTTCGTATACCCTCAAGGTACGCACTGTATATAGCATATATTCCTTAATTTGGTTACACAAACTTGAGCATAGCAGCCATAGCCCCGATTCTCACATCTTTAACTTTATTGTTCAAAGTTCACAAGTCGACGTACCGTCTCGCCTCGTAATAAACTGTTATGATTTATGATGTTCTTCGGAAAACAATGGGTCGGGCAGTGGTATGCCCGCGCGAGCTGCTCGTCAGGCAGTCACTCCGTACTTTATTATGTCATATTTAGGTACTTAGGCCGCGTCAGTAAAGCGATGCAAGATTAAGTACCATAATGCTCGTATGCTGACAAGCTTAGCACTTGGAGCGTAAGTGTAGATGATAAAATTTTTAATGACGTTTGTAATAATCGCGTTTATAAAAGAGATGCCGTCGAGTGCTACGGCAGGTATGTTACGATGTAGGATGTCATAAATTTAACTGTTCGTTTTAGTGGGTCGCTTTCGTTCGGCGAACGGACCGTTTATGTGCGCGATGTTGTGACTTAATCAATTGCGGAAGCAGGGGCGGCTTCGACTCGCAAAAAGAGGGGAGTGATGGAGCTTATTACGAGCTTTGGTTCGTAGGTGATTAGATTTTATTCCTAATATCGTTGGATAAATTATGGAGTATTTCGTTAGTTCGATATCACTTAATTAAAATTTTTGCGAATCGAGCTAGATCTATGTACAACTGCCTTTATTGTTTAGTGACATTTTTTTAATTTACTTTTATTATTTTTTTTTAATTTTGAATATTATAAATGTGTT
Source organism: Druceiella hillmani (assembly GCA_039881145.1). Lineage (NCBI taxonomy): Eukaryota > Metazoa > Arthropoda > Insecta > Lepidoptera > Hepialidae > Druceiella > Druceiella hillmani. Next base: position 46,928,916 of record JAYKKI010000001.1, on the reverse strand, counting down.
TTTTAAATGATCCGTATATTGTAATAATTCCCTCGTTTTGTTAATCAAATATTTTTTCTTTTTTCCAAATACCCTTTATGTTTTTTATTTTCAGACGTTGGGTTTGTAATAAATGAAACTAAAATAAACTCAGATAAAAAAGTTAGAAAATGAATTAAAGATTCTTATTTAGGTTTGGGTTGAACGCAGACTTACAGTCTCTGAGGGCACAGCGCACCGTATCCTGGATTAGATTCCTGGCCGCTCCTGGAGCGGGGCTAGATTGGTGTTCTGGATAGTTTTAACAATTTGCTCTCATTGCAATCACTCTCTATATCAATTCTGTATATTAAATTCAGTAAATAAATAAATAAATAAAATCCCCATACATGGTTGAGGTTTTCTTTCGAGGCGCGAGTGACATGGCTGAACATTGAATAATGTAGAATTTTAAATTATACCCTATCAAGTTGAAGCAGTACATCTCCGTAGAACAAACATCCGTGTATATACAACTTAAGTCTACCCACTTTTTCATAACTATTCATTGCCATTTAGATAAATGTTAAATTGTAAATGGTTCTAATTCGTCTTTTAGCACTGATAATATTGAAAACTGAAATTATCCACTCTAAACTTTAAAGAATTTAGTATCTAAGTATAATGTTATAACGATATACCATAGTTTAATTATTATTTAAGTATTTAAATATAACTGTCCATCATCATAGGCAAAAGCTACTCTCTATTTAATAAAAGGCCTGCTTGCGATAAGAAATTATGCAGTGTTTATGTCAATTATGATAAATTTAATTTCCTGTCAACATAAAGAAAGTTGCAGCTCTCCTTACGTTTTTAATGACATTTCATTATATTGACAAGTAGCCGTATTTGAGAATGTAAAATAATTTAATGATATATTGTTAATAACCAGGGTACACAAAAACGGTTACATAGAACGAGTGATGTGAAATGATAAAGGGATAAAGTATCTTTCGTTATTAATCCCAGCGTTGGCACATGAGATACCAAATAGAGACGCGATTCCTCTATTAATTATGTAATGGAGACGATTCAGTAGACAATTTCTATGTCAAACCAAAATTTATTACCTTCGTTTCTTTCTTTATATTACCCTTACACCACTTAAGCAGAATTGTTGAAAAGTATCTAGATTTGTCCCATTTTTGCGACTAATTTTTGTGATTAAATGACACTAGAGTTGTGGATTTCTTCGAGATTAGTATAGAGATAATATTAGAAAATTTCCAATATTATATTTTCATCGCTAATTGTGTCTTAACGTTTTTAAGAATTTACTATGATTTTAAAAAATAAACAAATTATAATACAGTTTAAATAGAACTAGTTTAAACTTTTTATAGAAATCATATTAATATTAATGAGTGCAATGTAAATAAATGAAATAACCCTTATTTTAACATTTAATTAAAAAGGTATTAAAATTTAAAATAAATTTATGCGGTATCAGAATGAAAAAAAAATATCCACATTTTTTAAAATTCGTCTTAATATACGCTCATTAAATCGTGTTTTTTCGATTTTAACGAATTTATTTTCACTTTATTTTCCAATTTAACAATTAGACTGACGTTCATATATAAAATTATTGTAAATATATCTCTATATATTGTATACAGGAATATCACGTTTCTCTGCAGCTTCACAAATTCGATACGCAGATAAAGTTTTCTCGCATCCAAAATGGTTTCATCCCAAGACTCGCATCCAGATCTCATTTCATTAAAATCCTTAAACCTATCAACACAACTTTAACATACAAATACCTACTCATTACTGGCTGATGTTCCTCTTTAGTTATTATTTTAATCTTCTAATCTGAAAACTACACTATTTCCAGCCAAAATAATTAGACATTTTCACTTTTTCGAGCAAGGGAAATTTCAAATTTGTTTGGTTAATCGTGCTTCAATTACGTGAATAAGAATAAACAATTGTACATTGTGGGACTGTAATATAGTTACATAACTAACGGAATTAGAGATTCTCATAAAAAGTCCGGGAAAATCTCCAATTAAGAAATAAAAATATCATAAAGGAAATATAGGTTGAAAGATAAAGTAATATATTTGGCATCAAATTAGTGGCTGGCTCATGAATCTGGTTTTATCGCTGATGATAAATTAATTCAAATATCTTACATCCAATAAAATTAATTTTATTGGATATTAGATATTTGCTCACTTAAAATTTCTTAAGAATCACTTTGGAAATTAAGAAATATAATTAACGTACGAAAACTTATGGAAATAGGTTTTTATTAATATATACGCTTTTATAATAACTATAAATAGTCCATAAGTTTAAATTAATTTTTTTTCATAATAGCATAACGCTTTTTTAATATATCATGTAAAGAGATATTGTGAAAAGCTATAAACAATGCTAGTGACCTAAACTATAATAGGCTCACTGTTGAATTATGTCGTACATTTCTGACGGAGTTACCTATACGTGTTTGAAAACCTATACATCTGTGAAAGTTACCTATACATCTGTGAAGGTTTCAGGTGTAACGTTATTAGGTATAAAATATCTTACTCAAGTTAACCTTCATGATTCTTCAGAATATTATTTTTTTTTTCGAACTTTGTTGAAATTTAAAAAAACTTCTATTCTGTGTCATTTTCAATTTTATTATGTAATTTATATTACTTTTTTTTATGTCACCTCAAATCTTCGGCAATTTTCAATTAATTTTGTTGATTCTCTTTTTATAACTAAACTATAACTCCGGTATAGTTTGGTTAAAATTTTGACCCCAAAAATTGAAGCCGTAACAAAGCAAATTTGTATGCAACAGGTCTAATGAAAATTTAATAATAAATTCCTCCTAGTTTTGATCCGACTAAGGGTGATATAAACCTGCTCTTTAGCAAAATCAAGATATAATGATGGTACTGAGAAAAGGCGAGGATAATTCCACAGCAATGAGAAATAAATTCATTGTGTTTTGACTTGTCTTAATGTAAGCAAGAAAGTTAAAAAGTAAATGGGTAGTTGTGTACATACAAAGGCATGAAGCTATTAAGATATTAGTCGGTAGGTACTTAAGTAAACATGTATAGTCATAAACAAATGCATGAAATAATTAACACATTAATAAGTAAGTAGATAGGTAAGTATAAGCAAAGATTTAAAACAACTAGGATATTATTGGACAGACAAATAAATATGTGCAGATATGTACGACGGTATAAAAAAATGAGATATTAGTAGGAAAAAAGTAGTTGCACAGGTATATACAGGCATAGACTCCTGGCTACGGTGAAACTAAAAGATGGAATATGATTTGTAAATCCGCATAATTGAATGTATGAATGTAGGTACATGTGAACATATTTATGTTCATTAAATGCCACAAACGTTTGTTCAGTTTTAACAAATGAGTTATTAATGAATTCACTGTAAGTTTGTTGACGTTCTGGGTAACATTGGGTGTTGTAGGCACTAAAAATGGAAAAATGAAACTTTTCTAAAAAATCGAACCGATTTCAAATAACCACCGAATAAGAAGCCCGCTATAGAATTTGCTCGGTATAATATCGCTCCTGAATATAAATAAATTTGCAAACTAGGGACGGCTACAGCTAGAGATTTTTGAAGTCGATATTGTGTGTTAAAAGTTTTCCATTCAACATGCATCATTGAATTGGAGAGTCGCTTTATGTATCATACGAAATTTAGTAGCGAATTAACATTATATATTACAACTAGTTAACTAGATGATGAATTTAGTATTTTAATTTAATAACTATACACGCAACACATACATAGTAATAACAATACTCTGAGGGCATAAAATTATTAAAATGTCACAGGTACGCGTAAATTTTGGATACAAATATATTAAACTCATATATTTTGATTATTCATATATCTGAAACATATCAAAGATATGAACATTATAATACACAGACGTAAAAAAACAAAGTGACTATTATAGGATCATATATCTTTATAATAATTATTTCGCATAACTTTTTTTCAAATCTTTGTAAAACACCCCAAGTGTTACATATGTTAACCAAATAGCAGTGCGGAAAACTTTCAGCGAAGGTTTTTCGGCCGAATCAAAATTCATTCAAACAGAGTACTGCCAGAATTCTTCGTTAATTTTTGGTTTGTTTTTAAGGAACAGTTAATGTGTTTACATGTTAGTACATCCTGGAAGGATAATGACATAACTGTCGTCTTATAAGTCAGATATTGTAACTAACTGGCTGATGGAATGGTAAGCTAAAAGGTAAGTTTACTTGGCATAATTAATATTTCAGCGTAATTAATGTTTGCTTCTAGAGTAAATATGATAGCAGTTCCCAAAGTAAAAGATTTACTTAATACAGGATTTCTATTACTTAAGTATCAATATTTTAAGTAAGACTTGTGGAATCTTATTAATAAACAAATAACTTCACAATAAATGCACTTTTTCTTAACGAATTCCTTAAGCGAGACCTTTTGACTCGAGTTTAATTAATAAATTAAAAACTGTACGTTGGCATTAGGCAATAATCTAGCATCTTTTAAAATGTCCTACATTTATCGAGTAAATTCTACACTAAATACAAGTAGAACTATACTCGGTATCTCCAAATATATTGGATTAATTAGTTTCAGGACGCCGATTAAACTTTAGCTAAAACTTACTAACCGTGACGATCACGGTTACACGTCTAAATGTCGGTTACGATCTTTTGAAATTATCTAGATTAATGGCTAATGCCAGACTTTAATTTACTATGCTCACGAATAGATGTTTTAAAATATACGTAATTGGTTATTGTGTTAAGAAATGCCAAATTTAAATGATGTGGTATATTTGAATATCTGGTTAATCAATAATTATTAATCAAGTTTTAAAACTTTATGAAAGTTAATAAGCTTAGTTAAATATCTCATATGATAAGAATTATTTTAACGTTAATTATGGAATCGGTATGAATTAAATAAATTTCGAAGGAAAACAATATTGAAATTTAAGAGGTAATTAATTGTTGTCGTCTAATTTAGTGAACTATCAGATCGGCCATGACCTGATGTATTTATTTTTTGATCGTTTCAGATAAGTATAACTGGTAAACAGTTATATTTATCTATTTCAAGGCTTTCAATAATATAACATCTTCCTCTTCATCTAATGAGTTATAATTTTGCTTATTTTATTGCCATACCTAAAACTTTGTTAACTAAACAGCCTAAATATTATGTGATACATTATGATAGAAAAGTTCTTGAATGTTATTATCCACGATCAATTTTTAAAATTCACGTTTACCTTCCTCAACGCTCGTAGATCCTTAAATTATCTTCAGTCTAATTTCAAAACTACTCATAATATTTTCAACGAAACTGGCAAAAAACTAATGTTGGACGTATATTTATAAAAATACAAATTTGTCTCTTGTCTCCAAAATCCAACAAAGCTTTCATTTCCATTAACTTTAATAATGTCACTTGCGGTCATCTCTTAGTATAATTTAGCAAACATCTTCATGACAGAACGAAGCTAATTAAGTATTATGATATTTAATTAAACCATTATCGTGGCTATGCTAGCCAAAAAGCGGAGTTATTTTATTTTCTCTTTTTTTCTATTATTTGTTCTTGGTTTTGTTATGGTTATCCAGGTTCTATCTTTATTCCATAGCATTCTTTATCAATACTTTTACCTGAACCCTTTTTAACTAGTGCTATACCATCATAGATAGTCCAAGATTTCTTTTACAAATTGAACTGTCTCAACCCATATGCGCGAAATATTAAAAATTTGGCTTTCTAATGGATCCAAATCTTAATTAGCTATCTAGAAAACGATATTATAACGATAACTGATATCAATTTAAATTTATATGTAAATCATAAAAACATCTTTATTTCAATAGAAATGCCATAAAATTTTTCAAAATTACCTTGTAATACAAAAGTTCCTCTTGGCCAGACACTTTATTACTTTGTTAGACTATGAGGATATAATTTATTTTATTTTACGTTAAATTTATTATTTATACTTATATAAATTAATACATTTCTAAACAATTGGAAATATCCATCAACGTCATCTTTTCTTCTTTCAGTATCTTAAATGTGTAGAGTCAAATCATCTGATTAATGTATTTAAACTATTTTCTTCGCCATGGTCGGGAGATACATAGTTCAATTTACATTCTTTTACCATTGCCAAATACAACACTGTCTTCTACGAAACGTTACTTAGTGCCAGATCTGTAAAATATGAAATTAACGGTATCATTCAGTTAATTCCAAAATTTTTCATAAGACAAAACTCATTCTGTCAGATGATAAAATCACCCTGAATAAATATTAATCGAATAATTATATAATTCTTTGTTTTATCTAAAATAAATTTTATATTTTGTTTTGTTTTTTGAATTACGTATTCATGATCTTGTAACTTAATTTTTTTTTGCATTTTTCCACAATCTCGAATTTATTTATTTATTAACCGCCAGATTTATTATTTACAATTTACCACAGAAATGCTATTTTTTCTCGATTACTGTAATTCACTAAAAAATATCGTACCTCGAGCAATAAGCCCATTATTTGTGTGCACTATTTTTGTGTAAATGTTGTCTGTTTAGTAATAGTTGAATAAAAGAAATAATAGTTGAATAGAAGAAATAAACTACAATAAATTCCAAAGAATGTTATGCTCCTACAAATAATACTATTCTAATCCGTAATCCACCATCTAAACTTATTCAAGACGCATCTGTTTAATCGTATTCATGTATATCTATATACTTAATTAAATTTCTCGTCACCATACGCCCTCACTCCTAGACAAGCATTGAAGAGAGGAAGCACGGGTGGAGCGTGATGATCTCCCGCAAAGTTACCGCAGTGTGATGTATTTCTCTTCGTAAAGCGATGTTAATGTTATTACAGCTGTTCCAATAATGATCTCTGCCATGTTATATAGTTGAATGGATGTTGGTTATCAGTAAAGCAAGATATGTTCCAAAACCTTCTCAAGTTATTTGTCACAACATTAGTGGAATTTGTAAGTTTACGTATATTTAGGTAATTGAATTACGCTTAGATATATAATATGTCGTGAAATAAGTGTCTGTTGGTTGGTATACAAAAACTCAGCACATCCAATACTTCAAATAATTCTCTCTTTGTACTAGCACTTTAAATCAAACAACGCTTTAATCATAATTTCTAAAAATATTATATATATACACATACACACACACATATTTTGTATCACAGATGGGCTTCATTTTTATCATCATGATTTGGGTTATCAAGAATTGTTTTTTTGTTATATCTTCAGTCTACTCAGAATATTAGTCAACATATACAGTAGAAACAATAAATATTTTTACTCAACTATACTATTAATTAATCAAATATTATCATTTTGAAAGCAACATTTTTTTCTTTTACAAATCGTCATGAATTTGTAATTAATCAATATGTGTTGATAATTATTTTATTTTCTACTAGCAATTGCTACAATTTACTACTAGCAATGTTGACCACATCGCTAGTAGTAAATAACTGCTTTTGGATAAGTCTTTTGTTTTTAGATTTTTGTATATTTTCTTTCAATGGATTAACATATACGATGGAGTACACAATAATATTACCAAAAACATGTAAATAAGTGACAGCAAGTTGAATTTAACATTAAATTTAATAATTTAATTTTTAGCGTTCCATAATATAAAAAGAAACTCTCACAATTTCGTCCTGTCTGTCCGTCCATTCACCATTTACAAAAGTAGCTTTATATTTATTTAATGCAGTTTTGTGTATATCTTATAAAGATCTCAATTAATACGAAGCAAAATATCCAAAAATATCTTTACAATGCACTTGTAAAGCGAACACACAATTTTTTTTCGCCCATCTCGTCTAATAAATCAATAGATTTTTTAAAAATGAAATTGAGTTTTTGCTAACCTTTTTTTAAAATTGAGTTTTCACTAACTCTTTTTAAGTCCCGTTTGCAAAGTAATAAACTTCAAAAGACAAATTACATGTCTCATACAACCTGTCTCTCCCTTTCTAATTTTTCAATCATGAATTTGAAAAATGTTATAAAATTATTAATAATCTGCAAAACAATTCTTGATAATCAGTTAATTAGAATTTTCACCTAAAATAATTATGATTAGCGTGGGTTAAAAATTTCAAGAGATATAGAAATTACTGAACTCTATGTTATGAATGTTATTTCTATGTGCATAACGAAACTTGACAGTTTTTTCGAATTAAAAATGTTGAATAAGATAAAAAATTATTTAGATAATAAATTATACAATTAGAATGGAAATCAGGATCATACGAGCTCTCAACTAGTAATTTCTTAAAGTCCAAATATTCAAATTCATCGCCGGTAATCAAAAAACACGAAAGTTAATAGATAAGCTGCAATGCCAATTATTGAATATCATCACAAAAAATTATAATAATTAATTAAACTTATGTAAATTTGCATAGAAATTCATAGAAACGAAATCAATTTGGGGTAAACTTACATTTAGACATTGCGTACTTATTAGATGAAATTGCACATTTTGAATTGTTTTGTATTAGCTTAATCACAAGTTCATAAAATTGATTATCAATTAATTAAACCGCTTTATATTTTGATTCAAATAATCCTTATATAAATTTTATATGTAATGTGGCCATTTAAAAAACGCAATACCCGCATCTGAATAGAAGACGTATAACTTTTTACAAAGCATCGAAAGAAACGTCATTAATTACAGTAAACAAATATTAATTTTTATACAACCCTTACATATGACACTATATACAAACCGACCTGGAGCAAGCAAGACATTATGAATAGAGAAAGCTGAAACGGAACAATATCCAACAAATGTTTGGTTCGCAAAGCGATAGACGTCAAGTGATAAGGATAAAATAGTCTCCCGTACGTCATCCGAATGTCCGGAAACAGGGCGCTAAATGGAGACGATTGTCTTAATTACAGGCGACGACGCTCCGGGCAAACGCCGTCGAGAGAAATCAAAACACAAAATTATTCAAATGAATTTCCCTTAAAAGTTGTGTTGCATTCTCAAAATAAATTCAAGCTGTTTGTCTTTCGTTGATTTTATTTTATAGCTATAGCTAGTTACAATTTTATAGCTAGTTACAATTTTTTTAAGAAATCTATTGTTAATTATTTTTAAAACTTATAATTCGGGAACATTTTCTTGTAATATTAGTGATATTATTTAATTTTGTCTCTCATCGGAGAGGAGTGAATAAGGTTAAGGCACCACGTGCTCTAAGGCGCCGTTAAGAATTCTACATCGTTAATATATGATTTAAAGTGGCTCAAACTATACGTAGGTTAACAAAACAAAAGTAATCAAATATCTTACTGTAGTCTTAAGTCAATACAAAAAGGTTTAATAAATTGTATAATTTTTTCTCACTCGATTATTTATTTTTCCTAATGTAATTCCTAATTTTATTATGCCCTACATTTTTTACTAATTTTGCTTGGAATCATTTTATGGACTTCGTTCATTCTAATTACTATAATGGAAATATATTTCCTGTTTTACATATATAAAAAATATGGCCCCTTTCCTCAAAACTTTTTATTTCCACAATAGGGCGACTATGTTTAGAGTCCCATAAGATTTATATATTTTGGTAAGAGAGACTTAAAACATTGGTTTTTACGAGCTTGTTGTGCGAACCTTTTATATTTTTAATCTGTATAGTTATTTAATTTCTGTTTAATCGTATTACAACAAAATTTTCATTAATTTGGTCAAATAATTTACACCTGTGATTTAAATTATGCATATGATTTTCTTCAGGAATAAATAAGTATTAAAATACGGCATAATAGGCAACGTGACCTTAAGTACCAAACTTAGTTCACACCATGTCTCAGAGTTCATACCTAATATATAATCTAAAACAGTGCCATGTCACTCCATATTTACTTTAACAAGAAATTAAGTTTGTTATAAAGTGTAACATACGCACTCTTTATGCATGTTTGCATATTTTTCTTATTATGATTATTAATTGACTCAAAGACTTTCATTTGCACCGTCTTAAGACATTTTGTTTTCAATAACCAAAATTGTTTTCAATCACGTATTCATGATATTGTAACTTAATTTATTTGCATTTTTCCACAATCTCGAATTTATTTATTTAGTAATCACCAGATTTATTATTTACAATTTACCACAGATACCTGTGAATAGCTGCATCTGAAGACTTTCAACCTAATTAACATTAGGTTATGCAAATTTTGGTGAATATACGTACGAAATTGTGCTAATCTTTCTTACTTACACTTTACATATAAGTAATAAAAATAAATAACTGAATGGGCAAAAGTTATTGACGAAAGCTAAAGTGTTTTCGTAATTTATAAATAATACTTCACGGATAATTAACTTTCAAATGAAAACCAGAAATGTGGCTTTCCCTTGTCAGAGTTTATCGATTTTCATATTTAGTGAACAATATTTTTTTAATCAGGCCGTTCCTTTGTTTTGTTAGTTGTGTTGATTAAATATCAGTCTGCTTTAAAATGATTTGTTTCCTTTATTTCAATGAATTTCATTAGTTATTTTGCATTTTATTTATCTATTTGTAGGCAGTTTTGATGGAAGTTTAAAATTGATAATATTAGTCACGAAGGTTTCAAATTGATTCGACTGCGGAACTGGATGACATAGTCACCAAACTTGGCCATTGTATGACTGAATATTTCTGTTACTTTTCTGAAATTAATTTGTATTTTTATTTGAATTTTTATTATTCGATGAATTTTATGATACGAATATATTTATCTAACAATAGTTTTGTACACGGTTATCAGAAGGACCTAACGGTAGAAGAATATTATGTATTTTTCTTTCTGACAAAAAATCATATCGCAACTAATTTTGTAATTGATATCAACTGAAAGATAGTAATTGAAGGTAACTTTTCAATACATAAAAATTTGTCAAAATGTTTTCAATATTGAAATAAGAATAATAAATAATCTTTCTAACGTGTATGAATCAAGAACTAGAGTTTTCTTAGTCAGTGAGACTTATTTACATTCAAGTTCAACGGCCATAAATTTTAAATATGTTGCAACATTTAAATCCTCTCCTTTGTATTTAATTAAATTTTATAAATTTCCATAGTAAAAGCAACCCGTAAATTTTGTACCACTCAACAGGTTGAGAAATAAGGGTGGAGACATATTTTTTCCTATTTTTCAGTATGTTTCAGAAAATATACTACCTAAAATTATTTTTGGGGGCCTTATAATAAACTAAGCAAAATTATGAAAATATAAAGTTAGTAAAATCTGCCTAGAAGAATATACTAAACTAAAACCACAGCGATTATCCTAGACCTTACAATTTATTAAATACGTATCATGCCTGTGAAAGATATAGTAAGTGAAATACATATTTTATGAGGAAAAGGTTACATTGTCAATAGTTTAATAGAAATACTACATACCCTTAAATGTTTGTACATGCCTAAATATATATGAAATCCTCGATATGCGAATTCTACTCGTGTTTTGACAGGTCTTTTAATTTTATTTTAATTATTACCATATTTTGAAAAGTTCAATTTGTAATTCTTAGATCGAAAAATATAGAACATGTATATGAAATTACGCACAATTATCATAATCATAATACAAAACTATTTAGCGTTAAGTTAATAGAAATTCATTTTCACTTAATCTTCATTAACAAGTAAATGAAACTACGTGATGTAGTATTACCCTATATGTAGTATTATCTACTATGGAATCCTATAAAATTTACGTGACAAATTAAGAAAGAATGAAAGGAATTAAACGTTACGCCATATTCAAAATTTATGGCCATTAATTAAAATCCCACTGACCAATAAATGCTAATTTTTGGTCTATGCAGTTCAGAAAAATTATTTATCGTTCTGATTTCAATAAAAAAATATACTTCTATCAAATCATCATTTGCGGAGAAGATGCCTCAAATTACTTTCTTTCAATTGGTATCGTCGACAGAAAACCATTAGATAACGAGTTGGGATATTAAAACAGTATTTACCATTAGCACTGGCACGACCTCACGCAAAATAGCCACATGAAAAAAGAAGTGTACAAAAATACAAAATACTCTTCTACTGTTAGGTCCTTATGATAACCGTATACAAAACTTATTGTTCTTGAATTGGTAGCTAAATACTTTCTATGTTAAACATTAAATTGATAACTAAATACATTCATAACTTAAAATTCATTGAATAATACAAATTCAAATAAGTCAATTATGGCGACTGTATAATCCAATTTCATGATTAAATCAATTTCAAACCTTCGTGAAGACGGCCTACAAATAGATAAAAAAATGCGAAATAACTAACGAAATTCGTGGAAATAAAGGAACAAATCACCGTAGAGCAGAATAATTTTTAATCACCGCAATTAAAATAACAAAACAAAGGCTAGGTTTTTTAAAAATTATTCATCGAATGTGAAAATCAATAAACCCTGACGACGGATGTTACGTTTCTGTTTTTATTTGAAAATTTAATATTCCTCAAGTATTTTTTTATAAATTATGGAAATACTTTAATTTTTATCAATAACCAATGCCTATTCCGTAATTTATCACTTACGTGTAAAGTGTACGAATACTTAGTCGAAGAACAACATTAACACAATTACGTATTCAGTTAAATTTGCATAACTTAATTTTAATGTCTTGGGACGCTGCTGTCACTGCCTTATATCACAAGGATGGCAAGTTATTCAAAGCAAATTTATTAAGTCAATGCAATTGGAAAACTTCGAGTCAATAAATCATCATATTACGAAAAAATGCAATCAAGCATAAATAGTGCTTAACATACATACTTCGTAAAAAGATAAATTTTTATTGAAGCAAATGTGAAGTAACTTGTCACTATTTTTTATTATGAATTAGGTACAAACTATTGGACAAGGTGTTAATCAAATTTGTTACATATAGGCACGTATTATATTATTATTTATTTATTGTCATTATTTATTTATTTTCCAATAAAATCATATGCAAAATTTAAAGAACAGGTATACATTATTTCAGCATTTTAAAGAAAACTTTGTTGTGATACAATGAAACGGAAATTAATTAGTGATATATAATAAAAATAAAAAGAATCGTACAAAAGTTTAGAACGGATATGTCCGACCTGTTTTAGCTGGTTTGGTTGACTATAAAATTGAATTTATTAACAAATAAATGTGCATTTTGATGCAGAACTAAAATGTTCAATTAAATATCAATTTTAATATTTCTTTACTTAAGTGAAAAAAATACGTATAAAGCACAAACGGCATAACTTAAAGAACCTATCAATCGACAGGACTCAATCCATCCACATGCATTCATCCCTCCATATAAAGAGATACCTACATCCTGCTTCACCACCCTTACATATAAAACTCTACATGTACATCTATGTATGTATTTAATTACACGCCTCGTCACTGTGCGATCTCACTGCTAGACAAGCTGTCTAGAGCTAAAGTGGATAGGCTCAGGAGAAGGAGCTCCAACGCACAATGATCGGTCTGAGACCCTTTTAATATTATTACAGGTGGGTATATGACATATACTTATCGTATTATACAATATTATTGGTAAACAGGTTATGATGCTGGTGCCTCAATGTAAAAGTGATACTGTTAATTAGTTTTTGTAGATCATCTTTATGTACAAAAAGGATTCACTAATGATGTTTCAATTCAGTCTACTAATTTAGCCTACTTTCATTGTGTAGCATATCAATACAAGTGTACATATATCGCTTTAACTTCTTAGTCTTAGTCTAATGTTCTGTATAACTGTATTATGTAAAACCTATGAACGTAAATCACTATGAACGTAATCACTTTGTTTTGTTTTATATATTATAACTTCTTATTATGCATATAAAATGAAAGCCTTACCTATTGTATATTTGAATATAAACTAGAAAATTAGATGGGATAATATCGCATAATTCAAAAATTAGAAAATTCACGAATCATTACTGAGAAAACTTTAGAAAATTAATTTCACGAAAAAAAGGGATTGGCATATTTTAATTACACTTCGTCATACTCGCATACTTGAATATTCACATCCGTCATTTCAAGTCATATTATGACACAAGTAACTATATATTTAAATTTATACACTCAAACAGAGCTAAAATTATTCTGAGAAAAAATTTTCTTTCCTTAAATTTAACTATAAAGCAGATCCTAATTTTAGTTAATAAAATGTAACGTTCCCTTGTTTATATCTAATACAATGACAGCCTAGAGATACGTTTTAGTAACCGTCCGCTTTATTTAATATATTATTTGGTTGAAGAATAAAAAAAGTAAATTTTTCATGCTTTACAATGTACATATGTATGTCTGTATTAAGATGTATGTATGTATTAAGATCATATTGAAATTACGGAGAAAACAAATTAAGCTTGTTCATAAACGAAGCACATAATTTATTATCAAGTATTATTAATTTTATATAAGGGATATATTTAAAATACAACTCTTCATTTATTTATCATTCCTATTGTATATGGCAGGTATGTTATTTGTCATATTCTTGTTTTAAAGGACGATAGATAAATGTAAAATGCTCTCTTAAAACAAATGGTATTCTTTTAAAGGATCAGAACAAATAATAATTTAAAATATTCAATTTATCACGATTTCATACTTTATTCTTATTTTAGTTTGTAGCAATTTTATTTGACACCACCAAAAATAAGACCTTTAATGCGAAATGTATTGCATTCTTAATACAAATTAATTTTGTTGCAAAAATACCTAATTAGAACGTATCCACTTTTGTTAAATATTAATTTAAAATAAGTAGTAATTCAAATAGTTAGAGTTCTTTAATCATAAAATAAGATATATCAATAGCAATCTAATCTATAATTAAATTCTAGGGTTCTCTAAATCAACTGGCTCATTAAATTTGTATGCCTTAACCTTCTTCTTATGAAATGCCATCCATAACATTTAAAATATGTCATATTTACTGACTGAATCCTATTGGAACTGTTTTTGATAGGTTAACATAAAGATTGCCAGAAAACCATAGTAATGCTTTCAAATCGCATAGTATTTGAGAATTTCATGCCTATATTTTTAAGCCTATAAAAGATACAGTAGACTATATATTTTGATAGAAGAAAGTATTATTAATATTTGTAAATATTTTAATAGATAATAGATATAACTTAGAAGTTCCAATGTATATAAACATGTACGGATCTGCTCCGGTAAAAATTTCATGCGCACTTAGTAATTTTTTATAAAGATCATTTTCAGTCCTTGTTCACTAAATTTTTTTTTATTTTTCTGTCTTTTCTGTAATATGTAAATATATCCAGGCTAACTAATTTTTGCAATATATTCCTCGTTTTTCGTAAATATATGGAAATTTAGTAAATCTTATTCAATATGACCACATACTGTCAGCGAGAAGGAAACGGTGACTATAAATTAGATTTTGTAGTTTTATTTCATTTAAATCCTTTGACGACTTATACTGCCATTTTATTAAAATATTTACGATAAAACCATTTCTATTTTCTATACCGGTGATATACATAATATTCCGAGTATTGTAACACTATGGAGAACACAATTTTTTTGTAAATAGTAATACAGTGCTGAGCTGACCTCACTAGCTCCTCGATTATTTTTAGTTTTATCCGAAGTAAAAATGTATTCTTTTGGCAGTTAATTGTGTAACTCAATTTATCTAATAATATAAGCTAATTTATCTGGAGTAGAAATCTTGAATTAGAATTTTCCGAATAGGTAATACTTGTTGTAAATCGTAGCATATTCAAAAACACGTTTTATTGTGTATGTTATCTAAATATTAATGGGTGAAAAGAAAAATGTATACCCCTTTTTAAGCATATTGCGCCCACAGAGGAGTTTGGGATTTGGCCTTGTTTTGGGATTTGGCCTAATTTTATATGGAAAAGGAGTGCAGAAAGCTAAAATGTATACGTAATGTTAGAAATACATTAAATTATTTATTACAAATACATTCATTGTGTACGAAGATTCATATTTATAAAGATTCATTGTTTAAGTTCGTACTGTCAATGTCAAACAAATAATAGTCTGCAGGCAAACAGTTGCACAGAGTAGAGATTGTCGCGAAAGAATTTTATAATATCAGATGGTCTGAATGAGTTTCACATAAACAAATAACGTCAAATTTCGACAACCGGTTGATCACTAGTTTCAATAAAGTGATACAAGGTATTCGAACGCATTTTGCGGATAGTTTTATATATTATGAATTTTGTTTTTTTTTGTGAATTACTTTCATTTCTTATCTAATTATTTAATCAGGTGCATATGTTGCGAGCATCCAAAGGTTTTCAAAAAGCTGTGTTATATTCTTCGCGAGTGTTAATTCCAAACAAATCATTATTATATATTTCGCCAACACCTTTTCATATCAACCTATTTTATATATGGCGTGCTATTTACATAAGTTTGTTTAATTTCTGCCTGTTATATTGATTCTATCGGGCAGGCACGTTATTCAAGAATACATTTAGACCATCCTCCTTTTCTATTGACTGATGAGACTGATAATCGCCACCACATTTCTTCTTTGGTAGTTCGCTTTTCACTATGCCTTTAAATTATTTTTTTAGTTTTTTCTAATTTACATTAAAGGCGGACATGAAGATTTTTTGTCACAAACTCGCAGTCTTATTTAAAAAAAAAAAAGTAATATTTACTATTTACTTGAAAATTTTTTGAATTTTATATTAATATTTTGTCTCCTCAATCCGGTCCATATTTATTTCATTAATCATTTATTTAAAAAAAACATGTCTAATTTATAGGTTGCCTTGAAGCATTGGATATGTGAAAGCATGGTCAATGTACTGGTCATGGTACAATATAACAAAAATTAATGAAATAAAATGGTACAATATAACAAAAATTAATGAAATAAAACATAACTCAAATTAAACATAAAACCAGTTAATTACCAATCGTGAAATATCAAGCAATAAACACATTTTTAAAGTGGTCAATAGAGATGAAAAAGGACAATTGATACATCAACTGTACTTTTTCTTCTCTATTAGGCAATTAAAGTTGTTTAGAAAGTGGAATAATAAAACACAAAATAATATTAGAGCTGTTTAAATAAGCGAAGATTCACAAAGAAGGAAGAAACTGCGAAGTTTTATCTCAGGTCTGAAGAAAATTACGAAAATGGGAGATAGTGTGAAAACCTAAAAGTTACAAGATAGTAGCTAATATTAGAGAAATCACAAAAGCAAGAGACATTTCACTGTCTTCATTGTGATAAAGAAGCGATTATCTAAATAAATAGGCTAAATAATAAAATAATAGCGAAATGAAAAAAAATATTCAACTTAATTAAATCGAACTTTTCATTGGATCGGCTCGTGTTAAGGTAAATAAAACTCGTGTTCTATTTGGATAATATTCGTTTATGTTACTTTTTAACGTGAATAAACCATCTCTGTTTTAGTAGAAATTTCAAATCATTCATTAGTAAACGAAAAGTTTGAAAAATTACAAAAGATATTGTTATTAAATATATAATAATTAAATTACATACCTATATTAAATTTGCGTGAAAAACTTGAATTCCTTAAAACCTATTTTTCAAATATGAATTCCAATATGAGTTTTGATCCTAATTTAACTAATAATAACAAGTAATTAGTAACCTATGGAATAAAATTAAATTATATAACTGATCTTAAATTCGAAATTAAACAAAATTAAAATACTTTAAATGTGATCTTTAATATTCCATTGAAAAAATACTTTTTACAGATTTTTAATAATATGTAATACGTAAATAAATAAGTAAATATAACATATCTTTTATTTCTGGGTCCGGTCATTTTTTATACTAAAAGGTAACTTTCAAAATATGAATTAGATAAACTCTAAAACGATTCCTAATATAATACAATATTTTTGTACACAAATAGGTGTCAAGTATCCCTATTTACAAACATAAGTCATTTTTATTTCGAAATATTGTTTGGTAATATTTACACAATACATACACAAATGGACAATGACTAATTAAGATTTTGTCAGCACATGTCGTTAGGTGTCGAAGATACCTAATTAAGTAATGAGACAGTTTAAAAGTTATTTCCTCTTGTTCCATCTAATAATATGTCACTGAAAACCTAAAGAATCAGAAGTATGGCAAAGGTAAATAGACGCATTTAAAATGTTTTGTTCCATCTTTTAAACTTTTATGTGTTTTATATATTCAGTTCTCATATTATTTCTAAATTTATTACATTAGCTTTGTTTTATTTATTTGTTCATATCTGATATAAAATCGATATTTCCTTTTTGTTTGAAACTATCTTTTTGAAATATTATATTTAGTTTGCCACTAAAAATATATAAGACCATAATATCATTCATTCAGTTCATATTTGATTTTGTTAAAACAAATATGTTTAGGTGATTATGACTCCAGATAGAATGGTGAAGTCCGACATAATATCGTCAAAATATTTTAAGTAGTTTCTAAAAAGTGAATTCTCTGAAACCGCCGAAATTATAAAGATGAAAATACGTGAAAATAGTACTTTAGCAGTAGCATAAAACAAATTTGTTTACCTTTTCAAAAAATTTCTGCTTGAGAAATATACATTATATGTAATTTTGAAGGACTGAATTCTGAAATGGTATTATTTTTTGTGATGTAAAGTTTTCGATATTTGATATCGAAACTGGAAAGATAACTTTGCAAAAATAAAAATATGCATAACTAACTTATACAATTTGGTATTCAAAATATTATAATATGCCAAATAACTAATATCTTACACATTTTTATTATTAGAAACTTCTTTTTAACGATTTTCACGTACGTTCGCTAGTCGCGCCTTCCCATTTTCAACCTAGAGCAACAGTTTACAATCATGTTAATATCCCACGCGCCATGATATCTTTGTCCCATTACTTTATTATATTTTGATAGGATCTCTTCCCCATTCCTCACTGAAGTCCCCAAGAATTTACGGAAAATAATCTAAATCTAATTGGGATTTTTCTAACTAATAAGAATATTTTGAACCAAATTACTGAAAGAAATTCAAGTTTCATTTCTTTTTTCGTTCGTTATAGCTTCAAAGTCCTCGTTTTTTATTAATATTCGAACATATGAAACTTTATGTTATAGTAGTAAAAATTACTATATTCAGTAATAAAAATTACAGAGATTTTTTGCTTTCACCCGAATCATTTAAGAGCCGAATTAAAAATTTCTTCTCTTTCCCAAAGACCACAAATGCAGTTTTTGGAACATGGAGTATACCTTACGAGAAAACTATAATTTCGCCAATACGCATCATAAAATAAGCACGATAGACATTTTCAACAAAGCTTGTTATATTTCTTCGTAGTTTCTTGACGGTAAATTCTCCACAAATATAATAAAAGCTGAAATGACACAACTTATTGAATTTGAAGTTATTTTCCCATTTCAAAAATTGAATTAACTTTTCCCAGAAAAGAGTCTAGTCGATTTTGTCACGTTCAGAGATTGAATGCTTCACCTTATATCAGATTCTAATAGTTAACCAGCTTCAAATTAAGTAACGAGTATGTTAGGACATCTATGACATGATGGATTTTTTTACTATTATTTTTTCATTAATTAGTATCTCCAAATTTACAAGAAACTATTATTCAATTTCTAGCAGTTTTATCTGTGCAGATTTGTGAATTAATCTTGTTTAAATTTTTGTTACTATTATATGTTAAAAAATGAACACAATCTGTACGACTGTTCCATAATAATTAAAGTCTTTCTTGTTGTAAATTTACTGTTGGTATTTTTTATTTAATTTTTAGTTTATTGTTGATGAAATTTAAAACTCCTCCCTAAAAGGTTTACTTATCAAAGAAGTTTACTCATCATAATTAGAAGTATCGTCAAACTTAATATATAAACTAAAATTACAAATACAAAAGTTTTGGATGTGTGGTTACTTATTGCTCTGTAACTCCCAAATCTCTAAAAGGATATACTTGAAATTTGGCATACGAATGGTTTAATAACAATACCCTAAAAACAAAGAAAATCGTTCCTAAGAGATAATGTTCGCCCAATCACGTAGTATTATCTGTAAGAAAAATCGTGTAAGTTTTATTTTAGCATTTGTTAACTCATACCACGTATCCTGAATTAACAAATCTGAACGTGATTCCCATAGAAGAGTATGTAAAATTTTCTCTCTTATAATTCGATCGTGATGTTATTACTAAACGCGAACGAATTTTGAAAGAATTGTAACAGAGGTAAATTAAACCTAGATTGATAGACAGGTTTGTCTTTAGTTCACAGAGAACGAAATCACCGTAAACATATTTAACACAGCATAACTTTTTATGTACTTCAGAATTTATTGCTAAGTCGGGCCTAAAGAGTTTCTTTAAAATAAAGTAATCATTTTTAACACTAAATACCACCTTTTAAATGAAAATGAATTTCGAAGTCGTAACAATTTTAGTCATAGGCAGCTGTCTCGCATCTTTCCAATTGCCTGCATTTACACGATAAGCTCTGTGTTGAATACATACAGTTGGTTTAGGACGCTGTTTAAACATTAGCTGACATCATAACTTTGAAAATCCCGTTTATACCTATCTTCCGATGCACGTGTAGCAGTCTTTTGCAAAATAGCTAAGTGTTATATATACAGGACGAGAAGACCGCATACGTTTTGATTATCGATACGTTTATTTGGTGCGAGAGCAAATATTTCAGGATTTCATATTTATTTTAGTTTGTTTATTCATTAACTTTGTTTTGTTGTTATCTATGACACATAAAATAGTTTGAATATTTTTGTGTTTTAATGCTAGCAACTTCTTTCTTTCTACATTTTGCTACAGTTCATTTTGGGCATTCTTACATACACATTATTGGGAAAACAACTTTAATATAGACTGATTTTTTTCAACCGTTTTCATTGCTTTTACTTTTAACTATCTTTCATGCGTTCTTTTAATACAGAACTCAGATGATAAGAACGTATCAAAATCCAAACTAAATGTATTAAAACAGTTGCAATACTCATTCGGCTTGTTCTAAATATATTTTCATTTTTGTCCAGGATGTATTCAGGGATAATTAATTCATTAAACAGATGTTAAAAAATAAATAATCGTGCCTTATTTTATTAGGATGATACTTTTGTTTTGTGAAGAGTGCAAAGGTTTTCCTATTGTTATATCAATTGTCTTCTTCTTTTAATTAAGTCAATCTCGCAGTCGGGTTTCCGGTTATTTTTTCAAAGTCATTCTCTATTTTCCAGTCTTTAGTTATTGCTTAATGATGGAACTATATAATATGTAAGTCGTAACGACTTAATATTACATCGTTTTATTTGAATGTACAAATTAAAATCGTTTATCTTCCTTCTCATTTTTTTCATTTATTCTAAGAATATTTATATATTTATCAACACATTTGAGTTTACCCAATATATTTACAAAAATAATTTATACATATAAACCAAAACATGCCACAATCCATTTTCATTCGTATATGCATATAACTATTGAAACATGAAAAAAATTACTTGAAAATCGAAGAAAAATTAAACATTAATTGATGTCACCGTTTCATAAATTTGGCTGTTTAACATATGTACCCACATATTCATACAGCATTCGAAACTCGTACAAGACAAACTCATTTACAGACATCGAAATATTAGTCAAAGTTAGGGAAGATTTTGGGAAAAAAATTCGAATCGCTAGATAAAATAGAAAAAACCCTTTAAATATTACTAAGTTTGATATATATATATATATATATATATATAAATATATATATATATATATATATATATATATATATATATATATATATATATAATATTATAAATTGCCTTTATTATTAATAAATTACAGAAGCAGTCCATTCATTATTGCGAGCAAGGCTTAAGAACACCATGTTTCCTATTTTTTCAATCACCGACTGTGTGGATTTATAATTTTGTTTAAATAAAATACTGTATTCTTCATAATGGAATCACCTTTGTATCATCTCTTCCACAAGGCTGTAAGGTTATGCGAACTTTTTTTAATAAAAGTTTCAGAAAAAGACCAAACAACCGGGTACTTAGGTAGTTAAGTATAAGAAGAACAGGACAAAGAACAAAGATGTGAAGGATAACCAGGGGCATAAAAACTCGTAATTCAATGACTTTTGTAATAAGGATTATAAATATTTTTGAGTGCATACATTTCAGAGCATTAATGTTTTTTGTGCTACTCGTTATAAGGCAATATTCATACATATCTCAGAAGATCAAGGCCACGTTCGCTGTACGATAGATACAAAAATTAAAAGTATTCATGGGAAAGAAAAACAATCGATATCCAACGACCAATGGTATCAGTAATCTTCAAGACAGAGACTGTAAGCTCACAGTAGAACTTTAGGTGAAGTATCCCGTGTATATAGTAAGCAACAAGTACAAAAGTTACTGTCCAACAAATCTGTTACCAAAATTATTTATTTAATTTTTATCAACTTTAGGAGAGCTATCTAATTCATTCAGTATACCTTCTTTAGATGATCTGCTTAAGAGGCATTTTGATTTATAAAAAAAAATTAAATTTATTCTGGACCGTTGTAAGTCCTACGGATTTTCTCATTTCCCTAGTCTCTATCGAAAGTTTAACTAGTATTTTTTATAAATATTTCATCTTGTAAAAACTTGTTATCCCGTGAAATTTTTTTATTTAACTTTTTTATTATTACGTCAAAATGTTAAGGACTTGTAAAATTTGAAAATAAAATTATTCCGCGTGGAAATATTTTCATAGCCAACAACTTTAAACCGAATATTAAAAGCACACATATATGGAAATATTATAAATATTTTTGTTTATATCATTGCTTAACCTTTAAAATTTAAAAGCTTTTGTACTACGTAACATATAAGTGAATATATATATTGTATAGATTATATTGTGTTCACACCCACAAAAATATATATTTTAGAATATAAATTTGAGTTTGATCGTTTTAAAATTAACTAAAGTTTAGATGGAATTTTAATAGAGTTAGAAGTTATTTTACTTACTTTAGAGAATTGACGGTGATTTTAAATTTAATAATTGAGATTTTATAGCATAAAACAAATGGTTCAAATTATTTTTTTGTATTAAATTTGTTAAGAGTTCATGTTCTTATTTACGTTGAACGCTATAACGATCGTAGTCTACTATATATAAGTTTCTACAGCACGTAATTGAATTGAATTTAAAAGCTCGCATTTAGTGGCTTAGTTAATGAAAGACGCTATTGAATTTCTTGTTATTTACATACTTAGCCCTCAGCAAAGTTACCAAAGTTCTCTTAACGTAACTGACAAATTTCAGATTTAATTAATTTCTCGTTGTTTTGAAAAGCAGTTTCCAATGAAATATATTATTGGATTTTCAATTAGTGAAAAAGTTTTTTTAATATAAATATCGTTGAAATGGAAAACAAATCAGAGGTAATTCAAGAGCGATACTATTGACATAACAAGGTAAAGTTTTTTTTTAAGAACTCATAAACTAATAAATTATAAAAAAAGAATATTAACCAACCATGATTCTCCCGATATAAATAAACTTAACGATGGCTTCTGTCAGTAACATATTCTATGTAACTTTTATTTGATTTGAAGGCAGTAGTTTCAAGGCTTAATCAAAATGTTCTTTAAGCTTTTGATATGAACGTGTCTCTAGGCATAACTTCGAACTTTTTCCTTATTTATGGAGGCTTTAGGATGGGGCTTTAGGTCGGGGCTCACTAGGCTGGAGTTGGGGAGCGGACTCGGTGTCGCTCGTTGGGCCAACGTAGGGTCTAGGTTTTTGCCACCTTATGGCTGACTGACGACACACATGTGGCAGTTTTTTCCCATACTGGGTAAAATCAACACCTACTAGTATTACAGACCTGTCCAATCCCGAGAGTAGCTAGTGCTACATCATCGCCAGTTGGTAATCAAAATTCACATAGAGGACAGGGCTTTCTGGTGGACTATTGTGAAATACAAGTGTTGTTCTTTGAAGTCGATATTAATGTCGACATTTCATAGGCAAATATTTAAATGAATTGTTTAAACCATATTAAAATATTATAATATTTTATAAAATACTTTTTCATCACTGATGATACCTTTATTTAATTTATGTAGATGTTTATTACGATTTTATTGCGGTATTTATGTAACACTCTGACAAAGTCGTTAATTAAGAAATAACAACCGCTATTTGCTTGAATTTGAAAAACGTTCACAATATGTTAATACGGTTTAAATTTGCTGTGTGTCTGATTGCAGGAGCAATCATAATAATACTAATAAGGCGACCGTGTTTTCATTTCCAAAAAATGAAAACTTGCGTTGTCAGTGGATTGCAGTTATTCCTCGTTAATTTAAGCCGACACATCATTCGACAGTAAGTTTGAATTAAAATCACCATACTTACGTATTTTTAATATATTTGTTCTTTCGTGTTATATAATTTAAATTAAAATTACATTATATTATTGCTCATGTTTAAACAGTTGATAAGTATTTTTTGTTTATAGGCCTACGAACTTCATTTTACAGAAGACCAAATTTTACGTTCTTCGGAGACCTATGATGAGACTGGTGCAAAATTGTGGCGAAATTATATAGATTCAGGTTAAAAGACAGTGCAGTGCCATGCATATCTAAAAACTGTCCATCTCATTGAAAGTATCAGGTAAAAGATCAAAGACTGGAACGATTAAATAATGAACATTAAAGGTTAACATTAAGTAAAAGTGTAAAGTCTCACAAGGAATATAATCAGGGTTATTCTTTTTTATAATTTAAGTGATTTTCACAATGTTTACCAACCCGCTGCGAGATTGGTGTCAAATGCAAAGTGAAGGCAACGTTTTATTCAATGTTATTTCGTTGTGTGATGTTCCTACTATTTCAGTGTCAGTTACTGTAGATGGCAACTTAGAATTGAAGATATTCAAAGATAAGAGTGACCTGAAATTATTTGTGGCATGCGATATCCAACCTAAATTTCCAACATTATTGATTTTGAAAATATCTTACAAACTTTATTTAGAGACCGTTCAAAGGAAAATGAGACATTTGCTGATTACGTTGTTCTAATGCCATTTCTCTCTTACAAAAACTAATTAAAGATGATAATACTTAGGACAAAAAAATACATTTTTGTGCTATCAAATAAAATGATTAACTTTAAACAAAAAATGTCTATGATATACAACCGATTTCTTAACATGTTGCAGTACTCTGTACATAATTTATCCTCAAGCTTGCCAATACATACATAGTATTGAGTTATTTACCATGACATGTTCGAATAGTTTACAAAAAATTTGTGCAAATATAGCTGTAATCCAAAAAAAGAACAATTAGATGAGGAATTTTTCTTTTGCACCCTAAATATATTACTGTAACTCTGATGATGGATGAAACATGTTTGAAACCTTATTTTGATTACAAAGGAGAGGATATTGTCAGTAAAGCCGCTAAAACAGCTCATGTTTTCATGGTTCAAAATTTAATAATTTCTTATAAAGAAGTTAACCTGTTAATCAATTTACTACAGAGGTGTTATTTACAATCATTAAAAATTAATTATGGGCTTACATTTAAGCAGATTTAATGTAATTTTTGTTGTCAGTGATAATAATTCAATAAATAGAAAAGGAATGTCATATTTTCATCTACCATCATAGTCGCAGATAGTACACGAACACCCCGCTGATGGAAATAAAACTTTATTTTACATATTTGACTCGATCCATATTCTATAATTGATCCGTAATAAGTGGTTTAATCAAAAGGACCAGAAATTTATTTATCCAGGTGTTAAACTTATCCAATTCCAAAGTTGTAGTTCAGTAGCTCAATTTTCAGATTTGAAAATGTTGTGTGATAAAGAATGTAATGATTTAGTGAAATATTCTTATTAACTTAGTTTTAAATCAATGAATCCCTCTCAATTAGAATAGCAAAATGTTGAATTAGTTTTAAATATGTTTAATGAATGTCAGTGAAGGTCCAAAAGAAATAGGCAAAAAATACCGTTTCCCGTAGTATCAAGGTACAGCCCATTTTATAGAAATTATATTAAAATGTTGGAATATTATAAATGTTAAGATATTATATAAGTACGTTAGATTTAATAATGCCGTTTTGGCACCTTCAGCCGCGGGGCATGAAATTTACAAAAACTTGGAAAAATAGAATGGCTGGATTTTATAAGTTTAAGACTCATTTAACTTTTTCACATTCAATACACGATTTATTATAACTTGCTAAATACTGTATTAACAAACTTGATTTTGCATGTATTCTACCGGAAAAAATGCAAACAGACTCTTTAGATACATTTTTTGGAAAGTACCGAACAATGGCTGGCTCATAATATTTAATTACAATTAGACAAATATTTGAACTTGAATCAAAACTAAGAACACGGTCATCATTGCCGTTATGTCTTAAGAAGTTATAACGGCAATGATGACCGTTAGATGAGACGTTATGTCGTAGAATGATATATGAACTAGTTTCAAATATAGTTACTTTTATAACAATGAATATAACGTTGATAATAATGAACATTATTTTCATATCTCAGATATAGACATATCTCTGATATATAAATATTTGTCCATGTGACTTGTAACATTGAAATTTGATCCATGAGAAATAAGGTAAACCATAAATTTATTGTATTGAAATATTGTATTTATTCTACAACTTTTTATTATAGCTTTCTTTGAGTGGCACATTTTCTCCTTTATCGTTCAATAAACCTAATACTATCTTCATTCATATAAATTGTATTTTGAACTACGATAATTTTAATTGGTCTAAAGGAATAAGCTGCGTTGCAATAATAGCTTCTAAGAAATTTTAAAGAGATAAAATTTATGCTGATCTTCAAATAAATAATTATATTTTGAACTAAATTATTTTAATTTTCTAAAGGGATATGTCGCGTAGTGATAATAATTTTTAAGAAAGTTCAAAGAGGTGAAATCTATGCTTATCTTGAAACAAATTATTGTATTTTGTACTACAATATTTTTATGTTGTCTAAAGCGATATGTAGCGTTGTAAAGATCCTTTTTAAGAAAGTTGAAAGACGTGAAATCCGTGCTTATCTTGAAACAAATTATTGTATTTTATACTACAGTATTTTTAATTAATCTAAAGGGATACGTTGCGTTGTTATGATACTTTTTAATAAATTTGAAACAGGTGAAATCTGTGCTAATCTTGAAACAAATTATTATATTTCGTACTACAATATTTTTAATTCGTCTAAAGGGATATGTAATTTGTCTAAAGGTATGTGTTGTGTTGTGATAATAGGTAAGCAATTTTAAAGATGTAAAATCTGTCAAACAAATAATTGTATTTTGATCTAGAATATTTTAAGTTTATCTAAAAATATAGGTTAAATTGTAGTAATATTTTTAGATATTTTTAAAAAAGTGAATTCTATCCTGAGTTTCTTGTTGTATCTTCTTATCAGAAGTAGTTCCGAACCGGTGGTAAATGAAACTTTGCAAATATACAGTATTGAAATAAAGAAATTGAATATTCAAAATTGATTATTATTTGGTCCATTTACATAGATGAGTATAATAAATACAATTATATAATAGTAAGTATATTAAATTTAAAAAGTAAACATTATTTAAGTTAGCTTACTATATTTATTTATGTTATCTAAAACAAATAGGAAACGCTAGCAAACTACATATACGCGAGCACCTACTGGTGATGACGTTACGTAATCACACGGGAGGCCTTGTGTAGTAGAAGGTGTTGGTAAAATTATTGTCAGCTGAAGGTCGAATTCCCGTGATATTATGAATCCCCGTGGTCGAATCCACGGGCATTTTTTTTTCATTCGTATCATTTTCATTCTAATATATCTCGCCCAATATTAACAGAACTAAATAAATGCGAATACAGATTTTGCCAAAAAAAATGCGTCATCCATACTCATTAATATATTTTATATCGACAGGCTTTGATTTTTTTTTGTTCTGACGCTTCATGTTTTTAAATTTCCTAATTTGTTGATTATTTAAATCTGTATATAAACAACCTATGTATAATAAACATACATGTAAATATTATAATTTCTATTAATATTACCGAGTATAAAATTACATATTAATATAATAGTATTAAATTACTTACGAAAATACAATTTAAAAGGAACATTATTTTCAGTAAAATAACTTGAAAACTTTGCTGTTTTTAAACTACCTTTATTGATATAAAACTTGTGTTATAATACTTATTTTTCCCTGTAATCAATCAAATTTTTTAAATTTGTTTGTATGTTTGGTTGATGAGAGAAAGGCACTACAACTTCAAATTGAATTAGAAGCTGGAGTTAATCTGAGACAAAAAGTGAAAAGTTAATGACCTTAAGGAATTTTTGAAGGTTTTTAAATATAACTAAATTACGCACTGTTGATATTTTCACTTAAACTATAAACTATAATATTATAGTTGAAAACACAGATTTTTCAATAATACATCTAACCTATTCAATACTGTACTGACCTATATTAATGTACATGATTCTGAGTTTGATTAATTTTTTAACTGTAAATTATATATTATAAGAGTCAAATTGTGATAAATAAGTAATGGGACGTATAAATTAAATACCATTATTATCTAAAATCTTCGGTTTTAAATTAATTTCCAGAATCCAGACGATTCCAAATTTTCTTTTTTGGGAAGAAATCCTACTGTTTAAATTGTATGTAATCTCGCTACGTAAGTGTTATTTACGCTAAAATTTATTTTGAATCTATCGTAACTTTAAAAAATCACGTGTTAAAAATATATTTTACTATTATAATTTCTAAATGGTCGAAAATGTTATTCACATAGCAAATAGCGTCAGTACTCAATATCCATAAATACTCGAGAGATTTCTATTCCTCTTACATATTTAATAAATCTTCTACGAGTTTTCTCATACCTCACATTCCTATTACCGACATAAACTACTGACTATAATGTTTACTCGAGACCACTGATAACCAGATAAATGACACACATGTCACTTAGCTTACTCGTGGTTAGGTTACTCCTACTCCCACAAAATATAAATATTTTATAAGTTATTTATACCATGTTAGATGGAATAAGAAGGGATTTAGCAAAAAAGGAATTTCTTTGTCTTCAATTTGTTTAACATAATAATATATTTTATGGTCGTATTACTAGTATTGTTATTGAATGTAACAATATTAGGGTATGATAGCCGCCGCGAATGAAATTTCAAAGAAAAACGTTACAAAGTTTTCATAGTTCGGCTCATTCTAGGGGCGTAAAAGAACTTGTAAACTTGTTGTTTCAATTCTCTAGAAACTTTAATAATACCTCGTTGTAAATATGTTCTACATAGGCATAAACTAAGGAAATATTTATCAAAATGTTAGAAATGTTATTTGCAGTATTTTTCATTATTTATTTTATATTTATATGTACTGGTAGTTTTGAAAGTGTTATTTTAACTGGTTAATAATAATCCATAATGATTACTTCAAAATGTATTTAATTGGAAATAAGTGTAAATTTGTACATTATCTTCATCTAAATATCAATTCTTCAAAGACATTTAAAATTATTATTTCTTTTTTCATATTCATATTTTGATCGTTTTCACTCAAGTAAATTGAATATAAAGAAGAAATTAGCCATTAAAAATACAAATAATAATATGTCACATAATATCTCGTTATTAATCAGTTTGATTATCTAGTTATTTATTCATGTTATTAATGGATCCAAATAATGATATTATAAAATGCATATTGGACAAAAAGTTTAAAGTCATAAAAACTTTAGTCTTCCAGAATATATTTAATATAAGGTTCACCAAAAATCAATTAAATTCTAAAAAATATGAGTGATTTATTTAAAAAAAAATTTGGAAATAATAGGATTGTAAATTATTTCTAATCAATGGGTACATCGTAACTTCACCTGTACGTAATTAGAAAATATTAAAAAAAAATCTTTACGCAATACTTCGCTCTATCTCATTAAGAATCAGCATTACAAGAGTAGAGCGCTAGTTAATGTTATGAAGTGCAAAGTTTTGAAACTCTCTTATTTTCTCGCGGAATATTGAATATGAAATCCAGTGTGAACTAGAATAAATCAGATATTTATAATGTTTCTTAGAATAAAAAGTGGTAGAGGTTATGAAATAAAGTGTGAAACAAGATACGGGTGTCATTTCAAATTAAAAAACAACAATTTTCGAGATATTCAACTGTTAAATTCCATATATTTTCCAAGGGGATAAAATTAGTTTAAACAAATTGTTAACCAGGAAATAAAAGTGTGTATATTTGTATATAAGTACAAAATTTCTTGTAATTTTTTCAATTCTTACGATTATTTTAAGAATCGTTTTAACTTATAAAAAATGAAATAGAATTTATTTTCTAAAATATATATATATATATATATATATATATATATATATATATATATATATACATATGTATATACAGTATAATTACTGAATGAAATTTTTAAATTATATAACTTGAAATGATATACAAAACGAAACAGAATTGATTTTCTAAATAAACCTTCACCGTGTACATTCCTCTTATTATTGATTCACCAGAGTGAAAGCCACGTTGTTCCCGTATACCCATTATTCATTCTGTACCTATAATCATATTTTTTCAAATCCAGAGCGCGAGAACTTTTGTAAATACTCGGAACCTTAAATAAATATAACGAAAATGTTTCTATCTCACATCTATTGACAAAGGTTTGGAAAGAAAAACCTAAATTTGGATAAAAAAATTATTGAAAAAAATACTATTTCAATTCAGTCACATTTTCTCGTGCTGATCGAACAAGCCAATAGTATAAAACGGAACCAATATAAGACTAATCACGTGTACGTCCGTACGTCCGAAAGATTCTAAGAAACTGCTCGATATAGTAACTTGAAATTTGTCTTATGTTAAAGCATATTAACTTGCATATATCTTTCTAGTTATGACTTAAAAATTGTCACTTGGAAATTTCTGATATGGCAAATAAAGTTATCAATTTTATTAAATTTTACTCATCGTATTGAATACTATTTAAAAGACCAAATTAATAGGATTCTACTACAATTTTCTATGAGATTAGAAATTTTAATAAATTTACTAGTTGAAAAACATTAATAGTATTTGGAACCAGTTTAATAAAAATACTATATACTTGATTTTTTTTCTTTTACCTTAACTCTGTCTAATAAATAACTTTCAAAATGTAAATAATATACTTAGCAGAATAGTGATTTAAATAATATTTTCCTATCGACATCAAATTACACAAATTTTAAATCTGTAGTAATATCACTATCTCAAATATGTTTAGTGAAAAATCTATCCATTAAACATCACTTTAAACTTGTGAATAACAATTGTAAAGTGATTATTGTTGAACAAAAAGTACTTTGAACGAAGTATTACATGAAAATAGGTAACATGGTTATTATGAATAAACGAAAAAACTAAATCCGATATGAAACGACGATTTTATATAGCTAATGAATAGCTCTTCTAAAAGTATATAGAAATAAAAATATGTCAAAAAAATTAAATAAATTAGTGCAGTAATGTTCTCAGAAATAATATACGAAATCGAGTTATTAATGATATAAAAGAAGAATCAAAGCAAATTATGAAATTAAATTAATAAAAAATTAACCCTAAAACTATGTATATATTGAATACGAGAACAGAGACTAAAAAACCAGAATTATGACAAAGAAATTATTAGAAAAAGAGGATGCCGAAAACTGAGAACGACATGGGTGAACCAAATTGATGAAAGTCTAAAATAATAAGCGAATAGAAAATCGCGCATCAAAGAATGTGTAAAATGAAATAATTACAGTATATCAGAAAATACAGTACGTGGTATGTACTAGATTTTCGGTATTTACAAGATAAAGTGGGAACTTTGTGGTAATTTTATATTAGCTATGCTCCACGGTTTCAGTCCCGTGAAATTCGTAATAAGTAAAATTATTAGAACTTTTTTCCTCTCATATGTTGCTCTTGGACATAAACTGTTCCCATAATTTTTCTGTCTTTCACTATTATTCTTTAGGCGAAATCAATAACTCTTTTTAAAATATTTCACACGTACAGAATTCACTCTTTTACAATTTTATTTTGTGTAGATTTAAATAAAGAAACCGGACAAGTGCCAGGCTGCATCGCGCATCAAACGTAAAATATCTTATTTGAAGTGAAATTTTACTTTATATGGGACTTTACATATAATAAATCATATCTAATATAGACTTCTTAACCTGTTCAATATTTAATAATACCTAATACAATTAAGTGGGAAGTCGTACAAATTATAGAAACAATAAAAAATAACGACAATAGTTTATTCTAGCACATCAAGATTTTTAAACTACAAATCTTATTCTTGTGCTGCAGAGGTAGATCGAGTCAAAATCCTAAATATAAAGTACTATCCACCATACCTAAATACTAAATGACTTTATTTCAATTGATTTAAGTCATTTGTATGGAGTTTTTATGAACTTTTAAAGAGCCCAACTACATGTCATAAGATGGTCGACTATTACACGTAAACTAATAAAGCCTACTTAGTTACGATAACTTTCCTTTTGATTTCATAATATATGTGTATATTTTTCATATAGACAAAAAAGTGGCTTAGCTGGTAGATGACGTTGGCAAGTAACTTTAACAAAAATGACAATTTTAAAACTTAATTATTCGTATACCGATCCCTATATCGAAAAAGTATTCATAATATACCCCCAATATCTTTGAAAGACCTAACGGTACGATGTACGAAAAAAAAATCACCCCAATTTTATATATAGGTAAGGTATATTAACAAATCTTTTTGTAAAAGATTTTATGCTTTGTGAATATTATGAATATGTATAACCACGCAATTTTAGCTTTCTATTATTAATAGTCTACAAATAAAACTGCCGTGACATACAGATGGATATCACGAAACTAATTTGGTTAGGAACCCTAAAAAATACATATTTGAAAAGAAAATCTTTCATGATTAAAAATAAGTTTCAGATAATTTCATTACCAAGACATTATAATTACTTTATTTTAAACATGGGTTTCGAGCAGAATACAAAATCTTTAATAAAATTATTATTAGTTCTACGCGTATTTAATCACTATATACAATCGTTTATTAAATTTTAGCATAGAATACAAGCAGCTTGCTGTGGCATCGGTATTACAATATAAACCCTCCGGATATTTAAGAACACGACGCTTCGCGTAAACCTCAAAACATTCGCGGCATTATCCTATAACGTATCAAAGGCTCATCAGGCTGCCGCGTGCTGATAAAGTGCTGAGGAAACATGAAATTGATTGGGGAAGCTGCGCCGCGATCTCGGCGAGAATTATCATAATATTAATTTAGCTTATTGGATCGGATGCATTTCGGCTGACGATCGACGATTTTCAAAATCGGGACTGTTGTTAATTTCACAAATGCACACGGTAATAATTGATTTGATTGTTACAAATCAATTTCGTGGTTCTTTGATCATTGTTCTGTATAAACTTCTAAATCTTTATCGAAGTTGAAAATACAATATACATGAAACCATTGTCTTTTATACAAATTCTTTGGTTGTAGGTCTTACTTGGTACTCGTATATGGTTTCCTTAATATGTTTCATTATTTATAAATTTACATGTAAATATAAATCGTACCTTTTTTTATTAACATTGAACAAATATACAATAGTTTTGAACTTAAATAACTTTTATATACCTAAACATTTTCTATAAATAAATGAATTTTACATAACAGATTTATATTATTAGGAAGGCTTGGGAATTGAGGTGCAACGCAATTAAAATAAATGTAATTTTTAATACAGAATTGAAGGATTATTTCCTTCAATTATTGGAAATTAAAATTATCTTGGCTTATTTTTTCAGATTGGACTTTATATTCTGCAGATTAGTCTTTTTATCGCAACTTTACCTTTAGGTTTCTAATTTCAACGCGATTTTGGTAGATTTAAGTGAAAAGAACGAAAAAGAGATTAGAATCTATTTAAGGCTTCTGTTTAAGCTAATGTCGCCAAGGCTATCAAACGATGTTTTTTTCCATATATTCCTAGCAGTTGAAATGTTAATATCTCATTAATTATTTGCTTACTTAGTGACACATTTTTTGGTAATATAACTTACAGCATCATAGCTTATAATTATCACCTATACAGCTTCAAAGCCTCTAATTGACACCAAAAATATTGCACTAAGACAGGTATGGTTGAAGCCAACTTCTAAATAATAAAACAATATCTTATAAATATCTATATCACACGTGACACATTTGTCCACATTGTGTCACATGTGAGAATGATGTTTATACGATACGGTTTTTGTATTTAAAGAGGTAAATTTTTTATATATTTATATAGCTAAATTACATTTAGAAACAGACGACATAAATCAAAAAGGGTTACCAATCCTTTGAGCTAAATATTATTAAAACCTTTAAACGGCATTATTTATCATCATTACCCCGTCTCAGCGCCGATAAAACAAGAAAATCTTTCGCCAGATTCGCTAAAATTCTAATTTATAACGTCCTTCTTGTATTCCAAAGAGTTAAACAAATATATAAATCAAGTTACCGAAATGCGACCTGAAAATAAAGCGCGCGTCTAATGTTCTAAGAAAGCTTAAGTTTCAGAGCACGAATCTGTCTGAAGCCGATCTTGGCATAATCGCCAAGTGCAAAGTGGAGGTTTTAAAAGATAAATCGCGCGCAATTACATAAAACAAATGAGTACGCGGCAATGCTTTCTTATGTTTCGTTCTACCTTCTGGAATATATATAAATTACGATTTCATTTGCTACGCGATAAGGTTCGTACAGTCGTTGTAAACTTTGTTTAGATAAAAACAAATCTCATTATAGATATAAAATGCAGAAGTCTAATCTGGTAACATCTTCTTAATTATTACATGATAAGAAATTTATTTCCTTGAGGTGGGCAAAATTCGCGAAGATGTAATTAATTCGTAATGACCATCGATCAAAAGAACAAATGTCATTAAATAATATTAATGATTTTGTTTTTACATAAAAGTCCATTTTTTTAGATTTTTGAGAACTGAGAATGAATGTATAGGAGTCTCGAAAAATGAATTTATAGGATCAAGAGTAATTTACCCTTTTTGCATACTGAAAAGCAAAAGTAAAGCTTGTTTTAGTTTAAAATTAATTTCAAGCTTTAATATAACTAAACATTTCCCTTTCTCCTACCTCCAATTAGTCTAATTTTATAAAGTAGTTTGGAGTAAAATTTGCACTTTATGATGTATGTGAGTGACACAAAATAATTAAAAAATACGAAGGTAATTATCACTATACGAAGATAATTAAACTATGTTGTCATTATAAAGACTGTTTGGAGATTAGTGATGATTAATAGTATAATAATTGAAATCATATCCAAGAGAGCGCAAATTTAAACAACACAGACCACACATAAACGTTTTGTCATTGTGAATATAGTTTTTTTTGGTTTGTAAATATTATCCATGCTGTGATGTTATTATTACATATACGACGGAAAATAGGAAAAATGTAAAATAATTTGCTTTTACATTCGTTTTCATTTCGATATACATAAAAATTATAAAACTGTACATTAGGACCTGTCATTTGTTTGGTTATTTAATATTTTTTTAAAATGCATCAATTCATATGTCCTCATTCTTCCGTTCTGGCTTCATAATTTTTAATTTATGATTCTTTCTTTTCTTCTTTCATTTTCATATCCTGTACTGTGCTAAAAAAAATTCAATACCTAAAAAATTAACGAAGGATTTTTTTGTAAAATTAATTAAAAATATATAAATATTTATGATATGATGTGCATATTTGAAAAATAAGGATGAAAGAAAAATAGAAATAAAATGTTTTAGGACAGAATTAGTATTGAAATTAATTTTTTTTTAATTGGATTATGCTGGTCCGGTTTTCTAGTGAACCTTCAACGTCATTGAAAGCGAAACTCTTAGAGGAATTTACAAATTGTTATCACTGTTAAATCCATGTATACGAAATTAAAATAAATTTGAATTAATTCGTTAACAAGTAAAAAAATCTGTGTTGATGCATGGCCTGATGGGAATTCCCATAGGCGCAAACATTTACAAAGAAAAATGGAATTAACTTTGTATCTGTAAAATAATATGCCGAATTTACCTTAAGTTAAAATTTATTTAAGTTAAAGTTTACTTAAGTTAAAATTTATCTAATAATCTGTTTCTCCCATACTATTTCCAAAAGTCAATTTAAGTAAAACTTTCGTGATATTTTAAGACAATGCTACTGTTTACTTTCACTCCTTAATTTTATTTAGATCATGATAATTTTCATTAGGAATCACAAACAAATAAATAAATACTACAAACCTAATTATGATATTTGTGCTATTTTAAATGCTAGTAAAATTTATAGTTTTATAATTAATAAAGGTGGAATTAAATTCAAAAAACTTAGTTTAAACAAATCGCTTATTTTGTTTTAGTTTCTGTCTCCTGCGTCCTATTTTCAAATATACCCCGCCCTCTCAATCAGTTTGGGCTTAACTAAATTATATATCCTGGGAACTGGAACAAGTAGTTTTGAGTGGAATAAAATTGAATTCGCACGTAAGTGTACAAGACATGCCAAGTGAAATAACGTAGCGTGGAACTTATCTCGAAATCCTAATTCATTTACACAAGTGTCTCATTAATTTGTATCGTAAGACGAATGTTTGCTTTCAAAAATATATAAAGGATTGTGACTTAACGATGTACGCTTGGTATTCGGGAGAATTTCTATTATTTGTCTTATTATGTATATTTATTCTAATCATTAGGATAAGATACTGTAGCGCTTATTCCGGAGGGATATCTCTGAAAAGTAATTACAAATGTAAGAGTTTTCATAGCTGGTTGTTAAGATATTTCAAAATAAATAATAGCAAGACGGTATTTTGATACATATGTATATTTTTCCGGTAGTTTCCCTTTTAATGACGCTAGAGCAAATGATAGTTGTTAAATCAAAACTTCTTTATTTACTTTCGACTTAAATATCTACTTCTTCTTAATCGATAGTTTATTGAAATTTCAGGATTTTCCTCTCATTAATAAGATATTATCAATATCTTTTTTATTTGCTTATTTTTCTTTTACCACAAAATCATCTTCAAATTGTATTTATAAATTTCTGACGTTGTTACTTTTGTTCGTTTCTTTATTTATAGCGTTTAATTCCACTACTACCGGTCATGTCACATTATAATCTTCAACATATATTTCAATTAACTTTTGTTCACTATCTCTGTAAGATGTTTCTAAATAAACAAAAGTTTGTCAATTTTTATTTTTATACTTTTTTATTTTCTGTGGTATTCTCGCTAAAAAGGTCGCAAGAATGCAGATTTTACTTGCAAAATACTTTCTACTTCTACATACTTTAAATACTTTCTTCTTTACAAACATTCTTTCATTATGATATAATTGAGGTTTTCGAATTTTCCTCTTAAGAATTTTTCGATAAAATCAATGTTTTCTATTATTTCTTTATTTTTCTTTTGACATAAAATACTCTTACTATATTATTTATAAATTTCTGACTTTATTATTTTTTTAATCGGTCATTTGTTTTTACTTTTTCTTCTTTTATTTTCATATCATATTACAATCTTCAACGTCTGTTCCAATTCTCTTCTACTCATTCTCTTTATGTTAATGTTGACAATCACACTTTCTTCGAGATCATACTCTTCTGGAATATCCTATCATGTTTAACTTACGTTTATATGATTATTACCTTTTATCATGTTTCAATTCCTTCCATATTGTCATACTTTCACTTGAATGAAATTCATAAAATATCAAATATATTTCATAAAAGCAACCCCTTCGGATCATGTCCAGCTACGAGACTTGAATAAAAATCTTTATTAAACTGTCACGTTGGTTATAATGTATATAACTTGGTTCCTCATATGTAGAGGTATTGTTTCCTGAAAAATGAACAGCTCATTTGAAAATAATAAGAACAATTTCTTTCTTATCAACAAATGGTGCTACTCTCCTTTGAAATATATTTTTTTTGTCCAATTCAGTTTGAGCTTATTTAAATGTAAAATTATATATAAATATGCTCAAACTTCTCTCTTGCTATCGAAATTTAAAAACACCAAACATTTCTTATACCGTTTGATAAGATACGTATTATGAAAAAATGGTTTTTATATTACATATCCTTGAAATTTCACACACAGCCAAAAATTACTTATAAAACACGATTTAAACGTATTCAACGCAAGAAACATTTTTTCGCGCAGCAACCAAACTCAGAGAAGAATATCTCGGCAAAATAAACACGTAACCAAAATTTAAATCACAAATCGAAACTGCCAAATATCGTAACCATAACAATGCCAGTAATGAAACAGCCATTTTTACTGGTTGTGTGATCACGGAAACACAAGTGTACGGAACAGTTCCGTTTTTGGCCAGATCTTTAAAATTTCCTTCGAATTGGTACGGTCCATGCACCAAAACCAAAAGTTTAAAATTGATCACCCCTTCATAGATTTTCTGAACATCCTTCTGGAGGTCAATGCCATATTTTCACGTTTTTAATGAAACTAAAAACCGTAATTACTCTTTAAATTTTAACCCATACGTTTTTTTGTAATATATTTGCTATAAGTAGAGATGTAAGAACGATTCTTAAAAGCATAAAGGCTATTCAATCTATGTTTTTTAGATAACACCAACATGGCACAAATAAAGAATCCACAGTTTCAAAATATATATTCTTATCCAGAAAAGTTAATTTTTGATCTTGCAAAATGACAAACTTGAAATGAACATAAAGAAACCGAAAAGACGAATATTTCTGCGCAATAAATAAAAATATAAATAATTTTTTTTAAAAATGGTATCATACTTAGAATTGAAAGTAAAATACGGAAGCGAGTTGCTTACATAAAGTCTTCATATTTTTATAAAAACTGTAAATATTTATAGAAGAAATGAGTTAGGAAAGAAAACAAAAAAAACTTTTGGATTTGATTTAGATAATATTGATGGAAAAATTAGATACAAGAAAAAACCATCGTTGGAGTTAAATGTGATAATGAAGCAGAAACATTACCAAGAATACATGTCGGAATCTAAACAGACACTTTTCACTGAATTTTTTTTATCTACGGCTTACTTTAAATCGAATATCGTTCTAATTTATGTAGATATAATTTGCGTTAATCATAAATACTCATAAAACTTTGGATGTTATTTGAGCAAGGTTTTGCCATAATAAATACTGTTTGTTTGTACTTGCGGGCTTATGATATATATCGACTAATTGTACCCTCTCCATCTTCCATTTGTACGAAAGAACAAATGTCATTTTTCACATACTAGCGTAAGTGTTCTTATCCAGAGTAATTGGGTCAGCATCACAGCATTTTATATTAACGAGAAATATTTTTCAGCTGTATGTAATTTTATTCCCCTGTACACCCCTTAAAGGTTAGATCAAGAAAGGTTAGACTACCACTAAATTCAGAAAGGTTCATAGGAAGTGAATAAAGCTGGTTAAAAACTATATAATATGAATAATCGACTGAATAAGCACTAGATGACAAAGTAACTGTTTTCTATGTTGTTTTGTAAATATTTGATTTTTCCCTTTACTTCCATCTTTTATACTCTGCCAAGTCACGAATACTGTAAAAATATAATTTTCGTACCAAAACACAGAAATTAGCAGGAAAACCAACAAGTAAGGGTGCTTTATCGATACAGATGGTTATCTGTATCGATAAAGCACCTTTACTTGTTGGTTTTCCTGCTAATAAAATATAAAATAAAATAAAAAAAATAAATAATAAAATAAAAATCTCGTTCAGCGCTCTGTGAAACATCTGATAAAACGGAATATTTGAGGCTACTTCAGCAAACGCAGGTTTGGCTATCTTTACCGCGGAAACTACTTGTTACAATTTCCTGAAGGTTCACTTGTTTCTAAAAGATAAACTTTGGTACCGAAACAAGATAACAATCCGAAATACCGCGACCGTCCTTATTCATAGGAGAAAGTTAAAAAATTCATATCTACGTTAAAGTAGCTAGTACATAGAATGTTTGGTGACTAATATAATCTTAAAAGAAAACGTATCTTCAGTTTAAGAGCTTCATTTTCAAAAATTCGGAAAATATGGCAAGCTTTGTCTTAAAAATACGCAGAAAGCCTTGTTGACAGCATACGACGTACCTCGTAAATGTCAAATCATAACCAAAAACAGTGCTGATTATATTGTATATTATGAATTACATTTGAATATGTACTTTCAATCTGTAATGTTTACTTTCACTGGAGATTTCAAATATAAGTTTTCTTTGTTCGTTTTATTGTTTACTATTTAAATGGAAAATATTGAGAAAATAACCGATTTCCACAATTCAATATTTGGATTGATTGAATGTTGTATATTAATACATACATATATATATATATATATATATATATATATATACATATATATATATATATATATATATACACATATATATATATATATATATATATATATATATATATATATATATATAAATATATATACCTACACTTTACCCTCTCTAATACTAAATGATATATAAAGAAGTTCTCTCTTGTCATTAATTAATTACAACTTTGACAAATGTACTGTGGGTAAAATTTACCGGCACACATTGTCTCAAAATAATTTAGTACTATTACTTTTTTCCTTATTTTAAAACATCTCTTAAGTTTACCAAATTTTCCATGTTATTGCACTTCTGTAAAGTGCAGTAAAATATTGAAACACTAGTTTTACATAATTTTGATATTTTCAACGTACTCTAAACTTGTTGAATATTCTTGTTCAAAAGTAATATTTTGAAGCAATTTAGAGTTATTGTAATGAGCTAATAAACTAATTAATATAGATTATTAGTTAATATAAGGTATGTATGCGTATTATTATGACATTGCATTATATACTTAACGCTAAGCAAATTTACCCTAACAAATGTTCATGGATTCACGAAGACTTATTGCGGAATTACATTTTCTCGCAACATTAGGAAAATTTCTATCTCCTGTTACGCAAGGCCTCAATATAAGGACATAGTTACTTATCTCCCCCTCGGTGTTTATTAATAATAAGCTTAACCAACAGCTCTCTTTCTTCTTCCAAAGTCTGTACATCCCCTAACACACAATCAGTCTTACCGGTCACTGTATCAGTGAAGATTTCCGCTTGTAATCTGTTTGTCACACTGGGGAAAATTATAATCCCTCAGCTTTCATAGTATCTCTGTGCATATTTATTTTTTGTACGTATTAATATAACATTCGCCTTTAGTGGGATAATGATCGATCTAGCGAGAATCATGTCCGCAACACGACATAACATTATCAAAATCTATAAAATTCACAGATATGTCAAAAGGTCTGCGAACTTTAATCGCGATTTACGTGTGGGCAATTGAAAGAAAAAAACAGAAAACCAAACATTCTGAGAACACCAATACATTTTGACAATACTAATGCTTTTTTAAATTTATATTCGACCTGATGGATACTCATTTTTTGACGCAAATGCTTCAGTATTGTCTTGATATTTATACTTAAACATTACTTTTAATTTAACAACATCTCAGAAGGATCTGATTCTATTGACATTTTTAAGTTATTATGAATCTTAGACTCCAGGTATCTACATCATTATGTTTTGAGATATAAATATCCAGAAAGAAGTATTGAGTTAGTAGTGTATTTTTAAATTATTTTGCAGTATTTTGTTGATATAGCGTGTAGTAAAGTGCATTCCTTTCACTGTTATTCTACGAAGAAATACCTATGAAAAATAATGCGAATTTTCAAGTCGACTGCAATAAAAAAATATTATGAGATCCAGAATTGAATTGAGTACAAAATTGTTTTAATTATAAAATAATTTAGAATTCAACATAACATAATCAAAGTAATGCATTAAGTGGCCAGTAGAATAATAAATATTTTTACAAATGGAGGTTGTTGTGGCTTCTCTCGATTAATTTTATTTTTCTCTCAATTTTCTATCTTCC
The DNA here is from genome assembly GCA_039881145.1 of Druceiella hillmani. Lineage (NCBI taxonomy): Eukaryota > Metazoa > Arthropoda > Insecta > Lepidoptera > Hepialidae > Druceiella > Druceiella hillmani. The sequence goes on along the minus strand of JAYKKI010000001.1, from coordinate 46,886,572 downwards.
AACACCAGTATATATATTGAGTATTGGAAGATAGAAAATTGAGTGAGAAAAAAATTAATAACTCTGAATACCCTTAAATATAACTAACTAACTATTGTAAACTATTTTAGTCGACTCAACCATCCAACCAATTATTAAAATTCGACTTCACTCTACACCCAATATCAACGTCTCAAATTACTCACGTAGTTAATACAAAGTAGGCACTTTGTTTACATTAACCTAGTGTAAGGCGCAGGATTAAGTCATAACCAATCGTTGTCTTAAATTCCTGATATTAAAATACATTCCACGTTCTACGGAGTGTACTAAGCCATAAGGATAACATTTTAATTAATGTTAAACCTGAGAACGTGATTTTCTTCAGCGGCGGGAATCTGCTCGTGTTGCTCGCACCGAGATGTAGTATTCGTAATATTTACTGAGCGATGCTCCTGTTAATTTATATTCCGGGGCTAGGTTTTGGGGTTAGCGGTGAATGCCGGCTGGCGCGGGCGGGCGCGGCCTCGTTTCTGGAGAGAGGTATTTCGATATTGAAGTTGGGTGTCGTACTTGTACATAGGTAAAGTTTTAAAATTTACGCCAGTGGGTGAGGTAGTGGTGCTGAGATGGATCAACATCGATACTAATACGATAAATAATAGTTCTCTTTATCTCGATGTTTATTTTACTTACATAACAAATCGGTTTTGCAGAATCCCGCTTTGAGGTAAATTTAAAGCAAACCCTCAACCAATTTACAACACTATAACAAACTAGGCTTGATATTCGAGTACATTTTAAATGATTTAATTCCATATTAGATTATTTGATGTAGTTCCTTAGTAGATTATATAGATGATGTAAATTCTTATTGTTGTGACAAAGGAATGAATGGATATAAAGAAATTGTAATATATTTAATTCAATATATATATATATATATATATATATAATGCTTAAAATGAGAACATTTAAGATATACACAATTAAATGAAACTACGTGATGTAGTATTATTTCTACTATCTTTAATTTCTTTACCACAACCTAGGTTTCGTTGTATTACAACATCTTCAGGTGGGATATTAGCAAAGATAATATCCCACCTGAAGATGTTGTAATAATACATACGATATAATACAACGAAACCTAGGTTGTGGTAAAGAAATTAAAGATAGTAGAAATAATACTACATCACGTAGTTTCATTTAATTGTGAATAATGAATTTCTACAAAATTAACGCCAAATATATTCAATATTTAAGATATAGTTAAATCATGAACCGTATACTAAATTATTAAATCTTAGTTTGATTTAGATAAAAGTAGATAATAATTTTTTTCAAATAAAACCAGGTTACAAATTAAATATTTGTTTTTTTTTTATAAAATGGCCACTTTTTGAAAATAAGCAGGTTTTTATAAAATTCTTTCCAAAAGTTACATAGAATAGTGTATACGTATGTATGTGTATGTATTAATAACTAACCAAATAGATAATAAAATATTAATTTTGCATGGTAATGGTAGCTGAAAAGCTTTAGCTTTTATTCTACCGCTATCTCTATAACAACCGATATAAAAAGTGGTTTGAGATATATAATACTATCCCATCGTATTATATATTGGCATAGATTATAATCTAGTGGAAGGTTTAGTATAACACGGAATATTATTAATACAAAAATATTTGTCTGGTCTAAAATATATGTGAAATGTTTGTTTACGTAACTAAAATATAAAGTGACACATTTTTAAAGTGATGTGTTGCTATATAACTAAAATGTAAAGTGATAAAACTAAGATACTAAGTAATCGCCAGAATCGAGAAAAGAACCGCTAGAACAACTAAAAATAAAAAGTATTTGTACTCAGAGTCGATCAAAACATACTATTTGTACATAAGTATTAATATACGTACATTAATCCACTGAATACTCAATGTAGGCCACAGCCTCTTTGTCTTGAAGCGAATAGATAGATGGGTTTTGGAAATAATTTGCATTCGAGATGCGATTACCGGCAAAACTCCTAATGTATACAAAGGACGGGGATTGAGACGAATCCGTCAAACGTACCCACCGCTAAACGCTGATTTATCTTTAAAGATTAGAACGCCTTTAATCAATCGCCGGCAGAGGGAGGGCGCGTGGGGTAGTCTTTATTAAAATTACTAACTGTAAATTCGGTGGCAATGCGAATCGGCCTTTCTTTTCTCATTCGAATTCGTTTGTATTTTTTTGATGGGGTGAGTTTGTTCATTGTTTTGGGAAAATTTTATTGGGTTTCTTTTTTATGAACATAAATCTTTTAGTTCTAAGTTGATTGCGTCTGCTACGAATTGCGAATCGTTAATATAAGTACTCTGAATGAATATTAAATATATGTACTATAATATTAATTTAACTCTCGTGAAATCTTTTGCTATATTCAAATAATTTACTATGACGGAACACGACAATATATAAAATATGATTATCGTTGGTCTGTACATAACAAAGCGTCTAACTAAAATTACATATTCCATTCATTATCTTAAAATTCTTTACAATTAATTAAGAAAATCTGTCAGTTAGCCTCGTTACTCGGTAAAACTGGTGACGACTTGTATTTTCCCCGTTTGAGAATATTTAATTTAAGCTATGATATTAAAAGGATATTGTTTTAATTTTTATTTTACTGTACTGATATTTAGGATCACGAATACCTATCTCAATTAAGAATAATACCTATATGATACATGCACATTATAAAATCGATCGCTGAGATATCACACGAATAGCAAGTATACCGTTTTGGTTAAATTTGATTTGTAATACGTTATAAAAATTATTCATGTTTTTCAATACATTTCCCAGTGTATTTCAATATGTTTTATATAAAGTTTTTCATAACGTTTAAACAACATTGCTTTACCCCTAAAAATACTTCAAAGTTTTGTTTTCTAAATGAGTTGAAACTGCTGCTTGCAACTCTTCATCGGTATCATTTTTCCCTTAGAATAGAAATACGTTTTTAAAAACAAATCATAATAATTCAGAGCTAACAGGAACTATATGGTCAATGTTTTATTTCTGTAAATCCACATTCACGTATAGCAATGTTAGTAAGCACCGAGGTATGAACTGTAGCATTGTGTAACATTGCTTTTTCGGCGATGAGCTTGAACCATGCTTTGCATTAGATAAAAGGTCAGGGCAAAAAACCTTAATTTTTTCCCTGGTAAAAAATTAATAGATCACTAATCTTTATTGAGTTTGATACCACGATAAAAACCGCAAAGCGATATTTCACAATTGCTCTCTTTATTTAGGAGAAAGAAGTATCGGTCTGGTCTTTTTTCTGCAGAATTGTACGCGATCGCTTCCGACTATCAACCAAGATGAGATTTAATTTCAATCGACCCACGTTCTGGATAACGTTCTTTAACTCATTCTTCAATGATGGAAAAGAAAGACAAAGAGTACCCGTAAACAGCATTTAAGTGTTGTTTGAATTCTATTGATGTTTTCCTTTATTTAGGTGATCACTGCATAACACTCGATTTTCACATTTTTAAATTTATTATTTCTCATAAAATGTTTACATAGTAATAACTCAGAGAAGCTGGAAAATATTTAATTTAAATTTTCTTGTGTATTTAGTGGATTTATGTAAGTTGTAAAGTATAAATATCAACTTTCAATAAACAAGTAGGTAGTAAATACTAGAAGGCGGATAACCAGAAAATTTGTTACTACTGACATTGTCAAATGAAACCCCTCTCAGTTTTCAATTTTTTTTCCTTGTCCACATTACAACATTGATCATTCTCCAAAACGGAATGAAATTATAGTCTTTACATCGAAAATAGACTTTTAATTTTTTTAAATATATTAACCAGTTTTAGTTTTTCTGAGGAAAATAAGTTTACACAAAACATGAAATATGTCTTCATAACTTTGTTTTATAATTATGCCACGTGTATTAAAAGTGACATAATCATATTTCCTAAATTCTGTACAGTTTTACGTAAATGGTTATTTTCCAATTCTAATTCTCATATTTCACTTCCAATATATTATTATCATCAGTAACCTAACAAATCAGTTAATCGATTTAAAAATCAAGAGGTAACTATGACACAATTCTTAAATTTGTTAACCAAATCACGTAATAAATTTTTATTTTTATATCAAGTCAAAAATTACGCTGAAAACCAAAGTTTTAAATTATTAATTTAATAATTAAAAATTATATGTTCACAAGAATGAAAAAAAAAAGTTTAGTGAAATGAATTAACCAAATACACGAAACATTACAATTTTCGACCGAGAAATTCGTAACTTCATACAAATATAATTTTTAAGAAAAATTTGCAGTAATCGTCTAAAAATCTACCACATTATTTCAGTAAATTCCAAAAAGCCACGCAGGTACTTCTGAAACAAATATTAAAGTTGCGGCCAGCCACTGACCGCAGACTGACATTGTAGGCGCCGGACAAACCTCGCTCGCCGCACCCTCTCCTACATAATATTGTTAAACATTTCATAATTACCTTTGACCGCGCACACTCATTGTGCAAAACTTTTTAATGCTACATAGAGCTGTGAACGATAACATTATTAATGTCATCTTAATAACACCACAAAAAACACGTGTCCGAACAAAAAGTATGTACGAGTTCAAAAATTAGAAATTATTTAATAAATATTTAAATAATTTCTAATTTTTCGTAAAATTAGAATTATTTTCAAAATATCAATTTTAAAGTGTGAAGTGGATTATATTTATATTAATTAAATAACAATGCAACGTTCAACTAATCCTGATGGGATTTACCTTTTGGCTTTCGCTAATTTGTTCAAAATAATCAAGTAATCAAAGTTTCATTAATTCGAGATCGAAAAAGTCTATACTGTTCCTAATGCGAGTCTTAATTGCCTAAATTTTTTAGCCGACTCTAAAAAACAAAAACAATGATATTCCAGCCTAAGGACATTTAATTTTATCATTTTGATTTATGTGAAAATCAGATTTGGTTGTGATATAACAAAATATTTCGGCATGAGCAAAATTTTAACGTCTCAGCATTTCTTTAAGTTCTTTACTACGACCACGACATTTCGTTGTATTACAACATCTTCAGATGGGCTATTAGCAAAGATAAAATATAAAGATATATTTGGTAATAGCCCACCTGAAGATGTTGTAATACAACGAAACCTAGGTCGTGGTAAAGAACATAAAGAAAGTAGAAATAATACTACATCACGTAGTTTAATTTAATTGTGAATCATGAATTTCTACAAAATTAACGCCAAATATATTCAATACCTTATACTATTTATAATTATTATTATAAACTTCTTAATTTTTAATGGCTAATTATCTGGAATCATATGTATTTTTGTAATCATCTAAACGAGCTGTTGACTACGACACTGCACTCAATAGAAATTTATTATAGCTGCATATATATTTTTGTCATATTACTAAATTAAAAATTAAGAGTTCCGTTTTGATTCTATTGTAAAGTCATATAGTCTATATTACTCCAGGAAAATATATCGGTAATTTATGTATCTAAGTTAGTTGAGGCATTCTGCTGTCTGCATTCGCTAAATACTCTCACATAGTTACATACATTAATCCTGAATACATAACACTACTTTTTGCACAGTCATATAAAAACAAAATAAATCATCCTCCATCTCTTTAGTATTGCTGATAATAATGACTATAAATTACAATATGGCGTAAATAAGTTAATCAAATCTTTAATTTACACAAAACACCTCAATCTCTTTGTTCTCTAAAAAATCAATGGTTCTTAGTCCCCCTCTAATTAGCTAACAGTATCAATGGTTATTACCATATAGATTACATAGTCTGATGGTAGAACTTCAATCGCACTTGACAAAAAGCCCGAGGTCTTTATCGGACAAGGCACAATTTAAATTCTTTAAGCATAACTTCTTAGTTGGCATTAATTAAACTTACGGCCGGTAGTCACGCGACGCGAGCTATGAAGGGGTTTGCAAGTGACGGGAACTTTTTTGCTTTAAATAAATGCAGACTTGTTTACTTTGGCTAACTTATATGGAACTAGTTCATTCTAACGGTTATAAAGTAGGTAGAAGGTTAATCTGTAATTATTACTTTGATAAGGTGAAGGGGTTAATTTGAATATTATTAACTTGCATAGTGCTTGTCGAGATTAGGGCAGTATAAAGTTAAGCTTGTCGGTTATGTATTTTCAGAGACAGTATGTGGGTTGTTTGCGAATAATTAAGTTTATGAAGTATATTTAAAAAAAAATATTTAAGTACGAAAAGAAGAAAATGCAAGACAGACTTTTGAAGAGGGCCAACCTAATACATTTAAAATTGCTAGTACAGCCTTGCTACAAATTTTAAATCGATTTTCGGCGAATGAAGTTGTATTTTCTATGTAAATATTCGGTTATGTTATTTGTAAATTAAATACATATTTATATTTAAGTAATAATATATATGACGATATTTAAATTTATTGCGCCGTAGAAATATGATGAGTTTGCAACTTCTGCTCGATATTAATGAATATACCTGCTATCAATTGTAGTCATTGTGAATTGATTTTTAATATTGATTATTTTCTTATCAATGTCAAAATCGTAAATTTCGTCGTTTGTGTCGAATTATGCTTACATAGGACGATCACTAACCATAATTTTCGGTACCATCAACAAGGATGGCTTCAAGTTAATGCGCTATATAGAAAATCCAGCCGCACTATGAATTATTGATATTAAGGAGTAATCAGCGCAGTCCCTGGATCTGATGTTCACAAAGCATCTATGATGTTACTAAATTGTCCTGAACTAATAAATTTCTTCCAAACAAGACTTTAAACTACATACAGATAGAGAAGAGCAAGGCAATTATACGAGTACGAGAAACTGATTAGCTCTATTCTAAATCGCATAGCTGGCGGTTTTAAAGGTAAAAGCACACCGATAAAATATTAATTAATTATTTTTAAATAAACAAATTCTTTTGAAAATTCATAATTTGTTTTAATACCCTTATTAAGCAATAATAAATACTGCATAGCATAGCGCGCTCAATACTTTTGCTTAAGGTTGTATATATAATGAGAAAAAATATTTTGGTACATTCACCAAATCTGTAATTCAAATATTTTATCTGCGTAAATTGTTGTCAAAAATTATTTAAAGGAATGGATTTTGAATAATTCTATTTAGAGAAACAAAAGCAATTAGCGTAATGGAAAAGATAATTGTGGAAAAAATGTATGAAAATATTGAAAAACTAGTAAATAATAATCTATACATGTAATAAAATTGTAACGGAGTGAATTTTGACTGCTAAAAATATTTTTCAAAAATGATTAATTTGGCGTATAAAATAATAAAAGCCAGAAAAACTTTTTTAGAATTTTTGTCTTATGTTAATTTGAGCGGGTATCACATAAAAGATAATAAGACCAAAAAATTACATTCTACGCAACCACCTGCAACGACGTACGCCCTCGTGCGTGTCTTTGTTCGGTTTCCTTACTAGTTGAATTTAACTCTGAACATTTTCAGGAAAAACTGGCGCTGTTTCGTGAATTCTTCTTCAAAGTCGTATTCTTCATTTTTGAAGGTTATGTACATCCTAAAAAGCCCTGGTGGCTTCGTTTATTAGTTTTTTTTTTCCATTCAGCCCTGTCCTCGGCTTTCCTAATAGTAGATGTGATTGGGAGGTCTGTGAGCGCAGTGACCTGGTCAGTTCACCGGGTAGGAAATTTACCACGGGGTCATTTACCATTGACTTTCCCGATAATCATTAGTTTTTATAAGTTATCTAGTTTCTGCGTGCAGTGTGACCAAAGTAGCTGAGGATTCTTTGGTAGCAGATAGTAGACAGTGTGGTTATCATTCTCAGTTATTTATGTTCGTTTTTCTGGCCGTCCAAGGTATGCACAGCATTTCTCTCCAACACCACACCTCGAATGCATCTATGAATTGTCCACGACTTAGAACCGTATAGGAAATTCGAGAAGACTAATGTTAACTTACTATTCTCATTTTTATATTATTGTAGACCTTTATGTTTTTCCATAATCACGGTAGTTTGCTCATAACGAATTCGCCCATTTCCGTTCTTCTTCGAATTTCTCTAACACTTCCTCCCCAGTTAGACTAGCGATCCCGGATATACAAACTCGCTGACAAATGGTAGGTCAGAGAGCTCTACATTTATTTATGACCATGACCTTTGTTTTAGCTCTGTTTACGAAGAGTCCGACGTGCTCGCTCTCATAGTCGAATCTTTTGAACAAGTTAGCTAATCCTTTCTCTGACATCGCAAAGAGAGTGGTGTCCTTAATGTTGGTGCCGCCTACTGAAATGCCAAATCTCATTCTTCCAAGGCCCTCCACATTATGAATTCGCCATATATATATATATACATATATATATATATATATATATATATATATATATATATTAAAAAGAATAGGAGATGGATACATTCCTACCGTACACCTTTTCCAGGCTTAAACAATAGAGATAGCACATCACTTTTATCCTGGAGGTGTCGCCTTCGTACAGGTTTGCTATTAAAATTATTAAATTCACAGGTACGCTCACTTCCAGTAGGAACCTCCACAAGCCATTCCATCGTACAAACAAAGTCAAATGTCTTAAAATAGTCAATAAAGCACATTAGCATAATGATATTGAGCTCTTTTCAATGATCTGCCTCACGTTATTTTTTTTGTTCTTTAGTTCCATGGCCCTTGACAAACCTGACCTGTACGTTCAGTATTTGTCACAGCGAGTATGATTTCAATCTCTTAATGACTATATGCAGCACAATTTTACATGCCTGCCAGACTTCGTTACAAAGGTCAAGTAAGACTCTAATACCTTCATCGGTTTTTCAGAGAATACTCCATCTTTCCCGTCTAATTCGTCGCATTTTAGTTATATAAGTGAGTTTCTGACGTCTGCATAATGATGTTAGGTTCCATCGTGTCCCCCGGATGTAGTTGCGTATAAATTTTCTCAATACGAACGTCATCTCTCTACCACTTGGTCAAATACAGTTAGCGAATTGCCGTCATTATCTTCAAACGCCCATGTGTTTGGCTTAACCTTCAAAAATAAGTCCTTTGTGTCGAAAGTTTGTGCGTGATCCTCAATATCCTAACAGATTGAGTTAAGGCAGTCTTCATAATCTCACCGGCATAATCATTGTACCTTTGCGGGCAGTGCTCGGTGTTGTACACTGTCATAGTAAGCTTCATCCATTAAGAGTTTTTTTCTTTCCTGGATGGCTTCCTATTGTCTCCTCCAATATCCATTCTTTTCATGGACATTATGTCATCTTATTTTTGGATCCCTTATTGCAGACATAATTAAATTCTTCACGCTGTTCCATTGTGAGTAAATTTTCACACCGCTGCTCATAAGAATATTCTCAACTTTGATTTTAAAAAAGTCTGTGAAAATGGGGAGCTCATCCGGTGTAGGCCTTGCCTGTGCTTTGTCAAGACTGCACCCCTTCAACTTTATGTAGAAATCTGCTGTCAGCAATTTGTGATCGCCCTCACAATCAGCCCCTGGGTACGTTTTTGTACTCTTAATTGATGATCTCCATCTTTTATTTATTGTAATATAATAAATCTGTTTCTCGCCCGATCTCCTGGCAATACCCGTGTATAAGTCTCCTTCGGTGATTTTCAAAACAGGTATTTACAATGGTCAGCGAGTTTTCTGCACATAATTGTACCCATCTTTCACCTCTCTCTTTCCTTTCTCCTAGTCCATGCCTCCTAACCACATCCTTGAGATAGTCATCGGCTTTTGTGGATCCCACTTTGGCATTAAGATTTCTCATCACTAGAGTAATATCGCGCGTGGGTAGCCTTTTCAGCGCGTCCTCTAGCTGCCCGTAGAAAGCCTCGATGTCGTCCTGCAATGATGTTGCTGTTAACGCATACACTACGACTAGATGCATTTGGCAACTCAACGTCATTATGCGATCACCCACTGGGTTGTAGTCCAGAACTGACTCATTGATTATCCCTGTCAGGAAAAGAGCCACTCCGTTCCTGCTTTCCGATTCAGGGCCAGAGAAATATAGTATGTGGCCAAAAGAGGTTGTACAGTATCCTGAGCCTCTCATGTGCATTTCTGTTAATTCCAATATTTCCAGACCATAACACTTTTACTTTTCAGCTATCACCTCCATTTTTCCAAGATGTATCATGCCTCGGACATTGCAGGTTCCCGCTTTGATCCTTTTACGGATCTATGCGCGACGGTCTGATAACAAGATATCACCAGTATTCTTCTATCCACGCTGCGCCTGGTGAGTCACTGCAGCGAGGCCAGTAGCACATTTCACACCATGCAACCTGGATTCGACAGGGCGCCGGATGGAAACCGAATCGCATTCCGTTACGCTCTCCCTTTGGTAATGATTTTTCATGACGGGTTTCAAGGGAATGAGAGTGCAGTGATTTCCCGTGCTTTCTGCACCACAGCGATGTTGAAAATGTAGCCAGTATGTCCTGCTTCCAACGCCTGACATGCGGATTATGTGAACTATTACTATCCGGACTATCCCTAGCTCCCGTTTGCTTGTCAACCTTCATCTCCAAAGGGGTTGGTTACCACAATATTAATGATAATCCGAATCCAAAGGGATAGGTTACTCGACGTAAATGAATTCGCCACGTGTGAGTGGGAGAGTTGGCGAGAAGAGGCTAAGTGGCTGTTCTTCTTATGCAACCATATATTGCGCGTCACTCACCCTTGAACCCCTGTGAATTAAGCGGGTCATATTTTGCCAATTAAACGAGTTATATTTTGCCTGTCTAGAGTACGCACGAAAACCCTGTAGTACTCATTTGATTTTAGCACACTTACATTTATTAACGCCGCATTGTTGGTCCAATCTTCACTCTATTGACAAATGTATTGTTCGTCGAATCTTCACTCTATTGACGACTCAGGCGTTGCTTGACAGTTTGTTATTGATAACTAGTTGTTTTAGTGTTTAAGGATACATGTTTTTCTATCGTATTCGTTATTGTTTATATCTTTCTTCACTATATAGTAAAAAATAAAGTCCCTGTTTGTCTGTCTGTCTGAACAGAATAATCTCAAAAACTACTGCACGGGTTTTGCCACATGCGGTTTCACCAGTCGGTAGAGTGATTCACGAAGAAGGTTTAGGTTTTTTAATTTGTGAAGTAATTCGATCAAATTATGATAAATTATGATTATGATTGTCGAGTAAGTTGGAGAAAATCATGGCATCTGAAAGCTTGACAGGTATGGACAGCGTAAATTGTTAGAATATCGAAGGTGGCTTATTAGTTTTAAATAACAGTGTTTACTGTAATTTTTTTAAGTGGCTAGCATTGAAATGATATTAAATAAAGGACTGGAATGGGCTGTGTAAATCTAATATGGGCTGTGTAAATCGTTATAATATTGAAAGTCACGTATTTGTTTTGTACGGCGGTGTTTCTGTCATTTTTAGCGGTTAGCATTTGGAGTGACAATAAATAAAATAATTGACCAGACTTAAAATTTCACTGGAATTAATCTCTGCGTTCAATGCTTTTCACATGGAAAATTGTATATTGCCCCGTCACGTATGATATCAAAAAATAATATCTTTGTTTTTGCACCTAATCCGGTAGAAATAATAAATGTTGTATATAAAGAAATATTTTATGTTTATCTCTGAGGATACATCTTCTGATTATTACTCATCTTGGAATAATTATTTTATAATTCTTATTATAATATACTTCACTAAAATTAACATTTAGTAATAATTACATTGCTTTATGAATAAAAAGAATCAGAAAAAAAACTACACATCAGCCATGTTTTGATCAGTCCGATAGATGCACTTATTATTTCATTACTCCTGACAAATATTTTGTGTAAATTGACCGATCCATGGCGATAAATTCAGATTAAGTCGGAAAAAATCCAAACAACTTAGAACTTTGGATCGATTTATAAATTAAACATGGACTCTTTTTAATAAATAAATTAAACAAATAGCGATCAAGATTAGTAGGGTGTAAGAAATTAAGTTATGAATATCAATCAAAGCAAATCAAAATAAACCCACACAATAACAATTCATTACGAAGAATGTACATGTTATAATAGGTATAAATAATAATTTTATTTGAGTTATTTAATTATTTTGTCACAGACTAAATATTGATTAAACTCTGTATGTATCATGTAGATCGATACAATGTATATATAAGTATTTCATTAGTTAGATACGTCAAATAATTTTTAATACATTTTTTTGACAGTTAATAAAAAAATTTCTGTCAATAATTCTGTTTTTTAACTTAAATTTATTTTTTTATTAAGTTTACTTTATTTACATTTTTTATTAACTTGGAAGAATGACAAAGTCAAGATAGATCGGCTAAGAAAACATGCTGCACGTATGAAACAAATGTGTTCATATAATATCGAGAATTCTAAATATTCGCATTTTAAAACTTTCTAAAAACGACGTTGTGCAAAGTCTAGGCTGTCTGGAAAAACTATACCAGACCAGGAACATATATTAAACAGAATATATAACGAAGTTGTTTCGTAAATGAAACTGCTGTGCCACGTTTCCACAGGCGAATCGACTTTGATGAGCGGCAGATTGAATCCTCAATGAATGAAGTTAAAAAGTAGAACATTTTGTTTGGGATTCCATTTCGCAGAAGACGGAAATGTACCTCTGATAGAAGAGAGCTTGAAATACTGTTCTTAAAACCTATCCGACTAACGCGAGCAACAAAAGTACAAACAAGTGAAAATGTTCAAGAACGACGTTCTTTAACTAAAGTATAATTAAAGTGATAATAGCAAGCAACAATTTAATAAAGATGAATCAAGAGTTTGGTAAGATACATGTTCATCACCTTCGGGGTTTATCATAAAATTTTCATGAAATTATTATAAGACCAATAAAAAAACTAACAAAAAAATTTATTTTTACCAAAAAAGTAAGTCTTATTATGAAATTATAAGTGTATGCCGCCAAAAAATATATGCATACGGGTTGAAGAGAAAATCGATTAGCACTTGAAGTCAAATCAAAATTAACAAAAACCCATTGCAAAATGAAACATTTCATCCAAATTTTCATTTGGAGATTATTTAATTACTAACTACATCCGACAAGAAACGACCAATAGAAATAATGTATATACTATGTTTATGCTAACTACTGTAACATAGAAGCTATAGAAGAATACCTACTTTTATGAGCAGTAAATTTTTCTCTTAAGAATGATATAAAAGTTGAAATTTAGTTTTAGTAGAAATGCTTCTAGAATTAAATTTTACAAATTCATTAAAATGTCAAGTCTAACTTTTTTTATATAGGTCAAGTATATAATTTTTTAGTGACATTTTTTAATATCTTCTGACTAAAAATTTTAATTTTGCTGCGTTTTTTCATTAAATAGTAAAAAATAAGACCCTACCTTATTTAACACACTAAATTACTTACATCCACCGAAAATATATTAGCCTAATACATGGGACATAATCTCTAAATGAAATCGTGACACAATGTCATCCGTGTTCTCTTTAATAATATAAACAATCAATCATCGTTCCCAAAGAAGTTATCGATAACAATAACCGGATAACGATCATGTACGGTCTCGAGTCTTCGTGAACTATCAAGTATGTCAATCATAGATACAATGTATGAGTATTAATTTTGATACGTATCGGTACTAGATGTATCAACATTTTATTCAAAAAATATCATTAGAGATGTAAACGAAGTGAAACGCAGTTTAAGCTTGAAAGTTGAGAATTCTCGGGAAACAAATCGATAAAATTAATAACTAAATATCCTGCCAATCATGCAAATCATAAAACTTATTTAAACACATTTTCTAGTAAAATTTCCTGCCATTAGAATTTTTATTTTAAAATTTTTTTCTTGAACAATTTAAATAGGTATTATTTATTACATCGTGAACTAATCACTAAAAATTATCATTAGAGATATAAGAGAAGTGAAACACAGTTCAAGCTTGAAAGTTGAGAATTCTGAAGAAATAAATCGATATAATTAATAAGTAAATATCCTGTCGATCACCGAAGTCATAAAACTTATTTAATCACATTTTCTAGTAAAATTTCCTGCCATTAGAATTCTTGTTTTAAAATTTTATTCTTAAACAATATAAATAGGTTTTATTTATTACATCGTGAACTAATCACTCCGCAGTGGCTCCTATTAAATTTATTGATAATTCCCATCTTGATTTGATATTCCTTAAAATATCATATAGAACTTTTCAGAGTCAATAAAAATGTTCCGAGCATTATCAATCTGCAGTTAATAATTTCTAAATAATCGTGGAATATGTGAGCGCCGCCGTCATTAAAATACTTGCGTGTGTAATGCGTAACGTGGTGTGCCACGAGGAAGGAATTAACTGGCAGAGGGGTTGATCGTCAATGCGATTATCAGAAATATAATATTTCTACCACATAGTTAAGTTATATTTATTTGTGAGTACCTAACCTCATCGCTATACCTTATATATTTTTATATATTTACCATGTAATTACTTTGACGTAAACGTATATTTTACAGTTATTTATTTCATTTAAGAATTCATTTTGACTCGCAGATCCACTGATGTGAAGAAGTGAGAGGTGTAATTTAAAAATTATTTGTGAAATTAAACCCTTATTATTATATATTTCTTCCATAAACATATGTTTATACTTATAATCACACTCTGATCCGAAAAGGACAAAAGATATTCTATTTTGTCTCGTAATACAGGCTGTACAGGCTCATATTACAGATATTCGCAATTTAATTGAATAAAGGAGTATGAAACCAACAAAAACAAATAAACATACATAATTTCATATTTATAATATTAGTTTATATTAACATTTAAAGTAGTTAATATTAACAATTAAATTGTTACTTCAACATTAGTTTATATTAACATTTAAAGTAGTTAATATTAACATTTAAATTGTTACTTCAGAATCGTGTTTCTTTCACTTGTACTTGTAACCTGATAAAGCATACCTTCATTTACAGTGTAACAATAAGTCTATGTTTATACTCTTACTACTTACATAAACGTACCGAGAAACATTTTTTCCCTTCACAAGACATCATTAATTCCGAGTTGCAAAGACTCGGGTGGCCACTAAACGTGGTGCGACCGAGTGGAACGTTGTGAAAAGTCGAATGTGACGTAATTTTCTCGTAGCGCGGGCCAGCGTCGCCGCGAAAATGTAAATTTAAGCCTTTGACTGATACTCCATCGCCTCTGTAATGACGTTGATGGAGCGAGCTAACGTGAGCGCGGAGTGTGAATTTCACTGAGCGACGCGTGCACAATTGTCGGCTAAGCTGTTCGCTAATAGAAAGCAGGTGAAGAAATTGCCAAAGAGCGCAGGTTCGTCATTAAAAAAATATGATCGAAACATGTTCTTAAGTAAACATTTGTAATATGATAAGTATGAATACTTTACGCAAATAAAAAGTTTCTTAAATGAAAATGATACAGTAAAATATATGCCATAGTCACCTTATATGTTCCAAAATTTTTTTTTATTGTTTAGGTTTAAAAAAAGAGTATATATCTGTTTTGAATAACCTATTAGCTTTGTTTCAAATGTAAATAGGGAAAACATATAAACCAGATAACCACATAAATTTTGTAGTTACTTTCTTATTAAACAACTTTAGGCAAAATTCTAACTCCAATGATTAAAAACTTGTAAACCACTTTTAGATGTGGGTTAAATGCAATGCTAACAAAATCAGTTTTGGTACTGTGAATATGGTCACATATAATGAATATACGAGTATGTGTCTCAAATGTTATGGTGTGTGTAAAGTACAGACTGAGTGTGTGTGTGTGTAAAGTACAGACTGAGAAATGGCTTTGTTATTTTTCTTTAATAAATTCTAAAAAGTTTCGGTATAAATTGGATAAATTAAGTTGATCATTAACCATGTCACATATCGTTCCGTTACTTGACTCGTGGTACCTGGAAATGTTCTTTTGTGAGTAATTGTCTTAAATGGACTCGTGTGGACGTGAAAGACATACGATCTTTTACATTCCAACTAGACTTACGGTTGAGTTCTGTTTAATACCCATTTATATACGATGATAATTACTATTCAGTACGCGTAAGATTGTGAGAAGGTAATTAGGGTATAAGGGTTCATTGCGGGACAAGATAATACTTGTCTATACTTGAGAAGTTCGGAATTAAGGTTTTTACATTACATGCTATTAAAATTATGATAATTTTTTACGTAAGTTATTTTTTTACATAACGACTATTTTTTTCTATTGTACCTCAAATTTAACTGTTTCATTTATCCATTATAACTACATAATTCATTTGGAAAAAAAACCTAAAAATATAAATGTTTGCAAACTTTTGGATCATAGTGTAAATTATCACTGTGGGCGTCCAATCGTATTCAAGTAGTAAATAATTTACTACAAAATGGGATGACTTATATTTTAAACACTGATGCAACTTTTCAGTGGCACATCCTTTAGTTATTCCCGTTCTGTTGACATCAATTATGACGTTATCGACAAGATGTTGATACAAGTTGTGTTTACAAATTTATCAGCTGTTATAATGATTACAATGTATGGTTTTATTTTAAATGTACATGAAACGTTTGGGACGTATAAGTTAACTGATAGCCGGTTTCATGAGTACTTTGGAGTTTTAGCAATAAACGAAAAATTTTGTTATTGTCATGTGCCAAAAAAATATTTGCGAATCACATACGAATAGTTTTCGCTCCAATGTTTAGCTGTATGTGTATTTTTTCAC
This sequence comes from Druceiella hillmani, assembly GCA_039881145.1. Classification (NCBI taxonomy): domain Eukaryota; kingdom Metazoa; phylum Arthropoda; class Insecta; order Lepidoptera; family Hepialidae; genus Druceiella; species Druceiella hillmani. Next base: position 46,869,710 of record JAYKKI010000001.1, on the reverse strand, counting down.
TTTTTTAAGTTTTTACCTTATTATTCATATATCTCTCTTCAACACAGGCAGTTAGTAAAACATAATTAAAAAAGGCAATAACTTAGTCAAGGAATAATCACATTCACCTGAAGTAAAGACTCTTGGACCGCAAGCGCCACTTTGGCCAAATTAATACCCCAAACTGCATTCGACGCGGCCGCACGTCGCCGTTGGCTCGGCTCGTAAAGGGTGGGTGGCATTCCGTCACGGCTCCGTCGCGCCACTAAAATTCGGATTAAAATTGCTTTTGAAATGTCTGCAAATTAAATTGCGCACTCCGTCCGGCGCTGGCGGTAATTATGGCAGCCGGACATTGACTGTCGGACGCGAGCGCGTTTACAAATGCTGCCAAGTGTGAAAATACCATAAACGAGTGCTAAAATTCTCGACAGTGTCATTTTGTCTGCATAGGGCCCCCTGTGTGGTCATTTACGGTCAACAGCTCATGTAAATGTGCAAAAATTTTGTGGAATTCGAAGTTTTTATGAGTATGTGGCTTTTAGCTTCTACTCTTAGCTTAATACTCGTAACTGCTTTCGTTGTATCCTTAAAAATGAATGAGTACATTTAAATAGTCACACTTCGGAACTTTCATATGTCCCGCAATGCATTATCTTGTTCTTATCGAGATATCACGTCTCTTTAACCATTTTACTTTTTACGAGATTATGATTTTTTAAACTTTTATTGTTAAAGTTAAATTTACTTAAAGGGGTTTTTCTATTTTTTTAGATTTTATGGTTATTTTTAATCAAACAAGTTACTTTTATTTTTAAATTCTTTCGAAGTTCTTTATTGAGTTCATCATGCTACGAATGAAAGTTTATTTTAGAATATTACAGATTAGCAAGATAAAAAAATGTGTATTAAAATAAAATGTGTTGCTTGAAGCGTAACACCGCTTATCACAATTATATAATCTGAGATCATTTAGATTAAAAAAAATCAAATATAATTATACTTATGATTAGTGGCTATTACTGTCCGTACCGGAAATCATTAGAATAAAAGTATTAAAAAATGTAGCGTGAAAATAAATAGAAAAATTATTTACAACCTTTTTTTTAAATAAACAGACCAAAAAAATTAAATAATAAGCAAGGTATTTAGATTTTGATAGGGCTATGATAATTTAATTGTAAATGTACGTTTATCTTAGTAAAATCGTTGTACTAATTTTGGAAATATGGCAAACAGATTGGAAAACTTGTAATCATATTTTTTTTTTATATTTAAAAAGTTGAATTAGCATCAAGGAACTAGGATTAAATCTGCACCGAATTTCGGAATATGTACTGTGAGTAATGTCAATGAATGCTATGTATAAATTCCTAATACCGTTTTTAAGGTAAAAATTGTACTAAGGTGACTTGAAAATTTATTTCCCCCACATTTAAAAAAAAACATTTTCCAAATAATTCGTGGCACTTATTCTATGAAGCTGACAAAAAAATTAATCGTCAAAACCATTCAATTATTTTTTGCCTCTTAGAGGAGAAATAATGTTTAATACATACTATTAAACATTATTTCCCCTAAAATAATATTTTTAACTGTTTGGAATTACTACATATAAGATTAAGTTTAGATACCATTAAAGAATTTTTTTTTTCATAAAACAAAGTATCTAACTTAGATAACTAAGAAAAAGAACGTAAACCATTTGAAAAATATGCAATTGTATCCCCCCCAGCTATAATTTACATTGCTATTTGTAGTCGGTATAAAATCCATATTTACATGGTGGTAAACATATTTCCGCTTTACTCTTGTGTTTTATAGCAATAACAATGAAGGTCGAAGAAAATGGTACTCGCGATCTGGTCAAGCGAATATTTTCGCGTTAAGTAACCTTGAGTGAATTTAAACGGTTTTTACTCACCGGTTATGTCACAAGCAATAATGACATTTAAAAATATAATACATCTTTTTCCATAAGATTTCCGTACTGACTATTTTATATTTGGTTTAATACTTCATATTTGGTTTGGCGACGATTTCAAAATTCAAATATATTTTGCTTCAAATCTTGATAATTTTGTACAATTAGCTATTCATTTATCTTTTTGAATTTTATTGTTATTAGGATTTCATTACATTTGAGATAAGAATATAAATGTTTAAATATGTTTGTTTACACGTTATTTTTCTTATATCTAAAAAGGTAGTTTAACAGGTTAGAATATAATAATATATTAGTTACATTTTTTAATATTTTGCATAATGAAAGTATTAAGAAAAAATAAATTTAGACGCAAAATAAACAATGCATAGCTTTTAAGTAACCAAAATGAACATTATAGTTTTGAATTTGCATAAGTAATTAATATAAATGAAGGTTACTTAGAAATCAAAAAAAAGCTTTTTGTTTTTTTTAATTTTTTTATTTTATATAAGTGGTTTTTTTTTTAATTTTTGGACCAAAACATTAAACCGAGTCTCTAGTAACACTCATTATCTTGGGCATATAAACAAACTTATCCTCTTTGTTAACATATTTTAATGATTCTTCGGAATTTGTAATATTTTGTAAACTTATTAAAATATTTTACATATATGTCAAATCATTATTACTAGTATTTTTCAATTTCATATCGAGAAAATTGGATCGAATTTTCGTAGCCTTCATTTGAAAAATGGAAGTTAGTTATTAAAAAGTTTTTTAATTTCCTTTTAAAAAAGTACGGGTTCCCGAATGCAATATTATGGGTTACTATTTTCATAAGTCAATTAAATAATTTATAAAATGTAATATTACTTTTGAAGGTTAATTAATTATTATATATAGAAGGTTTTATCATAAAATGTCATATATTTGTATTATACACGAAGGTAAGTACAGGTAGTGTCAAAAAACGAAGTATGACGATATTCTTTTTGGAGATCCGTATAATTTAAATAATAAATAACTTTTATTTATTTTTGTTGACCCATTGTATTATTTTTCGTGAAGAATTTTCTTTCTTGTGTTAAGTTTCTAATGAAGATTTCATTATACGTATAATTTTAAGAGCATACCATTAAGTAATCGCATAATATTTATTAGTGTATCCTAAGCTAAACTTTACTATTTTCATTTTGCTTATATCGTAAATTTTATCCGTTTTCTTACGTAACTCCATGGCGTGGGTGCTGCAGTCACGTAACGACATTTTTGATACCTGAGTATTCAAAACATATTTATATCACGTTTAGGGAAAGGGCAATTACGTCTAACTATTTATTGTTGAAGGAATTTAGATAGACCACTATACTCATAGGTAATCAGCGTACATTAAATTTCAAAATCTCAAGAAGTTGATTGTCGTATTAAAATTAAAAAATTAAATAATTTGGTAGTAAAAATAAAAGTAGCTACGCCTGGGTGAATCATGGCATCGACAAAATGAAAAAAAAAACATTACCAGGCAAACCTACAAACGGTACCTATTTGGGATAACAACAAATTATGAAAAATTAAGTAAATTCTGAAAATAACCTTTTGCTTTGAAAAGGTTATTTTTATAACTTATTAATTTTTCATAATTGCAACCATTCATCAGCTGCAACAAAAATCTATATTTACAATTCATTAAACATAATTTTATTAAACTCGAACTCTAAATAAATTACAGTGGTATAAATAAATTACAAAGTTTTCTTCACGCCAGTCTCAAGTTTTCAACATCTATACTTAGCTAAACATTTAAAATATATTATGTATTATAAACTATGTATCGTATTATTTTAAAATAGTAGTAAATAAAAGATGCAGGAATGTAGATTTTCATTGTAAAAGTATATACATATATAAAAAGCACAACTAATGCTGAAAAACTCTTCCTATATTTCATCATTAACTGCATCCGAAATAGGAAAACTGATCTTCACAATCTAGATGCCTCATTTTTATTTATGCCGCGAAATTATGTCAACTTGGCTATTTCACAGTTATATATTGAAATTAAATTTGTACCCACATAAGTTTTAGTTACATATGTGGAATATATAAATACCACACAGTGCACTTAAATTAAAAAAAAATTAACGTTGCACATTTTATATATTTCAATTTAAATACTGTACCTTTGAAACATTTTCAATTTTGACTTTGTAGTATTTATTTTTAATTAAACTAAATAACAGCTATTAGGGTGGTTTTCAAGACATATCTTGTTTTTCAAATTTCTTTAAATATTCACTCCAACAATATTATATTTCACTCGTGCATTACATACTGCAGATGAAGAACTATCACCTTCGTGCCAGTGAGCAAATACTCGTAAATACATGTTAGCACCAAGTTTTTCTCAAAATCTCCTCAGTAAGAATCTGTTTGTAATTACCGCTATTCACAAATATTAATACGAGAGTTTCTTTTCATAAAGTAAGTACAAATATGTACATTATATCTTTGAAATCATGCCGCAGATAAGATTGTAGGACAATGTATAAAACATGATAGGTGAAGAAATTTTATAAAATATATGAGCGAGTAGTACAAGCCTTCAATAAAAAAGGATGACTGCCGACTAGGTCTATGAAAAGAATAGTTAAAATGTATAATACGCGTGTATGTGACTTTTAGATACTATTCCATTCCTTCACAATTGTGTTTATTTCTAAGACGTGGATGGTTTTCAAACTTTTGTACATAGATATACTAGAGCTTCCACTGTCAATATCGTTTAATGCACGTTTTGAAATGTAACGAAATATAATACGTCCTTTCGTTACTTTTTCAAATTATTCGAAAAATGAAGAGTTAATGAATTGAGAAAACGTGAATAAAATTAAAATGAAAACTAAGACTTTTAATTTTTTACTGGAGCGACTTGTTTTTACCACAGTATTAATATATACTCGTATATACATATTATAAAAAAATATAGCAGCATATCTAACTAAAGTATTTCATTACATCTATTTCAAAAGATGTATTTAATTGCATGAAAATCTGTATAATTATAGCACGAGGATATAATGCAAACCTAAAAAATATTACGAAATTATTTGGTCGCAATAGCACACAGTGACCTCCCATTCGCCACATCTGGCGTTCCCCGATCGTGCGGCGTAAAGTAGTAAGTCTAGTAGACGATTAGTAAATATCACCCGGGGCGGCTGACAAAGTAAATAAGTACATTATAATGTAGTAAAATGTACCCGTCACGCCGCCGTCCGCTACCCCACGCCTCGCGGGACACATTTTTCCAGCCTGGGAGGGGCCGATGTTTTAACTAGATAACTGAATTTGGAGCACTTAAATTACGCGCGCATTCATTCTGCTTATAAAGTAAACATATATTATATGAGCGCGAGTCATATTTCGCCGTAGCCGCCGTAAGCGGCTTAGACGCGGTCGGGGACTTGTTTTATATGAAATTTGTTAATGTGACATGTAAGATAAAGTCGAACAAAGACAAGGTTGCGAGTGAGTACGGGAAGTGAAGTGGTATGCGACTGTTCGTTGTTCGGTTCGTCCTTTGTTTGGAAATGGGAGGTGGTCCTTAATTTATCTTGTTTCATTGCTGAGCAAGATATGCTATATTTACTTATATAAGAGTCGAAAGCATTATTTATATATGCAGGGATTTTGTGTTAAGAGGGTAAAGAAAATATTTTTATAAAAACTCACAATTTTCGTCTATCTTACCAACATAACTTTCATTCCTTCTAACCAGAAGTTTGCCTTGATATTGTTCTTCAGTGTCTTCAGATATAGATGCGACTGTTCATTGGTAATCAAGTAATTACGTTTTGTATATTTCAAACAATTTAAAGAGGTCTTTAAAAGGGTATTAATGTTGAGAAATTTAATGATCGACATTAAAAAGTGCAGGCGGTTCAATACTATTTACAGGTTCAAAACGGCTGCAATATAAATAACTTCTAATGATCCGAAATACAATAAGGAGAGTAGGTATTGGCACAACGTACTCTCGATATCTGTATTTCAAATAAGTTTATTAAAAAAATGAAAAGAAAAATAAATTTGATGCATTCATTAACCTCAACGCGCCTTCCTCTTTTCTACCGTTTCTCATTGCAAACGAATTAGTATTTTTTTGACGTTTTCCTATGTCATAAATATTCCATTTCCATTACTAAATGTTCTCATGCCTAAAATTCCCGTTGAATACAAGGAAAAAAGATTATATTTTATAAAAAAACGTTCAAATGAACATTCCTTCTTCTGGACAGAGATATATATACATTTGAGAAAGTGTTGCACTTTCTCAAAAGTATTAATATTTCTGTCTGAAATAAGGAAGTCACAACATTATTGATTGTGACGAAATAAGAAACATTAAATAATTTTGTAGGTAATTCAGTTATTTTACCAGATATTGATTTTCTTGGTTTAATAAGTTTAATTAATTAATCTGTTAATTGCCCACTTATTAATTAAAAAAAAAATTAAATGTAAACTTCATATTATTCTTAAAATATATATATCATAATAGACTTCAACAATAAGTATCGCCTTGAAAAGACTTCATGTAGGTAATCAATTTTAGAGAAGTGACTTAAAATTTTACTTGAAGTGCTGAGAAATAACTTTTGTATCAATTAATGTTATTTAAAAAGTTAATTTTACGGCTCTTTTATGTAAAATACGGTTTTTTTCATTCATAAGTATCGTCGGCTCTCGAAAATAAAATCAACGGGAAGTGTCAGTCGGGAAGATAAATTTCGTAGTTTTTCATAAGTTATATTGTTTATATACGTGTAAAACATTGTGAAGGCATACAATTTGTCTTAGCTGTGAAAATAATCCTTGATGTCATTCATCAAGCTTCAGATTTTTTGTTAATCACCACAAGGAATCGAGGACTGACGCTGATTAAAATATGCTTCAGTAAGATTGTCTTCAGTTTCTTCGACTAATGTTCATACTCTAAATTTCTTTTACGATATAACGAATTTGGTTTTAATTGCAACGGAACACTAAGTGAACGACTGTTATAATCGTAAAGTTTGTAAATAGCGGCCATACGGTAGTTGAATTTTCAAAAGAAATTGAGGTGTAATCGTGAATACTTTCAATTTATTAGTGGAAGCATTCCCGGAATGTAGACGTAAATAAGTATATATCTCTATATAGTTGCCCGAGGTCGACTAATTGACGATGGACAGAATTCTGGGTAAAATATGTTATTGAAGTCTCTGTGTTTGTTCACTGAAATGTATATAATTTTAGGTTATTTTGAAATGCTATTCGTTATCAAGTGCTCCGCCTCATAGTTTATAATCATTGAAAAAAATAATATCTAAACAATTAATTTCAAAACAAATCACTCTGATCGATAATTACAACAGCATTAAAATAAATGTGTTCTAATTTTCAAAATTTTAGAAAGTAAGTATTTTTTCTTCCCACATTAATTTCGGCACCACGTTCACGTTGTTAGATGTGTTGGCGGCAGTACGAAAGGATGCAGCTGTCCTTTGGTATTTGGGATTTTAAAAAAATTGGAGTATCTCTTGATTAACATCACTACAAAGAAATATTACAAGAAAAAATAGTGCCTTAGGCCATGGATACTCAACCGCAGTCATCACTGGTGACTACCAGTTGTAAAATAACCCGCAAATAGGCCAGATTTATACCACCAGCTTCATGCCACTTTTCAAGAAGCTTGGAACAATATTTCTATAGAAATAGTTACTAATTGATATTGCTGGTGCTGCACCGATATCAAATCATTATGTTCAACAATGACTAAATTGCACTTAAATAAGTTTAACTTAATTTAAATTAGCAATAACGACAATTTTCTGTCTGTAATTAGTTTCTGTTTATTATATTCCGTGTTTTCACATATGTCCCTCACTAGTTATTAAGTAATGAATTATTATGCATGAGTAATTATATTTTAAGTTTACATATGTCAACATTAACATACTTATCAAAGTCCCATGAACACATAAATTGCGTTGATTAGAAACTATATATATATGTATATATATATATATATATATATATATATATATATATATATATATATATATATATATATATATATGTATATATGTATATACACGTGCGTGCGTGCCTGCGTACGCGTGCACACACGTATGCGTGTGTGTGTGTGTATGTCTGTGTGTGTGATGACGATTTTCTTTTATATTCATCCGAGATTTATCAGACATAGATTTCCCAACTTTTATTATACTTTCCCGACAACATCGGGAATAGATGATGTATGATATATCAATTATTTTTATAATAACGTATTGACTTACGTGAATCTAAAAACAAACATAGAGTCTTCTGTATAAAGTACCTAATTTCATTTTATCATGTTAATTTTCTTTGTTTTATTAATTTTCAATAATTAAACACGCATATGAAGTTACTCAAAACAGCATACACTTGGACATTATAGAGAATCTGTCGTGAAATCGTAATTCCTTTTGGAAATATTTAAATGATATGCACAGAGGCGCCGCAGCGACACAAATTTTTGCTACGCATTTTGGATTGGTTTTTCCCGACGCACCTATACTTAACTTTTTCATAGCGTACCAGTAAGAAAGTAAGTGGCACAGCCTTTAAGTAGTGGGGTTTCTAAGCGTTCCAAGCGTGCATATGATGAACTTAACGCCAGCCATTAAAACATTAAAGCGATATGTCGATGCTGACGGCTTAAGCGGTTTTGCTATTCGAGAATGCGGTGAAAATCGTAATACACCATTTCTTCATATATTTGAACTATTTTAACTAAAGGAGTATACTCGACCCTATGGAGATTAATGCGGATTTAGTCGACTATCTAATACAAAAACTAGATTAGGGTTGCCAAGTAAAAGTAAAGTATGTCATTAACCAGGTTTCGCCAGAATTAAATAACCGAATTTGGTGCCAGGTTCAAAACACGACCTTTTATGAATACGTCGCTAGAATTTTCCACTGGTCCTTCGGTATTTTTGAAATTTTATTGAAAGCACACGACCTGCTCACATTAACGTTTATCCATCTTCTAAATAAGACGTTAGTTATCAGTAGGATATGTCGTTGCGCATAAGACGAAGCCATCGAAAAGTTAAACATTATGCTTCGAAGGACCCGAAAAGCTTTCTGAAAATATTTGAGGAAACATGCATTACTTTCCTTTTTTTCCAAGCTACTTCTTTCATCTTTGGTGTGGCAAACTTCTCTTCTCTCGGAACATAAAAGGATTCGTCGATACTTATTTCCCTTTTCGAAACTGCCGCACGGAAATTTATTCCATACTTTTATATTATTCAACTTTTTGTTCTTAATATACGAGTATAAATGAACATTTGTGAGGAAAAACTATTCGCCGTACCTCCGTCCCAAATTCTAGTACCCCACTATGTCCAGGCATGGATCTTCTAAACTTGATATATTTATAATGAATGAGAATTTATTTAATTCTTATTATATCAATTTTTTATTATTTCGTAAGCTTTGTTTTAATTTTTAATTGTTCTTTCATGTCTTTGTCGTTATAACTTGCAAATCTATAAAGTGTCGATTAATTGATAAATATATGATAAAGAAGATATATAAAAAATATGCACATATATGTACATATATATGTACAGAGATTTGTTTTGCAAATATATACACAATAAAAGTAACTGATCGAAGTATTGAATTTGAACTCACTTTGTATTCCAAACTAATTTCGAATTAGAATAGCTCGAATATATAAATAATATTTATTATAAATACCATTTACATATTTGAAATGGTATTTATTACAAAATCAGAATGGCTTCGAATTTGTAAATGGTATTTATTATACCTTTTTCATCTAAGATAATATTAAAAGTGAAATATTACACCACATTAGGCACAAAACAAATAAATAATAAATGACAATTACCCCTTATTGTGTGTATTATATTTCTTTCCCTATTTTCGACGAACGTTACCAATAAGCTTCTAACATTTCTTCCAGTTAACCTATTTCGAAGCTCATATTAACAAACTGGGAGTGCTTTTAAGGAATTAGGTTACGACTTATCGGCTGTTCTATCCGTTTAATAGTAATATTTTGCGTCGGAGCCACGCCAGCACCAAAGCTTGGCACAAAAGCCCATTCCAAAGCCGCCTGACGCCAGAATAAATAAAAATGAGCTCCGTTCGAGGAATGAGTAAAAGAAACAATTTCATGTTGCGTTGTGCTCGGCAAAAATTCTGCGAAGCTAGAGCCAAAAATAACGGGCATAAAATATTATTGTTCGACGCTAGCGTGCGTACAGTCGGACGGGGGAGTCAAAACATCTTCCTATCTTCCGAATCGAATGACATCAAGAATTCACTGATAAGTAGTCTCGAACTAATTAAATATAAAAGGGCAACACGTTTTGAACAGTTCACTTTGAATAAATGATAAAGTTTTATTATGACGTGATAAATATTTTCTAGTAAAATTTTGTTCCTTTCAATTGCCAAGAAGTACATGTTATACGTACCGAATAAACATTATTTGTTGATCTGATTAATATTTGGTTTTCCATAAATGCTTTTTAGTGAAAATGAATATATCATCAGAAATTTTTTAAAAATTAACATTAAGTCAATATCTATTACTGAATACAAAATGAAATAATATAAATTATTAAAAAATATGCGAGGAAATAAATTAAAAAAGGACTATTACGACCTAGTAATTTTGTAATCCTACTAACAATATAAACAAAAAAGTTTGCGTGTTTGGGTGTTTGTTATTTAATCACGCCTAAATGGCTAAACAGAATTTTGCAACTTGCTACATAAAATCATGGCCCAAATTAATACATAGGCCAACGTTCAGCTCAAGAAATAGTACAATTTTTACCTATTGTATTATACGACATTTTTACTCAATAATAAACATTTATCAATGGACTGCGCAACATGTGTATTTAATCTATTGCGCAAGTGTCTTGAGAGATCAAAACCTGTGGTTTCCATTGTCTTAACTGAAAACTAATTTATGTAAAACCGCAGGAAATAGCTAATTTCATGTATTTTGGGAATCATATCACGCTTAGTACAATCGTATTGAAAACAGTAATGTTAGTCGTCTCAAATCTATACGACTTTGAAGAGCTTAGAGTAATTGCTTCATAATGAAAGCAAACCTATTTTGTTAAATTTGTAATCAAATTGACTGTACAGCATATACAATATATATATATATATATATATATATATATATATATATATATATATATATACATTCATTACAGCATCACATAGAACCATGCAATACATTTCCGTTACGATCGCCGCGACGATAACATCTGATATATCAGCAGCGTAAACTGACCGGCCACGCATTGTTTAATACGGTTATCACATGCGGTCGTTGAACCAACTTCTCTTAAAAATATTTCAATCAAAGTAAGAGCATACGAGAACTATGCACTTAAGTAGACAACGACTGCTACACCGATGCTATCATGAATGCTAACAAGATTCTTCACATCCCGATATGTTGATTCTTTTTGTTTTAACTGCGTACACGTACGTACGAACGTGTTGGGTTCCATATAGTGATAAGTGGATTTGTATACGGCATGGTTTTAGAGCGTTTGTATTCAAAAATAAAACTTTTTACGAAAAAATTTAGTCGACTCCAAATAACTACTTAAGCGCACTGGAAAGTATAAAATAATAAAAAATGCATATACTAGTATTTTTATGGTTGGAACTTTTGTGATCCAACAACTTTTTCGAAAAATTCATAATATCTATACGTCCATCTGTCACAATATCACAGTTTTTAAAGTTTTAAATCTGGGTTCATTTAATTTTGTAAGCAGTTACTTCATATGAAGATCTTAATTATTATGCGGCTATTTATAATCTTTTTTAAATACCTCTCTCTAAGCCGTCCTACTTCCAAAGTGGAGGTGAAAAATCGTTTTCGCCTATCCCATCAAGTAAACTCAAATCAAATAAGTTTCATAATATTTAAAAGCTCCGTTAAAATAAAAAAATGGGAACTATTATTTTAACACACCTATATTATTTCACCTACAAGTAAAATATTACATATAGCACGGGGTTTTAAAATAATATGTAGTTTCCAGTTTGTGAGAAATAAACTTGAAAATAAAGTGCAATGGGGCTTCCATAACCCCCCTAACCTCTCGCCTACCCACCCCTCTAATTTACAATCATGTATTTGAAAAATATAAAATAATTGTTCCTTCTAGAATTTGTTAAAAGTTTCAAATTCAATTTTCAGTTAGTAGCTAAACAATTTTACAATTTGCAGACATCAACGGACGCCCACTTTGTACATGTTCCTGTAGGTATTTGACTTGTTTAATTAATATAATTATACTGAATCATTAAAATAATGTTCAATTTCTTTCGCTGTATTATAATGTCACGAACATAATATACTTTTCCGATAAATCATTTTACAATTTTCAATTTATATCAAAGTTACAATATTAAATAACTATGAACATCCAAGTGAGGAAGATTAAATTGATAGCCTTTAATACTACTAGCTTTACAAAAATTTGAAAATATGTATTAGCGCTTTATGTAATACAAAATATTAATTCCTTTCTCTAATATACGTATAAAAGCAGTGTCGCAGGATTTTTTTTTTAATTTTACGCATGAACTTGAATAGTTTATTGAAATGAAAAACTCGTCTGAAAAAATAAATAGCCTATAATTTAGATGTTATTAAGCTGCAATTGAAAGTACGGCAGATGTAATTAATTCTCAGGTATGCTCATAGTACGACAAGAAACTACAAGAACTAACAAAAATAATTTTGAAAGTTGATCTGAAATACCGTCCAAATTATAAATATTTCGCTTAGAGTAAGAAAATAAACACGTAACTTATTTCATATTTGCTAATTTGTTATACGCAATAACGTATTACTTTATTTTTCGCAGTATTATTGAACATTCAAACTTAACGAAAACTCAAATGATTAAACGTCAACTGAGTGATATAAAAGCTTTGATGAATGAGTCTAGACACATAAAGATGCTTTCGATTATTTATTTTGTTCAATTAGTAATGTAAGTTTGCCCTCAAAGTTTCTCAGTTGCCTTTTGAAGGTCGAATTTATAAAGGTGAGTTAATAAATTAGTTTAAAAGTCAATGTTTCGTTTTAATTTATTGGAATAATGATCACGAATAAAATTCGAATTCAATGAAATTTAATGAATCGATTTAATTTATTTATCAATTAACTCTTTTCGTATTTTGAGATTTATGTCATTTATTTAATATCATTTTATTAATATCATAATTTATATCATTTATTTAATATCATAATTTATATCATTTTATTCAATGAGATTATTTTTTACTCTAATTCTAAAATGCCTCACGTGTATCGTTCTTAAAAATACATGTATATTGAATATTTATTAAGTTATATTGAAATAAAGCTAAATAAATTGATAAGTAAAAAACAATACGTACTTTTGTAACATCTGTTAAATTTCATTTGAAATGTAAACGTGGAGCTAAGTTTCAAAATTTTCCATACTAGTGCATAAATCATATTATAAAAACCCTTTTATGGGTATATTAGTACATTAAAAAATATTATAAAACTCTTTTATGGGCCTTGATATCATTAAATAAACAATATTATACAATCTTTATAACATCAATTTAAAATCTTATTATATAAGAGTATAACGTTAACCTAGTATAGTAACCATAGTAGTAGTAACCTAGTATAACGTCCAGTAAAGAAATACTGTTATCTTCCAGTAGTAGCTGCATATTTTCATATGCTTTATTTTCATTCACACAATATTTAGAAAAAAATAAGAAAAATACGTGGTGCGTTATGCATTATGGCACAGCTTATGCAAGTTAACTGAAAAAGTTATAATTGAAAATTTGAATAAAATACAATAATTTCTTCAATCTTTTAAAAATAATGTTTACAAAATTACATACTGACTATTGCATTTCATTTTAAAGGTTAATATTTCGCAAAGATGGCTTGAAAATTAGAACCGGTAAATGTAGCCTTTATTCTATTCTGAACAACTTCCCTAATGATACTTCGAACAACGGAGTGCGTAGAAACAAATTGTTCGCCTCCATTTTACATATATGTATAATATATTTTTATATTTTGGGTATCGAGAGCATTCACTTTCTTTCAAAATTTACATATTTTAATGACAATGTAAATATGTATAATAATATGTAAAATACTAACCTATTTCCTTAATGAATGTAGATACCAGTTAGGAGTATTTATTTACCAAATGGCATGCATGTACATAGCTCTAGAACGGTAGAAATTGTGGGAATGATACAAGGGGACCTAAGACGGCGGACTAACATGTTTATTCTCTGTTCTGTGAACATGACAATGTAATAAGAGTTCTTTGTTTTATCACGGAACCCTAAAAAACGAGTGTTTAAAAATTCTTATATATTGTCATTAAAATAAGTAGCTATTCATTATTATACAAGGTAATAACATAATAGAAAACCCACAAATTGAATTATGTACGAATTTATATTTTAAATTCCGTCTTCTTTAAAATATATCATCTTTCATATATACCTTTGCAGGTGCGCATTTTTTTCGTTCACAGTATGCGGCTAAATAAAATACTTCCTATATTCTTAAATATAGTAAAAAGAGAAAAATTAATTAAACGATTTTCACCACCAACGAAAGCACCCATAATTCAGGTCGAACTCATCGACGAGCAACAAATGAACTCAACAAAACCAGTCGGTAATCACAATTTCTATATCCTAAAAGCACTAAAGAATTCAGAATCTTTAGATTTTCCTCGCCTTATCTGCGCTGAGTGCAGCAACATTGTTCATTGATAGAAACAATCGTTGGCCGTAGTGCTTGCCTTCTATCTTAGATACAAAGGTAATTTATGTGTAAGTACGTGTAAACTATTGTATGCACTAATTCTGCAATATATCTTAGATGCGTGTTGAACAGAAGGAAAGCTTCACTTTTGTGTTACTAATAATATGACTAATTTATATATATATATATATATATATATATATATATATATATATATATATATATATATATATATATATATGTATATGTATATATATATATATATATATATATATATATATATAAGCATGAATTTTAATACTTACGATACTTACGTATCTATCTGTAAACAATGTTATTGATCGACACGTTGTGTAATCTATTGACATGTACAATACTAATTTGTATTATTAAATAATAAAACATTATGCTTCATCTTACAAGAGTTACGTTATTTCTCAGGCTGAAAGTGGTGTGTGTATTAATTTAAATCATGAGTATTAACGTGTTGAGGACTTTCTGCGATTTTTAATTTTCATTGTCTCCTCATCTAGACAGAAAAAGCAGGTATGGCATAACGGTACACAAATCAATTCAAGCATATCTCTTGCTATATGATTTGCCACATATTCCTTATTATTTTCAGAGTTTCCTATCGTACGACGTCAATAAATGTCAAATAGTAAAAAATTTAGAAAAATGAAAGATTGTGTGAATGATGAAAGAAAATACATTATGTTATAATTAATGAGAAAGACATTTTTACTCAAATTATTTTCATTTAATACCCTTAGACTATACAAAAACTACTCAGCTGTAGAAACTATATAAAATATAAAACCCCATGTAAGTTTTAACTAATCAGATTAATTTTTACATACTTACCAGATGTAACCCATAAGTACCATTAAACTACTTTTTTTATTAAATACACCTGTATTACAACAAAAGTTTCACCATAATATATAGCATAACGTTTACATATTTCTTAACAATTATTTGAATTGCAAAATACATTTATATTATCATTATAAATCGATTAAAAACCACCCAAAAGCTGTTCCACTATCTGTTACATGGAATGTTATATATAACTCATTAATATGTACAATATTTTAGGATATTCTCTCCAGTGATAACGACCATAGAGGTGTGAAAATAAATGAATCAATGTCGTATACACAGATCTAACTTAAGTTAGTACAGAAAGTAGGTAACGATGTGTCTCTTTATTCTAAAGTAATTCTGCCCTATAAAGAATATAAAAATATAAGTTTAACTGCACAATAATTTACTTATTTTTCCTAATAATTACGTATCTCAATTAACAATATGATTATAGATTTACATAACATATACTTACAGTCAATATTGTCATTATTCTTTGATTACTTACGTACATGTTTATTATAAGTTTATAAATAAATGTTTTTACCTTAAGGTCTCTATTATCTACCGCGTGAGGTTTCTTTAACAAGTTACAAGTTTCAAATTATATTTTCAATATTTATTAATTTATTATTTTTTTTAATTGTATATTTCATATTGGAATATATTTATTCGAAGTGAAATCCATGCACGATAACTTATTTTGTGTAAGTTGTCATGCATGGATTTTACTCTGTTTGCTGTAATTTTAAATCGTTCTATTCCTTACTTCAAAACAAACATCATCATATTAAATAACACTTCAAGCAAACTAACCCGTGCTTGAAACTTAACTGTCAGTTAACAATTAGGTCACTCTCTTGTTTCAAGTTTACGACCTTAATAAAACAAAAATGAAAATAAACGATCCGTGAAACATTGTAATGAGGCGACCCACGAATCAGTATTTCCGGCCGTATTAAAACATATCTATGGAATCATCTGCGGAACTAATTATAGTAATTTAACATGCTACTATTGCAGCTTTTAATGAAGACATTTTTAAGTGTTACTGCCGTAATTGAAAGGGTACATAACATTAACTATGGTAACATTGTATAGTGCAATGAGACGGTTACGTTGACGTTGTCATACAAATCAGGGGACAGTTCGTTGACCGTCGCTTAACATTACCATTTTACACGTTCGTGACATCAAATTCATGATACAGTTGACGAGGTTTGAGACTCGGTATCCGGAGGGAATGAGTTCGTTATTTTTTGTTTTAATTACAGAAAGTTAATACAAAGCCCGTATATTCACCTCGCAATGGAACTGTGTATTTATATTTTTTGTGACGAAAAATAGGATTTTCAGGTGGAATGGATCTGCACGGATGGTATCGTTTAAAAATGTTATTATAATTCTTACTTACTACTACCGAAACTTAATTTTTGAATATTTATTAATATATTTTTTGTCGCTTTCAGAATACTATGAGAGTGTGACTTTGGATTATATTTATAGCACTAATATTTTTTGCAGTAACTTGACTTTTATGATATTTTTATTGTAAAATAAAATAGGCCAAAATCAATTAATATGATGAAAAGAAATTTATTTAGTTTTTATTTTTTAAATTAGAAGGCATTAATATATTTAATGTTCCTAATTCAATTAATATTTATTATGGAAACTCGATTGTTAAATGCTGCATTTTCTGAAAAGTTTTTTTTTCGCATAGATATTTTGTAACTTCAAATAAATATTATAAATTTATTTTTTATATGTGTTTACATAATTCGAAGCTACAGATTTATAAATGATTAAATGTCATCTATATGTTTTATTGTGTGTGTGTATGTGCGTGTATATATATATATACATATATATATATATATATATATATATATATATATACATATATATATATATATATATATATATATACATATATATATATACACATATATATATATATATATATATATATATATATATATATATAGCTTTCTGCACTCGTTCTCCATATAAACTTCAACTATTCCAAATCTCTCAATCCTCCGTGCGCGCAATATTCTTAGCAGGGTTACAAAGTTTTCTCTTCTCGTAATAATATATAGATTTGTATGACACTATAATATAATATATAACGATCAAGTAACAATTAATAGTATGGGATGATTTCTGACGATATTCCTTATGCGTTATGAATATAAAATATAATAAAAATTTCGCACGTCTAGACTTTCAAAAATGCATATGGAATTAGTTATATACCTCATTTAAGCAGCGCTACGTTGCCTCGTACACAATATTGATCCGTCACTAGCCAGGGTGCGTTTTAACGAGCAACCGTTATAATTAATCACGGCATACTTACATTATGAAATTTATTTCGTATTAACACACGACGAACCCGAGGGCTTGACCTTAGCGGCAGGAAGCCCGTAAAAAGCTCTGCTCTTGATTAAGGAGGGGTTATTTAATAGTTTAATTATCCTAACTTTTGTTTACCCGCCTAGACTACCCGATTATTAGAGAAAGCTTTTTAGTAGGTTTAATCCTTGGCTGAAAGCTAAAATAGTTAGTCATGGCCTTTTGAAAAAATAATTAAACTTTGCCTCAATGAATGGAATATGATTTTATGAAGCAGACTTTTTATCACGGTATAATAACATGTATACGATGAATTTAATTTTGTTTTGTTTTTGACTTTAAATGAGAATTTATGTCATTCTCGGAATGTCCTTAAATTATTTTTATTTTATACTAAAAGTACTTCATCTAAGTTTGATTTGGTTCGGAAAAGACAAGAAAAGCAGCATTTATTTATTGAATAAAAATAAATAGTTTGATGTTCCTCCACAAATTTTAAATAGTTTGATAATTATTAATTATGTACGTAGTTTTGAATATGTGTCAAATTGTCAAGATAAATTTAATAAAACTATGCAGGTCTTCATAAGGAGTATCTATAAATAAAATAATGATTCTCTATAAATTGTTTAGTGTCATTTATTTCCCTAAAATTGAAAACAACAAAACCAAAAACGTTAATTTGAAACCGTTTAAAATCTATCCTTTTTATTTATATTGTGTTTTATAATTACAGCTAGAGCAAAGCCTTCGAGTGCATTATATCAAAGAAAATGGATTTAAATCTATGTTCAGTACGAATTCTACCATTTTATGACCGCAGCCAGTATTATACGAATATATACCAACGGCGAAATTTCTTCTAATTCTACAGGAGCGTCCGGTCCATCTTCAAGATAATAGTCCTTGTTCTTGAATATCCCGAATAAAATTTCCCACTCCATAGAAACCTTGACTCATTTATCGTACGATATATATTATTTCTTGGCGGTCTTTATACTGTGATCAAGACGGAAGATATAAATTAGAAGAATACGTAATTGATGTCGATTTAAATCCATTTCATTTAAAGTATTCACTGGACAGAAGACTTAGAAGTAAATATTACAACCCAGTGAATTTTTGCTTATTTACGCTTTTTGGTAAAATATACTGAAAATTTCGACAAACCTTTGTAGGAAATTCCCGAAGTAGTAACAAATGAAATACAAAAAGACACAATGGATTGAAACAGTAGTCTGAAAGTTGCATCGTCTTATATGTCAATCTCGTTAGATTAAAGAGGTGAGTTTAAATATTAGTTATAGAATACAACTAATCATAATATTAGTTATAGAATAGAACTGTTCCGTGGAATCGGTGAGACGAATACTTTAGATACGAAACTTTCATTACAATGTTTTTTAATGTTTTTTTTTTCAAATGTAATACTTATACCTTGGACTTGAAAACGATCTTACCATAATTGCTTTATTAACCTTACAATTGCTTTATTAACCTCACAACTGATTTATTAACTTATTAATTTTAACCCTATTAGATGAAGGAAATAATGTAAATAGTTAAGTTCATAAATGAAAAGTTTATAAAAAAATAAAACATGTTTATGTTTCTAATTTGTTTATTTAATTTGATCATTCGTTTATAAATTTGTATGGTTAAGTAGTAAATTCGCTTTACAATGAATGAAATATTTTATGTAATATTGAAGGCAGCATAAGAAGAATTTCAGAGCATACACTTTACAATAAAAGCAGCTTTGTGGAAAGTCATGTTTTGCAGATGTTTTCTCATTATATATCTCAATAATATTATCGCATTGTAAAAAAAGAAAATTGGTGTGACTTTAACAGAATTGACGAATAAACAATGTTTGCAGCAATAAATGAAATCATCAGCATGAGTAAGGAGATACCACATAAATTGACTAGTCTTCATTTGTTTAAATGCATTTTTGCATGTATGGCTGTTATTGAACCTTTTTTACATTATTTTGCTTTTCACTCGTTTTGTAAATGCGTATTAATAAAATTTCTTTTAAATATCAAGTTAAAATATGCAAAAAGTTTCCACAGGTTTTACTTTTTCTACCATCATTATTTTCACTTTATACTTACAAATCCGCCATCAAACATTCGGAATTTCACAAACACATACCTATTTCCGAAGTAAGGGCTTAAGAGGGCACTTGAAATTGGCGCACTCGCTCCAAATTTTTTCACCGAACAAAAAGCCGGGGTGAAGAGGGGAATTTTGTTCCATTCCATGTATTTATATCGTTATAGGAGCTGCCCTTGCGATAGGTCACTCTTAAGACCCCATTCACAGTGCTTGCATTTTGAGCACTCACACAATCTTAAACCTTTTATCGTTAACACATAAAGCTCCACGCTGCCACTTGAAATCACAAGATCGTATGAATTGACTGAATATTCCAGGATTGATTCGTTAAAATAGATTTATGTCCTTTAAGAAGGTTTACCACATTTCGATTGTTTTGCGTAATCGGTAAATATAAAATGAAAGTGTCTGCTCTGAAATGCTGTGTTTTTAATTTGCACTGAAATTGTATGAATTCATTAATCCTGAAAGACAATAAAATCTTCAATATATGAAAATATTGGTATTCTCTTTTATGTTATTAGCGTAAGTACAAAAATGACAATTTTTATTAAAAAAATTCACCACATTATTTCGAATTTTTAAATTTTGCCTGTCTGCTAAAATATGCAGTAAATAGTTGAATAGACTCCAGCAATAGCTTAAATAATTCATTTAAGCCATACACCTGGCATAGTTTAATTTAATGATAATTAATTCATCTTTTCATAGTCAAATTGGTACTGTTTTATTAGGGTGGAAAAATGAATATTTCAGAAGAGCAGACAAACTATATTAAAATATTTTTAAGAGAATAACAATATATTAAAGTTTTATTGTCCGTCATCCATTTGTACTTTATTGCATCAGATCGGCTGGTTTTCTTCCTATATATTTATGTCTATATAAAAATTAAAATCATACAAATACGAAAAAATATTTTTTTATTTATACAAATAACCAAAAAAACCCGCATATAATATTGTAATTTTTTTATTTACATTAAACTTACTTATTTAATTGCTATATATTTTATTAAGTTGAAAATTAAATTAAAAAAGTTAACTAGAGTAAAGGAACTAATTAAATATGAATGAATTAGAAATAACGATGAGATGGTAAGTAAATACAATGTAATGTTTCAGAAAGTCATTTGCAAAATTTAAGATGGATTTAAAAAGCCAGACAAATTATATAAATTAACCGTCGATAAACTTAATTTTATTGACATTCATTCTCAAAGTCAATTTTGTTTATAATGACAAAATATAATACCTTGCTAATAAATAGGTGCCTTATGTATTTCAAAACTAATTAAGAATTTATTGGACACGTATGAGAATCTTAGCTTTGAGAATTGTTCGTACAGAATAATCTAACTGGTGTCGAAATCTACAATTTTAATATTCTTTTAACATCCAAATTTCGCAAAAAATTTAAGAATATGTATTAAAAAAAGATTAAAGATGAAACAAAAGGCATTTTGAAATTAAAACAATTATTTACAATCTTAAATTCGTAATTATATTTCTTTTTAAATTAAGCTTCATGTCTTTTTTCTCTAATCTTTACACATTCTCGTACCTTCATACGCATCTCAGTTTAATTCATAAATAATATTAAAGTTACATTTAATTTGTGAATTTTTATTATTGCTTAGTTATATAATATAATAATATTTAATTTATAAAGTAGAATATAATATATTTTTATACATAAACAGTGGTGTTATTATTTTTTTTACGACTACTATTATATAATTTGCCTCATAATTATAATATAATTTGTTTGGAAACGAATCCACAAATTAAATATTTTAGTAATGGAAGCTTAATTTGAGATAAAATAAATTAAAATAATATATAAATTCAGTTCGTAAGATACGCATAAAATAAATGATAACAATTTTTATTTAGGTTCAAGCCATATAAGGTTGTAAAATATAAAACTGTTTAACAATACGCGTAGATAAAATGTAGCAAAGTTGACGGGCCAATATTTTTATTTCAATGTTGCTTATATATTATTTATGAAGAAAAAATATTTAATATTTATCGATTTACTAACTAACGGTTATACGGTTATAGGAAGACCTCGTCAATAATTTATTTGAAAGCAATAATAATATTTAGTATATCTGCGTATGAAGCAAAACAATAATAGAGCCAAATGTCTAAGTTGAAACGTACGTATTCTGCATAGTCACCTCAAAATGAATCGAATCAAAGGCATAATGTAATTCTTACCTAGAGACTAAATACATTTTAAAGATCTCCAAAATGATCATAAAGTAGAAAATATATAATAAGTACTGTAAAAATGACTAACAATGTGTGGAATCGACGAGATAAAAGTGCTTAAACCATATTCAAAAACATAAGTCGTAAAATGGATGTGATTTAACAAAAAAATAATTAATTTTAGTCTTTAGCTGACAGTTTCGGAATAAATATAAAACAAACTCCTTTAAATAATTTGTATTATATACAAACTTATCGTTCAGGGGAAAATGGGGTTAAGTATGATTATTTTTTCCTAAAATTTATCACATAAAAATATAAAAATATCTTCAACCGTAATAAGATTACATAATATTATTGTAAATATCATGTCACTATACTAAAATGTATTTTACAGTTCGCTTTATATTATCGCCCTACGTAGGTGACGTATATACAAGGGTCAGTCGCGTGCAAGTTCAAATTACACGTACACGATGTGCGGCTTCTCGGGCGTTCTGTGCGACGGGATCGTTTCGTAGCCGAACTGCTGGTAAATATTCTCCTCTTCACTATCCTGGTATATTTGTTTATCTACACTCTGCCAAGGGGCTGTCGTTTGACGATAATTAGTACCTAAGGGAGGTCCGATCATTAAATATCTATCGGTATCACTTTTGTGGTCCGGCCCACGCGGCCGACCCGAGTACACTAAGCCGTTGCCAAACTTCGGTATGTCACTGGCCACCATTACACCGTTCATAACCTGTTTTGACTTGTCATTTTTACACTTATTAAAAGGTCCTAAGTAATACAGCATCCCGCCCGCTACGGAAATCAGGAGGCTAACAGTCATCACTACTGTTGCTACCACCATCCAGTCTACCGAGCACCTAATTTCAGACTCGGGGACATTCGTCAACAACATCGTCGTCAAATGTTCAGGCGTCGAACATGTTATCTCTGGGTAGTCCATGATGAGTGAATGCACATTTGAGTTGTTCGAATTTAAGAGGTATTCCTTCCGCTTGTATTCTTGAGCCAAGTGCCATAACCATGCCAGCGAACAGTTACATCTCAGCGGGTTACCAGCAATTCTAAGTTCATCTAATTGATCTATAGGGAAGTGTGATGCATCCAAAGTGATAAGAGCGTTATTTCTTATAGATATATAATCAAGACGCGGGTTCCCATGAAATATTCTCGATGGTATAGACCTTACTTGTAAATTGTCGTTCATCCATACCTTCTCCAGATTAATATTATCGACGAACGCTCGAGCGTCAATCTTATGCAGATGATTTAATCTGCTTAAGTGTAGATGCTTCAAGTGAAATAGACTTTGAAAAGAGACAGCAGGAATATTTTCAAAGAAATTACCGCTGAGGTACAAATGAGTCATATTTGAAAGTTTTGAGAGCGGAACAGTCGGTATAACTGTTAAGTTATTGTCGCTCAAATCCATATGCTTCAGCGATATTAAGCCATCGAAAGCCGAATTTTCTATATCAGATAACACGTTATTGTTGATATCTAATCTCTTTAATCTCTTCAAGGCGGGATTTTCCAAACCGGCTATGCTCTGTATTAAGTTACCCGACATTGATAATTGCTCTAACTGGATCAAGTACATGAGATTACTTGACGGGATGTCGAGAATTCCGTTGTTGTCGAGTATCAAAATTTTAAGATTGGAAAGCGATTTAAAAGTATCCAATTCAAAACTCACCAGCTTGTTACTTGATAAGTCGAGTCGCTCAAGGCGGACTAAGTCCCGGAAGGAGAGAGGATGTACATCCGATATGGCATTGAAACTGAGGTCTAGGTCCAGTAGGCCTTTGAGGCCAAAGAAAGTGGCTTTTTCTAATCGGCGAATAGAATTGTAGCTTACATTTAAATACTGTAAGTCGGCGTTGGACTCAAAATTTTTTGTTCCTAGGTCGTCGATCTTGTTGTATGAAATATCGAATACAACTAGCCTGGTGTAGAAGCCCAGGGTGAAGTGGACGTTATATATATCATTACGCGTGAGATTGATGTGGACGGCCTCGGGGTTGAGCTGGATGGGCACGACCCCGAGGCCTGCGCCGGCGCAGGATGCTACGCCGGGGCGCGCGTCGCACGCGCAGCGCGCCGGACAGAGATCGGCCGCCGCCACCGCCGCTAGCAGTGCGACCAGCGCGCACGCACGCCCGCACCACGCCGCCATATCATCGCACGCCACCACGCGCACCTGCAATCAAGCGAACAAGCATACTTTAAATTCTTCAACATAATAACTATATTTGTAGAGGTTATTAGGCAAGTTCTTTTTAAATTTGGTTTTGAAGTGCATGAAAACACATTACTAAAATTTTTAATTATGTTATAGGCATGGTTAACAGTAAAACAGTGTCGTACGTGGTGTGTTGGGTTCATCACAAGGCATACGGCCTTTGACGATGCGGCGCACCACGGGGACCCGGGTTCGATTCCCGGCCGTTCGTCGAACAGGTTTGGACCGGTGTTATGGTTGACTGTAAGAGATTGTTCTCGCAGCAATAAGTCCACCATATGTATCAATTAGATACATTAAAGTAGATAAATAAATAAATAAAATAAAAAATGCTTGTAGTAAAAATCAATTTTAATGCATTTTTGTGATTTGTAGAAGGCATGGCAATCCTCATTTTTATAAATTCGTACGGGTAGTATACACACTTTTGCGTTTAATAAATATTTAAAGTCTTTAACTACCAACATTTGTTGAACACTCATATACTCTACAATTTATGAATTTTATCAAAAACAAGGATATATACATATGATTGCAAAGATTTAAAAAATGATCGATAATCTAAAAAAGTTAACCACGAAAAATGAGCATATCGATGTCAAAGCAAATAAGTATTGTTTTCATATATTCCGATTTTAAAAAAGTTAGTAAATATTACATCAAAAAGAGACTGCAGGCATCAGATAAAAAAATCGAAAAAAAAGAGAATTTAGAAAGTTATTAAAGGTTATTTTAAATTGCCTGTCGAAACATGTATTCATATTAGGAAAATCATCAAAAAAGACATGTTAATGAACTTAGATGGGACGAAAATGATAAAGTAATGGTTGAGTTAATGTTAGGAGTAAAAATATAATAAGATGGAAAATAATATATAAAACACTATGTAATCGATGAATGTTTGTTTGTTTTAGGATATCATTTAATAAAATAAGCAAACATTCCACAAAAAAACTAATCATTTTACTTTAATATCTTAACCTAAAAAAACCTTAAAATAATTTTTATGATTTTTATTTTTAAGTTCTTTCTATACTTTTAAATTAAAATGAATAAAAGTTTTGGCATTTTCAGATATTTAAATATACTAACGAATAAAAACAAAAAAATCCTTTGATTTTACAAATAATTCTCGTTTTAAAACTGACCAATTTAAATTAAATCGCTTCGCAATATGCAGCTTAAGTAACAGCGTGAAAAAGCAATAAAAATATCCATTGAATAAAACATATTCAAACAATCGGTCGATTAACTTTTTTACGGAAATTAATTGACTTTTCGAATCGGTCACCGAAATCGTAGCGGTCCCAAATTTTCCCGCTTCGACCCTCTCTCTATCTAAAATGTCGAGGTTACCCTTTTAACTTCCCACAGGCGTATCTACGTTAATTTATCACATAAATGCCTAACATTAATACGAGGTATAAAAAAGAGATAAAAACAAATTAGTTTCATTTGTGCCCCACGAAAGGTTTCTCTTTAATCTGTCTACTTTATTTCCGGTATTTCCCTTCCTACGCCAAGTATTATGTACAACGTTTCGTAAAAAAAAGCTTTTGGCTTGTATATTTCAGTTTTGGTACATAAAACCACAAATTATAAATTATTCATAAGATATACCTTGTTCTGTCAACGTCAGACATATAAATATAAATACAATACAATAAGAATATTGTGAAAAAACTCGGTATTCTCAGAACCGATAAAAACAATTTCGTTATAACCATTTTACGCGAAACTAATTTGGCGTCGTGCACATACGTAATTTTTTTCGGAGTTTGAGTAATTAGTCAAATAATTGGAGGTAATAAAACTGCTTCCTACACAAACATAAATTCTGCTCATAGTGTTCCATAAATTCTGCTCATAGTGTTAATAAAACTGCTTCATACACAAACATAAATTCTGCTCATAGTTTTCCTAAAAACGTTTATAAGTAGATTTTTTATTTTTTCTTGAATTCTGAATATAAAATAACCATGTATATAATTGTTATTTTCAATACAAAAGTATTTCACAATTAAATGAAACTACGCGATGTAGTATTATTTCTACTTCCTTTAAGTTCTTTACCACGACTTAGGTTTCGTTGTATTACAATATCTTCAGGTGGACTGTTAGCAAAGATTTTTGCTATGAAAGTAGAAATAATACTACATCACGTAGTTTCATTTAATTGTGAATAATGAATTTCTACAAAATTAACGCCGAATATATTAAAAAAAATTATTATTTGACCGTAATCTGTGCGATTTTGTTCCTATTGGCCGAAAAAAAATGTGAAGATTCCAACGACTCAGGATTTAGTAATAATTTAATCGTAGATAAGATTAAATTGAATTGTTTATGTTGAATTAACAGTTGGACATTATTTAAGACGCAAAAATATACTTTTTTATATAAACTAGGCTTAAACCGCACGTTTTTGGTAAAGCAGGCTGCAATAAAAACATCCCCATATAAAACTCATATTTTAGGTCATCAGCTGAATAATAGAACAATATTCAAATCTGTATTCGTACAACTGATGTTGTTCATCGATAAATAATAAACGTTCTTTTCTAATATATTTATGAAACTGTACATAAAAATTTACATATGAAATTATATTTCGATTCCTAAGTGTGAAAGAAACCATAGTAAAATTCAGAAATATGGCCGATGAATTTCGATATTATTTTCTTAACTTATTTAATTAAATCGCCTTACAAATATTCAATAAATTCAAATCACTCAATCATTTGACTATATTGAATATTGTCGTTACGAGGCATATATTTCACGTTCGTGATTTTTTAGTAACTCAAAGTGATGTTGTTACATAAATTAAAAATAATAAATACAGAAATTTGTAGTGTCCCAAATATTAAATATTTACCTAAATATGCGTTCATACTATAGTACTATAAAGTGGAATAAATTTGACGTTTATATATTGTTGCTACTTTAGGATAGTCAGTCTATTTTTTTACTTTTCGTAATATATACCACAAAAATAAAGTGTTTATGAAAACAAGAGAACACATGACAGTATAGTGTTATTTAATAGTCGTCTATTGTATTTTGGAATGTGGCTTAAGTATATAAACAGATTGATAAAAAAATATTCAACGGTTTTGGATATATTTTCAAATGAATCTTAAAGCATCAGTACCCCAGTTAATATCGGTATACTTTCACGCTCCCAATAATAAACACAAAAAATGCAATAAACCGTAACCATTGTTCCAAGAGTACACTTTAGCCCCACAATAGCATACTTTAGGTCTACGAAAGCACAAAAAAGGCTTTCGTTATGCTCCCAGTGCGAACTTTCTTTCTTTTATCGCCCCTCAAAATCTAAATATAATTCTGGAGCAAGCAGGCGTCGAAGCGATTGTGCAGGGGTCATAAGAAAAATAAAAGGGAGGGGAACAAAATTGTTTTGATCTATATTAGTCGGTTTGATAAGAATTATGCCACGTTGCATATAAATTCGAGTGCCGGCCTCTGGGAGGGAAATTCGTTTTATCTCGGCTTCTTTATATTGGCGGTGAAAAATTATTTACGTCAGCGGCGTCCTTTTATTGCAACGCTTACAAAACTTTCGTTTTATTATCATTTTATCTCGTCTGTTGTGACTCAGATGGTTGTAGCGAATTATCTAACGAGATACTAAACCACCAGAGGCAAATGAGCTACAATTATTAGTATGGAAGCTGTGGAATCTAAATAAAAAATTGTTATATTTACATATATTGGGTTATCAACCAATAACTCGCTGGTTCAATTAATCAATACCAACTTACATAACCGAACAGAATATTCCTAGTTCTTCACGAGAATATAAAGTTGTTTTTATATTGTGGTATGACATAATGGAATAGCTATGTCAGATAAAATGAATTTAACCTGGAATCTGTTACAATAAGACGTGTAATTTTCCTAAAATAGAAATCGTAAATTCCTTCTTCTTCAATATTTGAGAGTATACGTCGTTGTGTCATAAAAGAGCAGATATTCAACCATCGGTACGCATATAATGCACATTGCTTTACTTACTTTTCGCCCTAGAGGAAATTTCGCGCTAGAATAATCGCTTTCCAAGTTCTAGTTGTAAAATTTTCAAATTTTGTTTGTGTCTAACTTGCCAAATCTTATTTGCTTATTGAACAGATAACTGATCAGTGCACTCTTTATATACCCTACTCGAAAGTATTAGAAAAAAGTGGCGGATTTAACATTTAACTCTATTTAGCGGATTTTCATGCACGTCACTTTTTTTTCATTTTTTCGTAAACCATATTCAAAATTTATGAAATAGATATACTCAATTTGTTTATAACGTAAGAAATGTTCCTCTGACACTTATGGTTTAACAAATAAAACCGATTACATTGTTTATACGATGTAATCTATTAACAAACTACCACTTCTTTAGGCAATCAAATGTGCTAGTTTGTAATTATAATTAATTTATGTTGAAACAATGAGATGTGAAGATGATATATACTTTACCAATGACCAATTCCCGCTATCCATTCCTGAAAATATCTCATAAGCTTATTTTCCTGTTCATGAATAGTGAAAATTGTATATTTCCTTTATCTACATGCTGTTTATTCTTCTTGGAGCATTTGGCTTTCGTTAATTTTTAGTTAGTAATATGAATGTTGTATTAACTATCTGTCGAAAAACCATTTCAGAGTTGTATAAACAATTACCATTGTTTTATTTATATAAGGTTTGTTTTTGAAAAGCACTTTATATGCTTCCCTATTTCCCTATTTTACATAATTATTATAATTTAAGATCTTATAAACAGCTCTGTTGTACCTTCTTTTTCTAAACATTATCTTATTTCTGAAAACATACTTTAGTATATATATATATATATATATATATATATATATATATATATATATATATATATATATAAATACTAAAAACACGTTTTTCCTGAATCACTCTCCACTATACACGCTCTCTACATAATAGAGAATTTTACTACGAAAACATAAGTTTATTTTATACGTAATTCACTTTACTTAGGTAAGTTTTAATCTAAATATTAATTCAAAAACTAACATAATTATATTAAAATTGTTAAAGTTTGTAAAATGTCGCTAGTACGATAAATAATATTTAAAGGATTCTTTCTTTAGTGATACTGACGAAAAACAATTGCGGCCATATGTCGGACAGTGCACGACAAATAGACCACTATTACGGAAAAAATGTTTTATATTCTTAGACATCTTATCAATTCTTATCAAAGATTAGATAAAGAGGTCTCTTTATAATCTCGGTTTTGAAATGACAATCAACAAGATTTTAACACCAAATTATAAAGTGAAAAATTAACTGTAATAAGTGTAACTGAAAAATTATTAAAGAACTTATGTTTTTTAAAAAATACATACAGAAATAATATGAATAAAAGAAAATTTAGAGAAATGTAATGAATTATTTAAAAATAAACGTGAGAAGAAAGATGTATGACGAATCGTCATTATTATTTAATTGGCTTTATTATAAAATGCATGTAACATTAACATGTAACAAAACAAACGTGCATTTTTATAATGTTATCAGAAATTTTGATATATTTATTTTCTCTGATAGGACAAAATTT
Source organism: Druceiella hillmani (assembly GCA_039881145.1). Lineage (NCBI taxonomy): Eukaryota > Metazoa > Arthropoda > Insecta > Lepidoptera > Hepialidae > Druceiella > Druceiella hillmani. Next base: position 46,839,473 of record JAYKKI010000001.1, on the reverse strand, counting down.
CATTAGAAAATGGGATTATTTTAATTTAATTTCTTATTTTAATTATCAATTCTTAAATAATAATTTATTTTATTTAAACTCATTTTCCACTCGTAACAAAAATTAATGTCGCTCCAGTTCGAGTCTTAACAAAAAAAAAGTCTGGCAAAAATCAACGTCCTACAACATCTGATCTGCACATATTGGAAGCTGCATACGAGACGCTTACAAATGGTTGTAATTTAGCAAGTGTATGATGAATATAAAAGATAGCGTCCCCCATAACTGGGCTGCAAAATAAATTATGATTGCGTCATGATCGTGCCCCGACCCGTACTATATTTGTACAGGCGGTGCAAGCCCTGTCTGTATCATCACGTAAGGATGTGAACATTTATGAGGGAGGTACATGATGTATAATAATAAAGGTAGGGGATAAATAATGACTAACTACTTTTATTGTTATATTAATCAATTGATTTATGATCAACAACAACTCGTAAATACGTTAAGAAAAGACCTATAATGAGAAATTCAGGTTGATTATTATTAGATACATGAGAACAAAACAAAAAAAAACAAAACATTAAGAAATGTTTCATTTCATTTCGTGTTTTCATAGAAATCAATATAAAAAATACAATAAAAACTCTTCATATAGAAGCATTACAAAAAGTGACGGTTATTAAATAACAACTGAACTGAAATATAATATTAAAATCAATATTTCAAAGTATATAAATTAACATGACAAAAAACAATTAAACAATTAAGAGGAAATTTAAATATTTTGTTTCACGTCCTTGTTCGTTAAAAGAAATAATTCTAGTATTCATAAAACTTATAGAAAAGAAAAACATTTCAAAAATGGTATTTCCTTAAAAAAAGAAGCAGTTTCTTGTTACCAGATAAATTCCTCGACTTTTCATTGCTATTGAGTGATGAAATATTTTCATGAAAAAAATGTGAAGTTTTTTACCATTAATAATGTATGAAAATGATTTCCGAATTACCAAATATTTGAGTGGCCTAAATCTAATTATCAGCACAGACAACAAGCGATAATTTGCCTTTACTCTTGATTTAAAACATTGCTTCCAAAATTCTGACTTCTGAGATTCTGAGACCTTTCATTTGTTGATTACGCTGCTAAGCTAGTCAATAAAATTTTGATTTGAATGTTTGATTGCTTTAAAGCTCTAGATTATTTAGTACTTGCTGTGGAGTTTTTTTTTACGTCAGTAGATAAAATTCTATAGATTTTTTTTAGAAATTATACATTTAGGAATTAATTTTACATACCTGTTCTTTCCATCTATTTTCCTTTTTAATTTTATAACAAAATAATATTATTCCTAAATTCGAGCCCGATTTTTAGAGGACTACACTATTTCTTTATTTCTCATGATAAAAAGAGCAAAAAAACTATTTTGTAACATTTAAAAAATGCGTACAGAATTCATTTATCTTCTTCCTACAAACCTCGTGAAGACATCCTGTATTGTGTGAAGGATATAAAAACTCTGCCCCTCCTTCTTGCTACGTTATAAGCTTACTGTTTCTTAATAATATACCGTTCAGGTTTTCGACAGACTCGACAAAAACAAAATAAGATTCGTTTCGGCTCGTGAGCCTTAAAGGACAAAATATAAAACATCAGCAATATATGCCAATGTTTCGGATTAACCCCGAATAAGACGATTTCCAATAATGTAGGATATAATATAGACAAACTGAGATAGGGAACTTCCTTATATATAACATATAGAGGTATTATGTAGAACTATAATTCATTAGAGGATTTAATAAAGCATTGGTTCAATCATGATTATTTGACTGTTAATTGATTTAAAGATACTATTACTTACATAATAAACATTTAAGTCTATTTGTCAGTATTTTTGTATATTTATTTAATAATTGGGACTTATCTACCTACTTTAATCATTAAACATTTTAATCGTAACCTGACTGGTAATCTTAAAAACAATAATATGGAATCCTGACTAATATCATAAAGGCTATAGGGTTTTATTTGTCAGTTTTTTCGTTGTTTGTTTGATATTTAATTACTATTTAAATAATGAACTGATTACAAAATTTGACCATGATTAAAATGTATTATTACAAAAATATATGATAATTTTCGTTTAAAAAAAAAACGCAGCATCTTAAGAAATAACAAGAAAAATACACCATTAAATGACACTGTTGCTGCTTTTGCTTAGTAAGCAACTTTTTCTTCAAACCATAAATTTCTTATAATTCTTGTATTTTCAATATCTTATACAGTCATTGCAAAATATGAAATGTTTAGGTTATATTATCATTCCAAAATACCATCTAAAATATCAAATTCGTATATAAATAAATATTTATCCAGAAAGAATCGCTGGTAACTCGTAAATTTTTTTTGCGGACGCAGACGGTTCATTCGAAGCAATTTTATATATAAGTATTCTAAATAGACAGACTTCGAAATCTACTCAACTGATAAAAAATCGTTTTGTTTCATATTTATATCAAGTAAACGGCATTATTATAAATCTCAATCACTTTTTCTGGACTCATATTCTGTTAGTTGAAAATATGAAGGTTTTAGCAAAAAAAAGAAAAACTCTTTCAAAAGGGTCGTTACTTAGACGTTCATAACTTCACTGACAGTAACAATTCATTAGCATACCGAGGAGTTTTAGAAAGAGCTACGAGGATTATTCAAAACTTTACAGACACATTTCAGGGCACGTCAAATTTAAGCTATTTTTTTATTTATTTTACTACATAAATAATTTTATTAACGAAAATGTCTAGAAAAATTTATAGTGTGGCACGGAGTAAATATCTACATAAATACGGACTTCTCGCATTCATAAATCCCAAAACGATTTCACATTATGGCATATACTTGAAGCTATCTAATGCTTACCTCACAGGTCAATAAAGTCAATAAATTAATACAAAAATATATTGGAAAATATGTATAAAATACTGACCTGTCGGCAATATTTCTTCAATTATTTCGAAGTAATTTATCCGGCAATAATATTTTTTTGAAACCTAGTCTAATTCAAAATATAGTAGCAATATATACCGTAAACCGCCGTAAAGAATTATTGTTAAGAATTTGAAATAAGTTGACTTTAATCCTTAACTCTGAGAAATCGCCTAACGTATTACAGGCAACAGCAGTAGGCATACGGTAGCGTAGAAAATCATGTAGCAGGAAAACAATTCTCAAACCAAAACACCTTATAAAGACTGCACGAGGAAGAAAGTATAACTACAATAAAGTGGCGGAATCGTAAACGCGTTTGAAATTATTTTAAAACGGCCATGATCGCAATGAAAAGTCAACAAACAAACGCATTAATTAATTACACTTCAGGAATCTCAGTCGTTACGACTCGCGATGTCTTTACAAATCATTAACTCATTTGTTTCCTTTATCATTTATGAATGATGGAGTAGAGTGAAAAAAATATATATATTTGGTATATAAATTTTCTCTTCAAAATATAAGTCTGTGTTCACATCCGACTGTAGTTTAATTTATTTGCAGGATGAACTTGCTTTTTGTTGCTGATGCAAGTTTTACCATCTTTGTCATTTGAAAACGAATGACAGATTATTTCCTTTTTGAGTATGATGAAAACTGTATCAAAAATATTAAATGTCCAAGACACATAAAGAAATAATAAATATGTTTAATATACTATTATTACCATGCTGTTATATAAATAACAAAGTGATTCTGAAACAAAAAAAATCTCCTCTAAAATATCTTTATTTCGTAAAGATGCCATGGTAACATTAGGTTTCCAATATTTGAAACCTATTTTTTAAAACATAATTGAAGATAACATTTTTTATTCAACATTTTTTATTCATTTTTTATTCAAGTGTGAAGGAATAGTTTAATAGGTTTTTATTGAACCTGACACTTTCATTAAGATCTGGAATTGATTAATGTTGAAATGGAAACCCATTACACAAACACAGTTTATTTATTACGAGTGTTTAAAATAAGAGACAAGGCTGTTTGACAACAACCCTGGTGTAATATTTTTGAAATGAGTCATTTAATTATATATTCCTTTAGCATTCTTCACGAATTCTAAATGCTATAGATCTCCATGGCCAAATATCACGAAGGGAATCCTAATAACATAACGCTCATTGCTCTTTCAATTTAAAATTAATTGTGAGTTTTATAAGAAAACGTAGTTTGTTTGTGAAGAAATTAAAACAAAGAATATTTTCTAATTCTTTTTGAAGAACGCCCAGGGAAGGATACAGTTGAATCGTTCTCGGGGAAGACAATTCTTTTTTATATACCCCATCGAGTGTGGTTCATTCAAGTTTTATTTTAAAACGTAAATGAAATGCCTCATAAAATTTGTTTAATAGCACGTCTCCTTCCCTGGGTATGATTCGTTGAAACGTTTTTAAGTATGTGTTTAAAATATGTATAAAAAAATCTATGTAACGATATTTAGTAGATTTTGGAGAATTTGCAATAATAAATTTAAAAGGCATGGGCAATAAAGTTCGTTGTCTAACGCTAGTTAAAGATGTAATTGAAAATATATTTACATAGTGAAAATCTATCAAGCACGAGTAGAAGTTGCACTATGAGGGTTTCGTACATTTAAAACATTTAAGGGTACATATTATTTCTATTAAACCATTTACAAACATTAATTTCACACAACTAAAATATATTTCTTACTATATCTTTTATAGACATAAAAATATGGTGCATATTTAAAAAAAAACAATTGTAATAAATAGTCTTCTTTTCTTTTTGATATACGGCACAATAAAAATAATCCAATATTTAAAGTTTGTAAAAAAATATCACAGTAAATTTTATAAGAAATTTGATAGTCATACTAAAAATAGTTAAGTAAAAATATTAGGAATGATACACCTTTAACTGTCAAAATTTTTGCAGGTATGTGGGAAACTCTTGTAGAGCGAGTTCTCTTCGTACTAAACAGAATTATTTTGAATTACTATGAAATTTAAGGGAAACACAAGAAATGAAGTATGACCGTGGCTTTATTCAGTGAAAATATAATTACGTCTGTTGCTAGGCCGCTTACAAAAGAAAAGATGAAAAACGACTGGCGTAAGCGCAACAGAGAGTACATTAAAGCCTCTCCACGTGAACTTATTCCATTATTTGTACGTTGTTGAGAAAACGAAAAACAGGTTTGTGCCCGCGTATTTTTTTTCTCGTTCACACGTTCCGTGTATGTTAATGTAAATATAATATCCTCAGATAATTTCAACCCTTTATTGTTGTGCTCAATCTCAGCTGTTATACGTAGCTTTGTTTCTATTGACATTGAGTTTGTATACAATTGACAATAAATTGGTATATAACCTTCGTTGTTATATTAGAGTAGAATATGAATAAACATTTAAGAAATCTAATATTATTTTTAAGATGTTCTATTGTCATATTTCGCGCTGAAAATAATTAAAACGTATAACACATAGGAGACCTGCCATGCTTTCACCTCAGAATACTGTATTTTAGGACACAGTACGCATAGTTATTAACTAGTACTTATTCATAAAATTTACTGAAATGTGCCACCATTTTTTCAGTATCTTCCATTTTGTGGCCATTACCTTTGTGCACAATTACTTTTGTTTGGTAGACTCTATATTTGACAGCAGTAAAGAAATTAATGGTTTAAATTTGCAATTATCTCTTACGCTGCAGCTTGTTTGGATGCTAGCGTAAAAGATTTGTATAAAATAAAGATAATGTTGTATAAATATTGAATGAAACAGATGATGTTTAGTTTCTTTTAAATATCAGGACAAAATTGCGTTGATATAGAAGTTGTTTTTTTTTAATTTGAATGTATCGGCCATGAATATTTCAAAATAATAATTAGGCTTGATGATTAGGTATTAACTCTTATAATTAACGTTTCCTTTGCCATTTAAACAATAAAATAAGTATAATTTTATATCAATAAAAATTCAATGGAATAATCGAAATAACATCTTTTTATCAACTTGATTATTCCATTGAGTTGTTACTGATATTTATTTACATTTATTTTCTACACATTTGGACTACTTCTTTTTATTTTCATAAAATATTATTAAGTGGATTAATAATTTAATAACGATATCTAAAAATTTAACTGACAACCATTGTATCCTAAATTGAATTTTTTATTACTCAAACTTTAAAATCTCTATCCATTTCCTACATATATCAGCAATAAAGTTTATACATAATTTTACATTTCTTTTAATACGAAATAACTTTTAATACGTATTTACATAAATTTTATATTTTCATAATTTTTGACTCGCGTTTTTATTCCCTTGAATGTGGAAATTAACATATTGTTTGCTCCAGAAGTAGTCATGAAATTTTATAATTTTCCGATTTACACTAATGTTGCGTTTATCATTAACAAACTTTAAGTATATTTTAAATGTAAATAACAGATTTACCCTAAAATACAATCATTTTGCACCATCGTAATAACAGTTTATCGTAGACCAATTTCCATCAAAGCGTTCACGATAGATGAAAGCGTTTCCCTCAAAGCTACTCGAAATAAGCTCAAAGTACACTTTGTTATGGAAGCAACTTTACGACCTGCATGGTCACGGAGCTCTTGTACACAAAGTTGTCCCCGCGCAACCTTCACGTAGTGCAACGTAAAAGCTTTCACTGGCAAAATACCGCATTTGTGGCTCTTCGTGACTACTTAATGTATTTATTACCTGCGGCAAATGGAATCTTTATTCCGTTAAGTGCGCGTAAATAGTTAATTTAAAATAAGTTTAAATTACAAAAGCTTATTCACGCTTGAATTGTATCTGTAAAATAAAATAATTGGCATTATGTGAATTTTTTGTTAACCGGAAAGTTAACTTGACAATTTTGTTTGCTTTACTCTCAGAATATAACACAACAATAATATTTTCAAAAGCGTATTCAACATTCAAATTTCTGTAGGTAGAATCTACATTTAGTATGAACAGATTCAATACCAAATTAAAATATTCATTTCTACATAGAATTATTTTTGTGGCTTAACTTCGCTCAAGTTAAAAAAAGCGATAAAAACTTTACTTGTCTATCGTAACCATTTTCTTATTCTAGTGATTCTATAAATTTTGTCGTGAAAAACTTTGCAGCTATATGATCATTTTTATTTATATAATTGGTATAGACAACTTAAATGAAACTTTTACTTCTTAATCAATGAACCGTCATTGGGTATATATACTTACTTACTTAGTGTAAAAATGTTAAGCGTTGATTAAAATTAACATTAACAGAATTATAATATTCTAACATGGTTTTTGTTTCCCCTAAAATCGACACGTGTCCTCTTTCCTAGTGACAACCTTTTTTTGCGGTGCGCTGTGCACCGTGTTAATAAGATTTAGAAATCTCAATATCACTTGGAAAATAATAAAAGCGTAGGTTTTTTTTAATAAACCCGTTGTGAATATTTTTAAATTTAAAATATTGTTAAATAATTTGTAATAAACATTAATTCGTCCTTTTTTTTTGTACACAGAAACCACATATTTATTACAACTATACTGCTTAGTATAGCCATTTCTACAAAATTTATTTCATCTTATTATTTGAATTTATTTTGTAGGTTAATAATTCAAAGTTTTAATCTTTATAAAATCATTAAAAGATGGAAGGTAAATTAAATGTGTGGCGATGCAGTTGGTTATAAATAAATAAAATATTGTTTGAAATTATTTTCTGTCTTTACGAATTATTTACGTCTATGTATTTACGTCTGTCTAGCGAGAGGTTGATGAAATTTAGAATTAAAGAAGAAATTTGTGTAAAAATTTCTAATAAATTAATAAAAGTAAAAAAATAGACTCATAATTCTATAAATTTATTTACCATTATAGTTTTCATATAATAACTAAAATATCACAGAAATAACAACTAATGATCCGCGATCTTGTAGATTCATCAACCGTTGTTTATATAGATCTATTATTGTAGAGATACAATATTTTAGTATTAGAATTTACCTCAAAAAAAACAAAATAAATTAACCTTTTTATAGGTTAGTTTAGCCGAACACATGCGTATATTTAATCATTTTATCGAAATCCAAAATCAATAAAAAGCTAAATACACTTACCAATGAATCGCGCTACACAAAAGTCTAGTAAAACCTTATTAAGAACCCCAAACGCGGATAAAATAATATTTGATTACGAAAACTCTTGGCGAGCGGAAGTTTGAGGCCAAGTGATTATAATTTAGTTTTACAACTTCTGTTTGTTCGTTCACAATGAGGCGGCTCCGCGAAACCGGAACTTTTTGATTCAAAATGCAAATTGTATTACTAAACAAACTTCATACTCTGTCGTCGTGGGCTAGTCATTAAAACGGGAACCCATTAAAGATTTCTCAATCTCACTCGCCGGTTTGGTTAAATATTTTATGAGTTCGAGATTGGAGGGTCATAGATTTATTTCAAACGTAAGTACTAGTAAATATGGGGTGATTTTGGGTAAGCATTATAAATATGTGCACGTGACGGAAAGAAATGTCAAATATTGGTTGTTCTTCTTCTTCAAGTGTCTTCTCCTCATCGGAGATTGGCAATCATTATGGTTACCCTAGTATCGCATATAGCTGTTCTAAAAGTTTTTTTGATAAACGTCCATAACATTTTCTCAAGTTGTGAAACCATGACATCCTCCTTCTTCTAATACTTCTTCTGCCTTGGATTTTATCTTGCATGACCAATCTTAACATGGTCAATCTTACTTTAATCCTCGTGTTATGTCCAAGAAAATGAAAAAAAAATTAGTTGTAATTTTAGTGATATTGTTTTGACTTTAGTTACATCTTTGATTTCCATGTCTATGTTTGATCGTAGCATTTCGATGTTTGTTACCCTGTTTTAGTATTATTCTGTATATCCACATTTATTTATCATTACATATTAATATTTTTATATATTCTCAACTCACACTCATTTGCGCAATCTTCCATAGAAATGAGTTAAGAACTCGCCGTTGAATTCCAAACAAAACATATGAATTTCATAATCTTGAGACTTTTGGGTTTGGATGTTACAAGAGTAAAAATGGTAAAAATAATTTCCTAAATATTTTTAATTAAGTCACTAATGAGATAAATGAGGAATCTTATAGTTTTAATGAAAACTTAGGTTATTTTTCCTAATATATACATTATTTAAATGATTTGTTTATTCTTTTGCACTCTAAATGAGATTCATCGCGATTTGGAAACACTCCGTTGCAGATGTATTAGAACACTAACAAATGTTTACAGCAGTTCGAAACATTTACATAAACTTTCAAAATATAAGTGCTAATAAAGTAGATTTTTTATTTTTATGGCATTCTTTAAGTAAAATAAAAAAGTTCTGCGCAGTCAATGCAAAATGTGTCATCCATGTACAAATATAATATATCTGCACTATTCCCTGCAACGGGCCAGGATTAACGTAAAAGGTTACGTATAACACGAAAAATACAGATAATCCCCTGACTTCTTAAAAATACGAAAGAAACCATTATCAGTTAATAGTTTATTTTTAATTCATTTTGGTAATGGAAATAAAATTAAAAAGCGACCGATATTAATTATTGTTTATAGTCGTTCCTATAGAGTTATTACGAATTGATTAGGTTTTTACTATTATTTTTTTAATTGTTTTCTATTCTTATCATAAATTGTTTTTATTTCTCACCCTTTCCTAAGAGTCGATCTCTAAACTGTTTGTTATAAACGTTAAACCTTTTTATTCAAAAAAATACCACCTTTTTTAGACTAAATTCGATTATTGTGAGGTTGACCTTATTGCCCATTTTCACTGACCGTCTGGGTAAACTCAATAGTTTACCGATAGGTAAACCATTGAGTAATTATTTTTTCTCCGCAATATTTAATAAGCAATATTCAATTGAGGATAGTGAACTTCAATTTATAATAGTTTAATAAGGTATAAGGTGGGATGATGAAAAATGATTTCGGTCTATAAACATCTATCTGCTTTCATATAATTTTTCATGAATCGAGTAATATAAAACTAGGAATATAAAATGTAGAGATATACGTTTTAGATCATAAATATTACATGCGCATTGCTGATGAATTTTTCACTGTTATTGTAGACAAAGTATGCATTTTCCAACGACAGCTGTCCAAAATAACCTCGGAAAACTTTTCATCAAACCGTTTCGACCTGTCACAACCCGTTATCTGACAACTCCGCCCAGCCGTGCCTGACGTCAATGAAAAAGGTAAAATTGAACAGAATCACATATCCGAGTCCGTGATCGATAGCCGCCGCGCGGACAGCCCGGATAGAGTTGCCGGCGGAAGTGACAGATGTCCTCGAGAGCTTCGACTGATCTGAGAGCGGATTAAAATGTAAATTACCTTGGGGGAAATCGTTCATTTTTCTCATCGCGTTTGGGTAATTTAATTTCGGTTCTTTTTACTGCTACCTTGCGACTGAAAAGCGGTAGGTAGCTAAGAGCGATTGGTGTGTCGACGGCAGTAGAAATTAAAGAATAAACATAGACACACACACACACACACACACAAACATATATATATATATATATATATATATATATATATATATATTTATATATATATATATATATATATATATATATATATACGTATATACATATGTGATGTGTGTGTGTATTCGTATATATTTATTTAATATATTTTTAATACACACAAATACCTATATTAAGGAAACTATTGCAGTAACTGCACCATAATATTAATAATATGGCAATTATTTGTCCAATAAATCATTCAATAGGCTATTTGACTTGGTTTTTTAAATTGTTTTAAATTGTTCTATTTTGAATTATAAGCACACTATATTTACATTTACAAGATATATGCTGAATTTTTTATATCAATCACTTTTAAAGTTTGAATTTTCGAACTAGCGTTAACAACGCAATTTCTGTAATGGCGGCTAGCGTGACGTCACACACAATGTAAATATAAGCAGTCCTGCCCACTGAAGGGGATTATTATTTATTTTCATATTAAAATGTATAAATGGTGTGTACTGCCACAATGTACAAATGCGGCTATAAAAGGTCCACATAAAATGTTCGTTTCGACGAATCCATATGACGAAAAAAGTGGTTGCGATTGACCCGAAGAGATCCAAACAGCATTAGCTCACTCAAATGTTTTTATGTCTGAAGATCATTTCGATGTAAGTAATATTTGTGTTTTAAATATTATTATCGATATCATAATTTTGGTATGAATGAGTTTTACTCGCCTGTGACGTCATCTGACTTTTAACCAGTAATAGGGCGTTTGCGACGTTGATTGAATTTCCAAAAATATTGTGATTTCTTTACGTTTTTCTATAAAATATAAACTTATTTTTTCGAAAATGAAAAACAATACGCTTATTTACGTTATAATCTACTAGGATGACTCCGAATTGTGGTATATTTTTTTGATGTGGTCAAATGACATAGAAAACAGATAGCGAAATCAAAACCAAAATATGTAAAGTTTATGTATATAACTCACAAATACGTAAGTGGCCAGATACTCCTTCTATGTTCAATGCATTCTATGTTCATACAATTTGAACATATATCGAACAAAGGATGGAATAGAACAAATGTTATCGTTGTTGTTGTCGTGGCCAAATGAGATGAAAGATCTCATATGGAAAAATTGTTGCCAGAGCCTCGAAAGGTTGGACTTCTCCAGTCCCGCTTTATCAGTGACCGGGAATCGAACTCGGGTCCCCGCGATGTGCCGCGCACTCAACGGCTGTATGTCTTGCGATCAACCAAACACACCACGGTGACGTCAACGGAACAAATAACACCATCAAATAATAATCAAAAAATTGTGAACGTAAAACATGTTAAAACGTCCTTGCCGCAACTGCTAAACATCATCGTCTACATAGTATATAAACAATAAGCACCCACGTGTTATAAACACGTTTAAAGCGTTATAGCTTTTAGGTCTTCAGCTGACTTTTGAAGTTATACTTCTTTAGGCGCGTTATGAAAAAAATATGAGAGTGAAATTTTATGATGCGGGCGCACGATGCTACAAAAATCGACAGGATGAAGTTGCTCACTAAACATGTGTGTAGTGACTTGTACCATATTCATAACAGTTATTGAGGTATTTGTAAATACACAACACATATTTTATATTCATGTAAATCTAAGTCATATCTGATAATAAAAAAACATTTATTTATTGTGAATATTCGTGATAGAAATAGTGCTTATAAGTTTTTTAAAATACATTTTAAGAGTATTTGTCTAAGTGAGGTTAAGTTTTGATATTATTTATTTGCATTATAAATTATTTAAAACTTAACCATTTGAGTTTCGATTTTACCAACAGTATTTACAATCACGCTCCAGTCCTTTTATTATTTTATTCTTATTCATTATTTGTATGCCAAATAAAGTTCTTCTTGTATTATGCCGAAGAAATATAACTTTTAACGCTGGTACGTAAGTACATGCACAATTTTTTTTTCTTTTAATGGCTTGTAACTGTACTTATAGCAGAATAATAAAAGCTTGTTTCGTAATGCGCTAACGACCGGTAGTCGGTCATAAGGCGCGACTGACGGTTGCCGCTTTGGCTAAGGAACTGGTGAATAAATGAGCTCTTTCCCGAAAGCTTGTAAAGCAGTTGGAGAAAGCTTACCTTTGATAGTATTCTTGACATTTTGAATGCAAAAACATCCACTTAAATAGCTTTCATTATTAAAAAATGTGTAGGTAACTATTATGAAAAAACCTTCTAAATTTAAGTAAGAACTGCAAAATAAGTTTTTAATATCATTTCTTTTATTTTTAATAAAAAAACTATCATAATTAGTGATATTTACATTAAAATAATCATAAATTATAATATTCACAGAATAAATATTAAAAAACCAATAAAACTACGTATATACAGGTTTAAGTTAACAACCGGCAATAAATTTAATTATTCTTTAAATATGTTTTCTAATTAGTATATAGTCATGAATAATAAGTAACTAGTATATAGTTAGAAATAAATAAATATTTTCTTTTCTTAAATGAAAGAAACTAATATAAAAAAATCAATAGACTTTTTTAAACTTTCGCGATTCGAACACATATTTTATTTGATTTGAAACGGGTTTTTTCACGGTAATTATATATTTAATGAGTAAACCTAGATATTATAAACTAAGTACTCACTATGTCCCGACGTTTCAGATTGGTTGCACAGCCTGTGGTCACGGGAAGACTTCTGTGACCACAGGCTGTGCAACCAGTCTGAAACGTCGGGACATAGTGAGTACTTAGTTTATAATATCTAGGTTTACTCATTAAATATATAATTATCGCGAAAAAACCCGTTTCAAATCAAATAAAATAAAAAAATCAGTTTGAAAAATGCATTTTTTACTAATTAATAGCTATCAAACATCAAGTTTTGAATGTTTCTATGGGTTATCCTTTTTAATTATTTGAATTCTTTCATTTTTTACCTTTCCTTTTTTTAATTAGCAATTCGTGTTTGTAATAGGATATTTCGTATTTATTGACAAAACCAAAGGCAATTGCGTAAAAAAAATTACAAAAATATTATATTAAATACAAACTTTTACACTACCCAAACAATGTTTTATATACATATTTTTTATAGCCTAAACTGCTTTCACGCCGTATTTTTTACATTCCTCGCAAAGGCATTTTTGCCTCTCTTAATGTTTATGTCACAAATTAAAATATAGTTGAACTAATTATTTATCTACTTTTTCATAATGTATTATATGGATCAATCACTAAAGTTTTTGGCACTACGAAACTAAGTAATATATCTTAGTAGTTTAATACTTGCACACTTTTTTGACACACACCTTGTGTATTTATTTACCAATATCAAAATGTTCAACGAAATATTTCTCTACACAACCCAATGTGTATTTATTTTTCAATATCAAAATATTCGACGAAATATTTCACTAGTGAGATCCTATATTCACCCTTAAACATTTACCGCATATTCCAAATTCCCAGCTTTTATGTGCACCAAAAATTATGCACATTCCGACGTCGCACGGCAGCGCCATAGACACCAATATGATTTGTTACTAAACATGAGTCTCGAGCAAACTACCCTTTGTATCGATATTGCTCTCGAAAATCGTATCAGCTGCTGAGAGGATGTAATATGTCTGCTCGTTGGCAGATATTCGGTCACAGAGTGTAGGCAGCGTGCCTGCACAATGTATGTATTGAACAAGCAAGCGCTTACAGTATGCAGTTTTACATTTAGGTGTATCAGATATCGGACCACACATAAAATCTTTTGCCAAATATGTTTTGCCGGGCATGGTTTTAGATTTAGAAAAATAGGTAGGAAAAATAAACACTTAACTATAGAATATTAAACTATACTAGCGTGACCCGTGCGAAGTCTTCGCATTATTTATTACATTATGAAGCTCAGATGACAGATCAAACAAATATTTTACTAAAATTGACATATAGAGACGCAAGTATCAAAAGCATTGAGCTAAAGCGCCACTTTATTTATACGTGAATGGATTTGAAATTAAACAAAAATTTTACCGACCGTCAATCATATTGACGTTGAGCCGTTAGATGGCAGCATTGCTGTTTTGTGTATATAATTTTAATAATTAATTAATTTGCAAAAACAATAGCAATAATACATTTTTTAGTTGTGGATGCCGATAGAGCAGGCAATTATCTATAAAATGATATATAATTTATGTGGATTAGTTGTGAGGTTTTTTCTAAAAAGGGAGAGTAACATCTTAACCTTAGCGTATTAATATATATGATGATGATAATGATGATGATATGATGATTAAATTGGAAAATGTAAAAAAAAGGATACAATTGTGTTAATAAACAAAATCCATAATAAAATAATTCAAGTGAGGAGAGCAAATAATATTAATATTGCCTTATAAGTGGGTTGAAATATAAAAATTTTATGAAGCCGAAATCAATCAAATCAATGCCTGAAAAATCCGTACCTTATTTCTTTGAAATTTTTCAATAGGTTTTAAATTTATTATAAAGTATTATTGTAGTATTACAAAATCCTATAAGGAAAATTTTCAAATATTGAATATATTTGGCGTTAATTTTGTAGAAATTCATTATTCACAATTAAATGAAACTACGTGATGTAGTATTATTTCTGCTTTTTTTAAGTTCTTTACCACGACCTAGGTTTTATTGTATTACAACATCTTCAGGACTAGCCCACCTGAAGATGTAATACAACGAAACCTAGGTCGTGGTAAAGAACTTAAAGAAAGTAGAAATAATACTACATTAGAAATTGAATTTATCTTAAGGAAAGTACATTTACTTATGAAATTGGATACAATTTTAAAAATATGAAAATGATCTTTTTATCATCACAACAGTTGACATTAAATACATGTTCACCGAATCTCAATTACATAAACAAATATTCTTATCAGTCTAAGTAATTATAGTAAGTAGTGGAACATTCGAGTAAATCTTCCGTTTACTATTCACAACTTCGCACACGCATTCGTTTCATGGAAAAACGTCGTTCCGGCTCACATAGCGCTGAAGCATCTGTGCGCAGATGCTGACAAAAGTCAGTCACAGCTATTGAATAAGTTTATTTTTTTATGTACTTATTCCGCGTTACGATAAAACAAGCAAATTGGGAGAGAAACAGCGGGAAAACGTAAACACGCAAATACGGACACACTCCCTCTTAGGACAGCGTCGTAACAAAGCCTCCTTTTATTCCATGAAAATATGTTAAAGAAAAGTTTTCATACTTGATGTCGTTTGGAAATTTTGTAGATTTTGTTCAAAGCTTTTGAGTATCGTAACAATACAGCGCGGCTTATAGTTTATGACATTTGTTATGTATGGACTCGTCTGTAAGTTTGTTCTTGCGTTGTGTTTCGTAGAAAAAATTGCGTATCAATTTTGTTAACTTTACTTTTCTTTGCGAATAAATATTCTAAATATATATGTATGCTATTTCACTCTAATGAGTTTAATTATGTAGAAGACGTATTTAGAGATGATCGTCACTTCTCACTGGCAATCCAGATGCACCTCTCCTGATTCCAAAGCGGAAACTACTGGATTATTTTTCCCCGATGTTTCTGAGCGATTATCTAAAAATTGGGTAATTAATGACATTAATACCTCGCAGATTTTTGATGATACAAGGTGCCTTTCGCGCAAACTTACATCAATTTTCATTAAGAAATAGCCAAGCGTGTTCTTGTGATTTCAATACGCAGGAATCATGTTTTGTTCGATATAGTAGTAGAATCACACGAATTATTAGGGCGAGGATCATTTAGCCACATTGACCTGGTTGAATGTAAATCGATTTTTGAGGCATTGAGTATTAGCATTCTAGTGTTAATGGAGGTACTGAATGGCTCATTGAGTAGGAACAGTGCTTAACCCTGTTATGTGGAAGAGTTCAGACTGTAGATAAGGGACACTATTAGGGGACCTTAGAAGGTTCCTTTTTTGTGTGAGTTACGGGCACAGGAGGGGTTCTGAGACAATCCGAACAGGAAAGGAAGGAATAGTACCCAAATTATAAGGGAAAAGACAGATAGACGGACAGATGGACACAATTTATTATAAAGACTTCGTGTCTCAAAGAGTTCGTAAGCGTGTTATTCTAAACACATTTTACTCCATCTTATTTAGTACAACTAATGGTAAATTATAAATATTTTTATAATAATATAATAAATAAAGTGACCGATTTTTTGGTTAATATTGCAATAATGATGGAAATATTAATTTTCTTTGCACTTCATGGTATTGTATGTTTGAAAATTATTTGTACGTTCCGTATTTTAGTAAGGTCATTGAAATAACTTAATTTAGCACACCATCCACTAATTATTTTTTTATATATCAGAAAAAACATCCAACATAATAAATATCTAATAATTACGATATCCTGTCTAATTATCCAACATACAAATATTTCTTTAATTATTAGTGTAACTTAATTATAAAATAACACTTAACTAATTAAAAGATTATGACAATAACAGCGCCGAAACAAATAAATTGTATATTGTCGGATTTAGATTTTGTTACCATAATTGTTTTTTCTAACGTTAATTAAGATGAATAAGAATTTTAAAAAATAATACATACGTGCTTATGTGTTTATATATACATGTACATAAAGATGTTAGTATATGTACATGTATATATACATGTACATGTACTACCATATTTCATACGAGCAAACAGTTTACATCTTCAAGGTGCTTACTTCGCTTCAATGCCAACAAGCCTTGTTAAGAGTGAAGCGTATTTGCTCGAAAAGTATGATATTGTTTAGAAAGAAAATCGGAAGCATTTTCCAGCGAAGCGGTTTATAGCGGAAAAGCGTTTGCAGTCTGGATAAGCAGGAAATATAAATAATGATCGTGCAATGTCAAGGATCGAGGAAAATAAGTTTTCCGTTGACTCTGTTAGCTGGAGCAAATAATAAAAGCACTTTCACCGCTATGTCTTTTTGTTTATTTTTGCTTCGAACTCGAATTGTATTCGATTAATTTTGTGTCTGATCTTAACTTCCGCTATTTGTTTTCAAATAATCTTGAAATATTATACATATTGTCGGAGGTTATTTGTGGGAACAGATGCGAAATACCACCGTCTGTATTGTTATCTACTTGATTTATGTATATTTGAATTTTTTTCAGCTGTTTCATTTTTGGGCAACTCGTTGCGAAATTATGCTAGTAAAACGAGGTACACTTGTGTATTTGAATATTAATATTTTAATAACAATTGCTTAATATTTTAAAAAGAAGATGTGACTACTCGAATTTTACTTCTGCAATTTTCATTGTAATATTTTAACAATATAGTTTGTGTCACCAATTTAATTTTTGTTTCCTGTTTTTCTAAAGCTATTTACAGAGAAACAAAATGATAAAATTACTAAAGGCTCCTATTTCTATATATCAACCACTTTCACTTTTTAATTGCCACAATTTTTACACAATTCTTCTTGATATTATTAAATTATTTTTATTAATTTGTAATTTATAACATTATATTTCAAGAAAAAAATTATTCTTGCTAAATTTTATAGGTAAATTACTGATGTCTAATTGTGAATGCATTGAAATCATTACCGTTTATAAGATTTATTATAAGAGAGTAAATTCCTTTGTGTTGAATAAAAGAAAAAAATATTACATTATTTCTAGTTGAAATGTTAAATCTGTATTAAAATTTAAATTTATTCACTAGGTGTCTTAGACCCCGCTGAAATATATCTCTTGAATGCTTGCATCAATAACAATATACAATCAACGAAACCATACAAATAGAATAGCAGTAACGATTTAGCAACTTTTAGCTGATTGAGTTATGGCATGAGTTTCTAATTATTACCAAGGCAACATGGTTAGAATCAAAGTAATATCTATATCTAAAATAATTAATATCCCTATTGGGAACTCAAAATATCTCTAATACATGAATCAAAACATTAGAAACAAGCAAACTCTCCCAAAATGACCGGGTTTAATTAAGGAACCCATTTAAGAGTGCTATCGATAGCGGCGGAATTGAGCTTCGAATCAGACATAACGTAACCGACTCCTCGTCGCTCTTTGTTTCCTAATCTCGCTCGATATATATTTTTGTCACGAGCGAGGCGACGATGGGGACGACCGCTGTTCGATACTGGTTTCATACAATTTAATTAGATTTTAATCGGAATCGTGGTTTTCTTTTATTCGGAGCTACGGTTCAATGACATCGGGTAATTCGTGAAGGGAAATGCTGGTTAGCGATCGGAATGTTTTAATTGTGCTACATTATTGACGTGATGTTGTATGTATCGACTTGTATTTATGGGGTTCTGTTGAATTTTATTTATATATGACTAACTCCCTCTATGTGCATCTACGCAGCTCTGTGTAGCATCGAACATCGCTGATCGAACAAGGGTAATCTAAAGTCCGACCAAGCTATAATTAACATCCGATGCAGTTGCAATACAGCGTCACATCCATCGATCAAAATCTGACAATAGCTGTCACATAATGAGCAGCAACACCGTTCCAATTACTCCTTGATAGATAACACATTTTTAAAATGTGTTTTTATAATTTTTTGACTTTTATTAGAAAAAAATTAGTTATCTTATCAGTAGAAATTCTGTTGCTAATGCACCATCTAATTGATTTTACTAATTACTTTATTAATGTTGACCAAAAGATGAGAAAAAGGATCTAGACAATACCTTGAGTACGTGTAAATAATATATTTTCATTCACATATTCGGCCCCTAATAACATTTCATTGTCAGTTTCTCGATCGGAATGTAACCCCAATTGATTTGCCACAATACTATATAAGTTCGACATAATTTTTTTCAAATAAAAATGGATACTA